>OZ010667.1:71578090-72037805 GCA_963932185.1 Troglohyphantes excavatus | reverse complement strand
CTTAGTAAACGGTTTTACATCTTCCTGATATTCAGTAGAAATTTCTCTTATTTTCGATAAAATAATTATCCAAACTAAATTATATTACAATATGAAATTAAATAAACAAAATCTGATCACGAGACGGAAGCTATTATTCCATACATTCCTATGTTGTCTTCCATCTAAATAAATAATCGCTCTTTTCGATTTTGCAGATGTCCCAGGTGCCCCAGCTTCCGTCACTCTGGAAGTTGTCGGAACAAAAGCCCTCAAAGTGAAATTCACAGAATGCGAATCATCCTCAGAACCCGAAACCATTGTCACCAAATACAAAGGTTTGTATACTCGGGGGACAACCTAAGTTGAACCTGAAGCGGAAGTTATGATATGTATAAATATTCAATTGTTTTAGGTTCAACTTAGGTTGTCCCCGAGAATAGTTGCATTTTCCAATAGTACGAAGAATTTCAACGAGGATTTTTAAAATAATGTTATTAATATGTGTCTCTTTATTGTCTCTGAATTGTTTCGGATAAATGTATTGGAAGTATTTGAAGTATATGATGCTATTTTATTGAACAATTACAATTTAAAGAAGAAGGGATGATAATTTTTTTTCCATGATTTTGAGAACATGAATCGCTTGAAAACGTTTCAATTTTAATAAAAAAAAAGGAATGTTCTTAAAGGTTTTATTCTATTTAAACCGCAAAAGTTAAAATGTTATTGTTGTTCGCAATGTGTGTTATAAAGTTTAAAACATTCAATGAAAGCTTTTGCAAATGTTCGTTGCAATGAGAATCTACTATATTTGTACGGAGAAATAAAACGCCTAGAAATGTATTAGAGCTTAAAAGTCAATCCATTTTAACAAGCGTTTCTTCATTGATTTTCACTCGACATTTGACGAAACAATAATCTACACATTTTTAACAAAGGTAATTTTGCTGCGATTTCTTTCTGGTTGTATCAGCTCATTGGGTTCTAATTTTGGTTTGTATATGTATATTTTCAGAATCCCACTGAGTGTTTTGACTTAGTCAATACCGCGTGTGACTGCTGACCAAAAGATCCCTGGTTCAAATTGAGCAGTCGATTAATATTTGAAATTAACCTCATTTTAGAAGAAATTCATTTCGATGAAAAAACGACGAAATAATGTTTTAAGTTTAACGAAATATTTCATCGGAGCATTATTTCGCTCAAGCTTCTGTTTCATTTCCGACCATACAAAAAAATACCTAAAAGAACAGGGACAGAGTATACAACTATTACATAAAAATAACGAATACATCAAACATGTTCCTAGACTGAAAAGGGTTAATATACTAAATAGATTTCAAATTGGGGATCATTCAAACGAGCTTTAACTTCACACTCGCGAAAAATGCTATTAACACTTCTGTGCACTAAGATGCTTTTTGACAAAACTAGGCTCAGATATTCAGATTACTTCTTATTTTTTAAACAGTTCCCTATTTTTAAGTGAATTGCTTGAATTTCGTCGCCAAACAACTTTCCGTTGATGAATCCGTTGAAGTTAGCCGACGATATGCTAGTAAAATACGCGTCTCTCTCTCTCTTAAACAGTGGAGTGGAGTGTGAGACCGGACTTCCACCCCCTCTCCGGTTCCCGGGAGATGATGAACCTGCAGAGGCTGGAGATGGTGCTGTCCGACCTCATCCACGGGGTGCCCTACTGCGTGAGGGTGGCCGCGGGCAACTCCAAGGGGTACAGCCCCTACACACCGGCCGTGCCCCCGAGCGCCGCCCCTTCCAGTGAGTATGACTCTCACACTCTTCGCCACCAACTGGTTAACGATATTTTAATATATTTCGCATTTGCATTATCAAATTATTAGTCATTTCTTTGTTTTATGTGGTTCACTTTAATTCACGTTATGTGCAAATGCCTCATACACGCGATGCCTAGTTCAAGTTCATTGGTAAACACTACAAAAAACACCTGTTTGCTATTTTAAAGATTTCTTACTCCATCTGCACTCTAAAAAATGAACGTAATAATTTTTTTTAGCATTCTGTAACCGTCAAGGCTAAGTTCGTCTATATGCACAATAGTTTCGGCATTGACTCAATTAACTTTTGACGAAATAAGAATTTTCAAATTTACCCAATGTACACCGATTTCTTTCCGGTCGCTGGTATCAGCTCATTCAGTTCTAATTTTGGTTCTTATATGTATATTGAAACAATTAAAAAGTGCTTTTCTGGCTCGGTCGATAACGCGCGTGGTATCGGACCAAGAGATATCTGGTTCGAGTCGAGTCGACGATGTTTAGTTGAAATCGTCTTGGTTTTTGACGGTATAAATTTCGTGAAATAGACGACGAAATAAATTTCCTTAGTTGCGAAATATTTAATTGGAGCATTGAGTAGTCATCTATTTCATTACAAATGACGAAAGTTACTTCAAAAATGAGAATGCAGTGTTAGCTAACACACCTTAATCGAGCAGTGAACGTCCAACATTGAAATAAAAGCAGCAAAGTATGTTGGATTAGGGTTTAACTGGGAACCTTTCGCTCCAGATACTCTGATGCCAAAAAATTCGCTAAGGTCGAAGTATTGTATCGGCTATTTGAATTAACCATCACGCTAATGCCTGCTCTTGACGGTGCTATAGTTACGGTTTAAAAAGTAAAAGAATACTGATAAAAGGGCTACATTTATTCAGGATAAATCAGGGAAACAGTTAGAAATTTATCCCGATAGAAAGTCTCAAGACCACTGCTTTGTAATTTTGAACCATGGTCAGATGACGTATAGACAATACCTGATCTGACACCTCACTCTTAAACTTACACACCACGACGAACGAAGATTTTTTAGATTTAACGTGTATAAAGACCCTGGCACAAATTTTGGGGACGACGAGGTGCAACCCGCAATTATTCAATTATGAGCTCGGAACTCTTTCAACTAGGCCACAACGGGCCAGACAATGAAGGGGACTTTGCAAAAGATGGTTAAAAAAAGATGCATATCATAAATATTATTTTAAAGTAATGATTTTTTTTTCAAAAATATTATAATTTTAAAATGAAAATAGTTGTAATATCTTTGGAGACAATATTTGCGATACATTGCAAGTTTCAAGTAATGAATTCCATTTTTTTTTTATTTTCATTAAGATAAATGTATTTGATGTTTTAGTTTAAGCTAGTTTTAATAACATGTTAGAGAAATCTTCTCAAATGCTACATTAAACAAACAAAAAATCATCTAAATACCGAATTTTAGAAAAATAAAATATATCCATTAGTTTTAGAGAAAAGAGCTAACAGTTAAAATGCAAGGGAGTTGCTATGTTACTAAAATTAAGTTATTCCCTTTCCGGAGCGTGAATTACGGTAAACGGTGAAAAAGAAAAATTGCGTGATATTGCGTAGTGGAGTCCTAACTGTTATTAAAAACACGTATAACAAACGTAACTAAGTTTCAAGTTCATCCTTCTTTAGGTTGGATGGACGTGAACGGAAAGAAGTCTCGTTCCATGGGTCGACTCTGTCAATTGGATTGCGTCTTTCATCAGATCATATTCACGAGACCCCCGTGCTCATCGGAAATAAAAGGTGGGTCAAAAGTGAAGTAGATTCAATGAGTTATATACTCTGTACCAGAAAAGGTATAGTATGTATCCTACAGAATACTTTTATTAGTTTTAATGGGAAAAACTTTATAAATGTAATTATGTAAGCATGTCATCGGCTTAATTAAGAAAACCCATAAACCATTTAGTCAATTTGCCTTATAGTGCTTGGTAACGAAATTCAAGCAATTCATTTTTAAACGTAGAATCGTTTAAAAATAATAATTACTTGGAATACCTGAACTTAGTTTCGTCTCCAAGCAATTTTCGCAACGGCTGATGAATCGGTGGTTTAGAGTTACCCGGTTTGCGAATTAAGCCGACAAACTAGCTGATTTTCTAAACTCAATTAATATTCATTGTATTAGAGTTTTCTATTTTAGATATTTATTTAATGAAAATAATAAAAAAAAATATAAGTAAGATCGTGTTTTAATACGTCTGCCTGCCCAATCTATCATCATTAACTCTAGTAATATTTAAAAAAAAGAATTACTGTAATTAGAAGTCATCTCCAAATTTAAATTAAACAAACAAAACAAATTAAAGAACTAATCACATTGTTTTTAATGTTTTATTTTTAAATGTCTTCCAATAAACTATTTATTAAGGCCAAGACGTTTAATTTAAACTTTTTTAATTTTGTAAATATGCATTGACATATTCGAAAAAATTATTTTCAGATATTATTTTTGGTCACACATTGGAAACACCTCAGCAGCAGAGGCGACAAGTCAGAAAAAGCATCAAAAATCTTTTTATGCCCACTCCCAAATTCCAGAAGAATATGAAACGGTGAGATGAGGATATTTTTTCTTAAACAATTAATCGCTATTTTATAAATTTAAAAATATTTAACCGTACATTGTTTATACTTCCATATTTAAAAAACTAACAATTCAAACTTCGTATTTTTTTTAATATTTTGAATCTTTGAATCGTTGTTATAACCAATAAAGATTTATATTACGAAAAGTTACGGAAAATTCAAACATCTTGAACTTTTTTTATAAAACTATTTATTAATTTCATTTAAACTATTGATTTCAACAAGCTATTCATTTCAATAACATAAAATAATTAAGTTCATGTTTTGAAGTAAAAGAAAATCTTTTCTTTTTAATGAAAATTTAACCATTTTGATTAAGATATAATAAAAAAAATTAGACTCTTTCAACTTTATTATATGTAATAAATTTCATGCCATATTTCTCTTTTAAACGTTATATAATTGTTTTTTTCTTACTAGTAAAATATTTATTCTCAATACGATCTGGTTTTAAAATGTTGAAAACTATGCTTTTGAAATTTATTTTTAATTATTTCGTGTATGAAATGCATTTCCCTTAATGGTTGTAAAAAATAAACGTGTGGTTTAATGATAAACATATTAACTAAGGACATTTGAATAATAATAAAACTTTGCAATCGAGAGTTGATTCTCAGCTCCCAAAGTAATTTTCTTCCCTGTTCTCTATATTGAACGAGAACTGTATTTTCTTTAACATGAAAAACGCTTTTCTTTTGTTAGCCTTTTCTGTATCTAACTCCATTTAAAAACTTGACATCATGTGTGTATCAACATATTTTATTAATTAACCATTTGCAAACGCCTTTAAGTCACCAAAACAACAATAATTGTTTTTCTCTTCTTCAAAATTAAAGAGGAAAACAACATATTCTTGAGTTTAGAAAGTTATTCTCTCACAAACTTTGAAATAAATTATTTTCGTCTTCTAAAGCAGCTAATATGTTGGGGATATAAAATTTTCTTCGGATTGAAATTCCTCACAACTGATTTTTTAAAAACACTTGATAAATTAACCATTAAATATAAATGTTGGTTTACTGAGATTAGTATCCCAGCAAAAAAAGTCGGCATAAAACCTTCAACTAAATTTAGAATTTGAAGGTTTTATGCAGGAAAACTGCAGTTTTTTTTGAAGTTGTATAAAATTAAAGTTTTTTGTTTCAATGTCCTTCATAAACACTGCAAAAAACCTTCATAAAAACCTGCAAAAAAAAACTTTAATTTTTAACCATGAAGGGAAAATGCAGATATTTTTAAAAGTTTTATGCAGGAAAATTAAAAACTTCAAAAACACTGTAGTTTTTTGTTTCAATATCCTTTATAAAACCTTCAATTTGACAATTTTGTAGAAGTTTCAGCTGACATTTTTTGCTGGGATACGCATAGCTTCACGCATAACTTTTGTTTTACTTTTTATTATTATCCAACCTGAACCTAAAAAGAACACGGCTCTTTAATAAAAACAAGAACAAAATGCAACTGTTCCATAAAAATAACCTAAATATCAAACGTGCTCCCATGGTGCAAAGTGTTTAGGGTTTTGTTTGATGCCTACCTAGCGGTGTGTACCTCGCCTGTCTCATGTACACGGACCACCGGGTCCTCGTGACGACGGAAGACACCCTGCCCGTGATGGAGGTGGACGACAGCTGCCCCAGTTGTTTGCACAACGACTTCCACTGGCTGATGAAGGTATTATGCCCGTTTATTAAGAAGCGTTTTAACTTTTAACAAAATTATTGAAAACATAGATGTAAGTTGATTAACATCGTGCTATTCATTTGATAATCTATTCCGTTAAATTTATTTATGGATAGGTGCGTACATATTGCTGTGCATTTTACCTGCGAGTAATGCCCATATAATCGGAGCTCGCACGAACCCTGCACTTTTTTGCATGTTCTAGAAGAGACATTGAAATAAATGTGCATACCATACAGTAAAATGATCAGTACCACTGTCTAAAGAGTCGTGTAGTCTTAAATTTAAAAGTATAGATTCTAAAAAGGAACTATCACTTTCTATAAATATTACAAAGGAAATACAATACCAAGTTAATAGGAGCGAAACAGTGAACCTTCCTCTCCATATATAATACATAAACATAAGCATACATTCATACAAACACATATATGTACAATTACGCACATGCATATACACTCACTCATACGCATTTACATATATGCATAAACAATACACACATTCATGCATACTTAGATGCATGTATATACACATATGCATCCTTGCCCATACATGCGTATTTATATACACAGGCAAATCTTTCATTGTTAAAAATGCTCATTTTGGATTAAACCGACACCTGCCAAATTCTCCGATGAAACGCAAATTATTTTTTTCGTTTTTTTCACGAAATGTATTTCATCCAAATTGAAGATTTCAATTAAAAATAAGCAGCTCGACTCGAACCATCAATCTTTTGGTAAGAAGTCACGTGCGTTATATACCAAGCCAGAAAAAAGCGTTTGGCAATATACATATAAGAATCAATATTAGCACTTAACGAGCTGATACCACTGAAAAGTAATCCGAGTTAATTTATTTTCGTTAAAAATTGAATATTCTTATTTCGTCAAAAGGCAAGTGATTCTGTGAAAAAAAAACGATTGTCTTAATTGACGAAAGTAGCTATGGCGATCACAGAACACTCATAAATGAGAGCTTTATTTCTTAGAGTGTTTCAAGATATTTAAGATATTCGCCTATTCACATGTCCTCCAGTAATTGGACATCTTTAGAAACTGTCTTTTTCTGGTGTCGTGCAGGTGGCGTGCACCTGGGAGGACGCCAAGGTCCTCCGCACGGAGATGGAGAAGACTCAGAGTTCGTCGGCGGTGCACTTCAGGAGCAAGCTTCTGCAGGCGGCCGAAATGATGCAGGTGAGAATGTTCGCTGGCTTGGGGGCCATGTTTTGCCATAAGAGAAGAACTTGCATTGAAACATGATTTTTCTAAAAATTATATTTTGAGATTTCTATTAATTTATATCTCATATATATTTATTAACCCCATTGAAATATAATAGAAAAAAATGAACAAACAATTTAATCCGTATTCGCCAATTATTTTGAAAAAAAGGGAACTTCGTGATTATCGGGAAATTATATCGTTTAAAGTTGTTTGGTTTTTAAAATGATTTTTTTAGTAATATAATTTTTTTTTGAAAAGCAAAAATAGAAAATAGATTTTGAGTGGATCTTAAGAACCAAAAGGTTTTATTTACTCCAACCAAGCATTACTATTAAAAAATTTAAATTTCTGACATTGGAGTAAAGTATCCTATCCCCGTATCCGACTTTATTCCGTAGATAAAAAATTAAAATAATAATTTGTAAACAAGTCTACGTTAAAAAAAATGATAAATTGTCGGAATCTTCAGTTATTTGAGAATATATTAACATCCCAAATATAATTTTATCTGCACTTCATGGTACTGAAACACTTTAATTAAGTAGGGAAATGCGCAAAACAATGGAGTAAAGTAACCCCCTTTAACTGTACCCTTAATGACTGTTCCTACTTTCATACAAGCGGGGGTTGTGTAGTTTTCGCTAGACTGTTTTGAATGGGAACTGAAATGCTAGTAATTTAGACTTGATAGCGATCGATTTCTTAGAATTAAAGGGTTGTATGTTATTGGCTAAACTAATTTTTTCAAGATCGGAATATTAAACAGTCACGATGTTTTTTAAAGATAGACATAAAATTATATTTACTATAATTCGATTCCAAGCAACAAATTATCTTTGAATTGAATTCCGAACACTGTAAAATTTAACATACCCTTCTTTTGCAAAGGCCTTCATTTAAATGGAATATTATTGAAACCAGTAAAATGCGTTTTCCATTTTGGAAGGATAGCAAGAGAAGAGAGAGACGTCCCATACAACTGTCGATAAATTGTCTTTGAAATTTTATTACATGTTTTTAATTTAAAATTAATCTGTTTTATTTTGAATAAATTAAAACTGTACTCAATTTGATAGCAACTGGTCTCACTCAAACGAAGTCCCTTCCTGCTCGAGTTAACACACTCGTACGCAAGTCGAACAAGGTCAAAGGATTTTTTTTTCTTACTGATACTCAAATAGGACAAAATCATCGGGAAAAATTTGACTGGTACACAAGTAGGATATAATCGTCGAGAGTCAACACTGAGTCGCTTATCATGTTCTCAGATTTCGCACAAAAGACGCAAAAATTACCGCGTAGCGTCAATGAACTCGGCGTCGAGTTCCTCATTTGTTTGGCGCATTTATGAATTCATTTGCATTGTCATGTCAGTGGGACTCTGGTAATTTGGATGATTTTTCTTCCGGAGGAAGAAAGGATGATGATGGCGTATTGTGGATGCAGTATAGTAGGAACTTTGAATTGATAATTAGCTCTCTAAAGTAAAGGATTTTGAGTTGAGATGGATTTCAACAGAGACATGAAATCAATTCTAAGAAACTTTAAAATGTTAGCATGCTGCTACTTTTACAGAAACTTTACATTTTTGTCTATAAAATCCAAATTATTAGTATGCTATTATATTTGTTTTAATAAACATGATAGATAGCTGTTTATTAAGCTAAATTGTTTAATTAAACGCAAAGTAATATATATAATTATTATTTGCGTTTGTGACGCCAAGATAAACAATAAATATTATTCTACACAATTATGAGTAAACAATAAAGTCTAGATAAATTGTCTTTATAAAATTGGGTACATAAGTTTTGAATTTATAGATTTGTCGTATGAAACAAACAATTTAGGAATTAAACAGGAGGTTTGCACTGAAAAGTTAATAAACAGAAGTTGATTAAATAATACGTTTCAGTTTTAATTACTTCCATTTTGAGTAATAAAGTTAAACATTTTGCCGATAGATAGCACCAACCATCTTTCTTTTATTTTAAAATGTTTAAAAATATTTGTTTTAATTATAATTTCAGTTATTATAAATGGCTACATTTTTCGTTTATTCTCTACCGATTGAAATATAACAACATTACACAGGGAGAAATGTAAACATGAGTAAATGCGTCCTTGTTAAATATTTAAAAAAGTTAATTGGCACACACTTTTTGTTTTCAACATCCGCCAAAGAAAGTACACAGATAAATGATTTCAAAGTAATATTTATTTATGAGGGTCATACATTTCACAATGAGCGCTCATTCAAAATAAATATGTCAAAAATATGTTTTTTAAATAGGATAAGCATAATATTTAATAAAGTTGGATCTTCTCTATACCTTTTTCTAAAAGAAACTTAATATATCCAAAACGAAGATTCATATAAATGGTAGAATTACCAAACGTTTTTCCTATTTTCTGGGATTTACGATCTGACTGACATGGTTTGTTTTTGCATGGAAACTCCTCACATATCGTGTTTGACACCATTCATTTTTCTTTACTTCATCAGTATTTCTAAGTTATTAAATCGTCCTATGCTACTCCCTCCAGGCTGCCCTCGGCATCCAGGACCTGGGCCAGTTCTACTACAAGCCCATCAAGGACCTGGACGACACGACCGTCCTGTGCACAGTGAAGCACGTCCCGGACTCCAAGAGCCTCAACAACCTGTCGCTGCGGTGGGTCCCCCTGGCCAAGCTGCAGAGGAAGCTGAGCATCAACAGCGACACCGCGCACGACGTGTTCACGGTCAACAGTCTGCTGCTCTCGGCCACCCAGGTGCGTCTTCTTTACTAAGCACATGCCAGTGTAAGGAGAGTGTATCGAATGTGGCAAACTCTGAGAGGTGACAGAACACACCGAAACAAACACTTTTTTTTTCATCGTAGAATGAAATCACTAAAATTAATGAAATCAATAATTAACTCTTTATCCGGCGTCGTAAGTCTAACGTTACTTGGTCTGCGTACTTTCCAGGAGAACGTACAAGTGAAAAATAGGTACTTCTTCAGGAGAACAATAGATACCTGAAATAAATAAAATACCTGGAATAGTATTCATGTTCAATTACATGCGATGCATTATCATAGATTCGAGTAAGCAGGAGCGGTTTTTTAGGAAATATTTAGACGCAAGCGAACTAGATTTTGACATCCTCCTCCTCAAATTTTGATATTAACTTTTTTTTTTTTTAAATACCAACTTAAAGAAAAAGTTTTTTAAAAAAAAGTATGGACAAATTGAAAACCAAAAAATTTTATATTTATTTTTTATTCGTTTCAATTTTTTTTAACTTGGTCCCAATTAACAAAAACATACCTAACTGTTGGCGCCGATTTCAAAATTTTGTAATGAGAAAAAAAGTCATATGAAATATTTAAATGTTTTCACTTTGTTCGTAAAATTTTTATATTATTTTTTTACTTTTGAGTTTTTTTTTTTTTAAATTGGATGTCTATTTTTTTTAAAAGGATTATATCATTTTTATTTAGCCTTGTGTAAACCTTTTATCCATTTCCAGGCCATGATGGCGTACAACCACATGAGCCGCATCCCTCTTCCCAAAGGACTGTACGTGGCGTACATCAAGATCAGCAGTTCGGTGGATCTCATCCGGATACTCGTGCCGAAGAAGGCCCCCAACGTCCTGCCCTACTACAAAGTCAGGGAGAACCCACACGTGTCCGAGTGAGTAACAAGGGGGGGGGGGGTCCTCCATTCTCTGCTGTGAGCGAATGGATATTTTGTGCAATTAAAAGTTGCTCATTGAGCGGTTCCAATTTAAGTTTTCCCGTAACTAAATAGTTTAGTTTAACGCTGGATGGTTGGCAGTTGTGCGGCTAGTAGCCTCATCTGTGTTTTTCTCTCCCAGAGAAGAGTGGTGCTGGCTGAAGAACCTCTCTTCGGACATCCGCGGCAACCC
Organism: Troglohyphantes excavatus; assembly: GCA_963932185.1. Taxonomy (NCBI): domain Eukaryota; kingdom Metazoa; phylum Arthropoda; class Arachnida; order Araneae; family Linyphiidae; genus Troglohyphantes; species Troglohyphantes excavatus. The sequence goes on along the minus strand of OZ010667.1, from coordinate 72,026,556 downwards.
TTCCGCCTCCCAGATGAAGTTCCAGAAATCCCTCTCCTCGGCCATCAAGAACCTCCTCACGCTCCTGGAAGTGCAGTCCGAACAGACAGGGGAACACAGGTCAGCAGCACCTCACACCAGTACAACGGATCTCATATCTATGTTGTATTAACTGAGTTTCAAATAGATTTCATTTCAAAGTATCACATTTTATTGAACTGTTATTATTAATATAAGAATTTTTTTAACTTTTGTGTGTTGCAATCAGCATTTTCCATCTGTGTCATTTCAGTATCCTAAACCAGTAAAATAGTTTGTTTATTTAATTCATGATAACATCCTGCGTTGCAATAATTTTCAGACCTTAAGGGATTTAAAAATTATTAACGATAAAAATAGTTAATAATTAAATTCGAATAAAAAATGTGTATTAGAGTTTAAATGAAACTTGGTTAAACTGAACCAATTTCGTAATTATTTTATGCACACAGACAATTAGGAGCGATTCTCTAAAAACTTACGCCAATTTTCTTAAATATATTAAACCTAACGTTAAAAATATTTGTACACATTTTTGCATGAATAGAACAAACATATTATTTTAAGTAAACTTGCAAAATTAGGAAATTGTTTTATAGGATGTAATGCCAAACTGTTCCGTGCCCCATGCCTAAATGTTCTCTATGGAAACACATATTTCATACAGAAAGAACATTTAGACTAATTTGGTCATGTATGAAAACAAGTGTTTATAGTAATTCACTTTTTGAGTTATTCTTCCAAAACAAAGTATTTTAGTTCAATTAGAATTAGCGATGTCTGATAAATATATTTCATTTCTGGTAAAAAATTTTAGACAAATTGCACAGTGGCTATACGAGAAAACTAAACAAATGAACTCAAATAAGATGTGGATGCTTGGTCGTCAAAAACATTTCGTCTCTTCCTGCCACTTCGTTTCTGATGTGGTGTAGAAATGTATCTTCTTTTAAATTAACAATCCACACGATTACCTTATGAAGGGGAACAAAGAGTAGCACATTCATCTTGAACTGAACTTTATTTTCAACGAGCGTTCTATTCAACCATTCCTTTAATTTCACACAGACAGGGGAACACAGGTCAGCGACACCTCACACCAGTACAACGGATCTCATGTATATATTGTGTTATACATATACTTGTTATATACATATACTTGTTGTGTTATACAGGGTGTATGACAGAGAAGTGATCGAACTCAACTCCGAGGTGTCTCTCATCCTCCTGCTCCCCCCTGTCGACTCTGTCTGCTCGGCCCCGGGACAGAAAGATGACGTCACGGACAGGACGGACTGCGTTCTGCTGCCCCTGCAAATATTTGAAATGAGTAAATCCCTCTTTCGTGTATTTTTAGCACAAAATGAAAAGCTTTCTGAATCATCTATTTACCGACTATAAATTTTTAACAAACTTCAATTACAATAGTATTTGTAAAACAAATTACCGAATTTGCATATTTTGGAAGGTAAAGAACTAATTGGTATTGGTATTGTTCTGTAATGTATAAATATTCCACTGCTCATGAAAATATTGCTTTGTAAGAGTACAATACACCGAATAAGTAAATTAACTTTTTGTCAATTACATACGAGGAGACAAGAAACCAAGGGGTACAACCAAAGGGTATATATAATAAGATGCAATCAATTTGCTAGCACATATAAAAAGCGAGGCTAGAAGGATGGCTAGCTAGGCGGCAGCCAGTGAAAGGGATAAGCGATTCCAAGCCATGTTGGCGGAGAATAAGCTTAAGCACCTTCAGCAAATGGATGAATTCGCCAGGAGCATGGTTATTCTTACCGGACGGCTGGATGAAACTATGACTATCGACCTGACGGAGTCAGGTACTAATGGGGCGAATATCGCTGCTGATGATAATGGGGTGTCAAGAAGCCCTATGTCGGATGCGGAAGTTATCCCCGGCCCATTAGTTCAGGTGGACGATAGTTCCGTTTTACCGATTTTCCTCAGACGTACGGAGCGCTCGGAAGTTGTGCTTGGGGAAATGAATGCTCGATTCCCGTGCGCATTTCTGAGCAGTTGCCTTAGTGAAAGCAACAAAATCACTCCGTGCTCTGAGGACGACAAAATAGCGATCATGCTCTTCCTTAGTGAAAGAGGAGCTGATTTCTATGAAGGGAGCAGAGAGCCGTTCAAGGTGGTTATCAAGGGCTTACCCACCGAGACGGCAATCTGTGACCTCTCTGATGATCTGTCCCAAAAGGACTTCTGCCCTTCCAAACTTATCCAGTTGACGGGGGGAAAATCCAAGCGGCTGCTAGGTATTTTCCTGCTGGAAACGCCCCGTCAACCTGGCTCAAACAAGTTGCTTAACATCACGAACCTACTTGGCCTCGATGTAAAAGTTGAGCCATTTAGGGGGACTAGACGGGGGCCAGTGCAGTGTTATAACTGTAACTGGTTCCACCATACTGCCTCACAGTGCCATGCGGCGGCCCGATGTCTCAAGTGCGGGGAAGCACACGCCACCCGAGACTGCAAGCTGCCGAGACAGGACGAACCGAGGTGTATCAACTGCACGCAAACCGGCCATGTCGCATGCAGCAGGAGATGCAGCCTATTTCCTAGGCGGAAGAGGAAACCCTCTACAAGTAAGAAGGCTGCCTCTGATACCAGGAAGTCCAAACTTAAATCTAAAGTTAGGAATGCCCGCCCAAACCAATTTACTTCCCGAGCTAAACTTAATCACCCTGATAGTCTTAAAAGCCCAAACCTCTATACTCCCCCATCTGTTTTTACTAAGCAATCACATAATGATTTTGCTATTTTTGAGTTACTTAAAGAACTCGCTTCTATTTTTTCTGGACAGAATGGTATCAGAGGACTGATCCAACTGCTCCAGTCTAAACACACCGCACTTGAAAAGCTTCAAGTCGTGTTAGACTTCTTCGCTGGAGAAGCCGCCGGAGCTGAGACCACGCCCACCAGCCAACCAGGAGCCGCCAATGCCTAGGCCCCGCCCTTTCTGAGCGTCTTGACTTTCGTTCAGAGTAGAAAATCTGTGGTCCTTATTCAAAATTCTATGGTTGCAGTAAGCACATGTCTATGATTATAGTATTGTCTGACTGGAGGCGATAGCCCCTACGGGGCTAGTCCTCCGATACCCTTCATTAAATTCGTCGTCGTGTTGAACATGGTAATTAGTTGTATCATTCAGCTTTACTGGCATAACAAAGCATTATTTTTTACAAACTACTTGATTTTTTATTTTAAACAAATTGCTTAGCTTTAGCAGCAACAACAAAGTAGTTAAAGAATAGCAGCAATAATTTTTTGTTATGTATGTATTAATGTTTTTTTCTATATTAAAAATGTTTTTAATTAAGTTTAACATTAATATCTCATAAAATTTAAAAATTTTAAAAATATGTTTATATATAAACGTTTTTAAAAATTCTTGATTGAACCTTTGAGAACTGGTTGAACTTTGAAAACCTTTAGACTTATGAAAAACATTCAAAAACCAAAATGGTTGTAAAGAATAATAGGAAACAACTGAAATCATCAAAAATAATTAAATGATTTACCGCTTTTCAGTTCACATGAGCACCTATCAGCACACCTTCATATCAAGATACTCACGGATATCATCTATTTTGGAGATGGATACGATCGTCGCCCAGCATATTCACCGACAGGTAACACTTGAATTCAGTTTTATAAATGTACGAGTCACACATTGTCCAATATGTAAGTAGCTCTAGTGTGACGTACGTTCAACCAACCAAATCAATTTGAAGAGAAAACATTCTAAACGTGTATTGTAAAATTTGGGTGATTCGTGGGAGAAGGTAAATGACTTTTACAAAATTACAAGTTAATGTTCATGTGATAAAACATATTTTGGATAAATGAATAATTTAATTCGATTGAAAACTCGAAGGTGAATTCAGCGATGTAATAATCTAATTTTTAGAAATCTATAAAAAAAAAAAATAGTATGTGGATCGCAAAACACCTACTTTCTCTGTATGAAAAAGGCTGAAAATTTACATATGTAAATACTATTCGCCTCGAAGAGGCGCGCCTGACGCTTGGATTTGAAAAATTCCATTTAGCAATTTTAAAGATTTTAGAAATATTTCATAAAGAAACACCTTTTAAAAAATTCAAAGATCTAGATAGAACGTTCCTTTGTCCAATTTTTAAATACTCCACTTCAATTTAATAATTCCACTCCAATTTTTTTAAATATGCCTTAAAGGGGTTCTCTGGCAAGGCAGGGACAAACAACTAGATTTGAATAAAGTAACAAACAAATTATATTGGCTTTTAATGTTTGCTTTTTATTTATGGGAATCTTTTGTTTAATTACTGAATAATTTGCTTTTTAACTATATTCCCTAGCTTATCTTATTCCTGCAAAATTATTTGGATAGTAAATCATTTTTGATTCTAAGTTATTGACGAATTAATAAGAAAAGAGCGTTGCGGTCCAGGGGAGAATCTTGGGAAAAACTAAAGCTGCCCGTGTAAATCATCCAATCTATTATAACTTGTTTTTGACAAAATCCTCTTTCTTTTTTTAATGAAAGTTCAAGTTCCAAAAGCGATGTGCTCCTAAAAACATTTGACTTACTACCATATAAACATATTTTATCGTATTAAAAAACGCGAATGGAAGTATAAATCAAATAACTAATTGTTTCATTTTATCGTGCTTAAACGGGACTCTAAAAATAATTTTTAAAACTGACAGACTTTCAAATAAATAATTATAGAAGCAGTAATTATTTTACCACTTTTAACCAGTACTGTTTATTTTTGGATTTGTAATAAAAGGAACAGGACATCAACAATTTTCAAGTATGCTTTTATTTCTTGACGATGAATTGACTTTGCTTTTCAGTTTACTATAGTCTATTTAGACATTTTAAATGTTATAATGTTGTGAAAGCTCGTTCATTTTTGTATATAATTGTAATTTTGTCCGTCCGGGCTTAACTTAGGCGGCACAGCAAACCAAACTCTCACTCGCTATATTTATGATCACATTTACTCTCAGAAATAACACTATAATTTTTTAGCATTCTCCGATCACCAAGGCTACTTTCGTCACTTCTGGTAATTGTTCCGTCATTGAATCAGGTGACTTTCAACAAAAGAAGAATCTTCAAAATTTAAACAAAAGAGTTTTTCTGCTTCAGCAGATAAGCGTGAAAGTTTTCGGACCAAACTATCGGTGGTTCAAGTCGTCAAGCTATCGATATTTATTTGAAATTGTCCATTTTTGAAGAAATAAATTTCATAAAAAAATGAAATTCATCAGTTTTGAAATATTTAATAGGAGCATCAGGCGTCTGTTTCTTTGAAAACGACAGAAGTTTCTTCAAAATGAGCATACATTTTAAAAAGTTATTTCTGGACATAGTTATTATTACAAATTATACCATTAATTACACCACACTAATATACTTGAACCATATTCCACAGGCATTCTCCACCACAGAACTCGCCTCCGCCAAGTCAAGACTGAGGCAGCTCCAGCAGTTCCAGACTCAAGTGGACAACACCTGGAGGTCCATGCGCTGGCTCATGGACGTCCTCAATTTTGCCCGCGAAAAGCACACGCCATCAGGGGGAGTCTTACTGAGCAGCGTCCTCATCTCGAAGACTGATTCCTCCCCTTCGACCACCCCTCCGCAGTCCCCCCAACACTCGCAGTCCCTGCACACTCTGCAGGTCCCCTGCGAGGTCCCCTGTATGAGGGTCTTCCCCACCACCCCCGTCATATCCATCCGAATCACGACGTCGTCATCCAGTTTCTCGCTGACGGAATCATCGAAGAACCCGCCCGGAGACACACTGAAGCCCAACACCGAGATGAGGCGATGCGCGTCCACGTCTCGTCTGGTGTCGGTTTCATCGGGATCGACCGACGAGGCAGACGATTTAGTCGACAGTCCTTCTAGAAACATTCCTCCTTGCACCTTGCAGCTGATGGAAGATGGGTCAAAAGCGTACAGTTCCGAGACGCTGAGTGTCACCTACAAGATCGGATCGGGTCAGGCTGGACGGTACGACAGCAGCGCTGCGACACCGGTCAACGAAGACGATTCCGAGCAGATTATCGGTGAAGACGACACTTTTTCGCACGACGGGATCGTCATCAACATCACCCCGGGGTGTTGTGGAGACAGCCTCCACTCCTTATCGTCCAACGACGCCGCGACCAACCCGGAGATGGACGACTTCGAGGACGACATCAGCGGCTACAAGGAACAGCAGATGGACGAGTTCCTGCAACTGCCGCAAGACGACTCCAGAGATCTCCCCAGCGACGACGAGGACAGCCTGACCGACTGTGGACTGCAGTTCAGAGCGATCCCTCAAAGCGGCGAACAAGACGAAGAAGAACAGGGTGGAAAAGACGACGAAGACTACGAGTTCGTCACTCGATTCCTCGACTCCGAACTTCCGTGTGAAGAAGCCGATTCGGAGTGCAAAGTGGACGAAGTGCGAGTATTGATCGCCTACGACGAAAACGTGCCCCCTAACACTAATGTCAGACTTCAAGTGTCGCCAGATGCGACGGCGAGGGAGATAGTGGAAGCTGTCATCGGTCAGGTGAACGAGGCTGCGCTGGACGGGAGACAGGACAGCGAAGCCTACAGAAGTGATCAGGACATGGGGAAGGTGTGTCTGGCTGTGTCTTTTGACTCGGCAGAACGCTCCCTCAGCGATTCCTTCCAACCACTCAAAGTACAGAATCCGTGGACCAAAGGTCAGCTGCTGGTCAAGCAGAGGACTGAGGAGCGTTCGTCCGATTGTAATGAGTAGATGGACAATAATCACAGACCTAATTACTAACTGGACAGGCATTTGGATATCGGTTAACTACACAAATCGAAATATCAATTAGAAACCCCCGACGTTGGATTTTGAATGATATGATGCGTTGCCATTTCGGCGTCATAAATTTTTAAATTGAACAGAATTTTCCAAAATATTATAAATAATAGTTATATCCATGCAAATTAGATTTTGTTCTACGAAAAATTCACTTTGATAATCTTTCAAAAGGTTGAAATCAACAAAGAAACACCTTAATGTTCTTAACAGAGCTTCTGGAGTAACTAATGGCGCCGTTCACATTGTGTAATCTCCAGACAAATTACGCGAAGTCCATTTAGTATACAGGTCTGTGATAAAAATGAGCTTTATTTATTTTTTGATTTCATTGTATGGCTAACAAAGTATTAAATGGTTCCTTTGTTTACGCGATTATTCATCAACCAGTGAAACTATATGAGCAAACGCATTGATTTCTATGGCGTTTAAGCCAACGTCTTGAAATATAACACTTCGACATTTCCATTAACCAACTTTCAGCATTTTATCGTTGCAGTCAGTATGCAACAGAGTTAATGTCAATGATCAACTGTCATGGTCAATATGTAAATTTTATTATATTTAAGAAGAGCGGCAGCTTTTTTTTTTTAAATAAGTGGACATTACACTAGTATTGGGTAACCGTTAAAAATATGCCTTTTTCTTATAAAATCGAGAAAAAAAATGTCGTATTATAGTGCGGTTTGCAATAAAATGTTTTCAAATTTATAATTTATTTTTTTTGAAAAAATTATCGTTCTGTAAAATAGTTACATTAAAATCTCTCATCTAAAATGTTTGATATAGTTTGCATCTTATTTGTCGTTTGTGAACTACAGCTGTACTTTCACAATGTTATGAACAGTATGAATTGAAATATCTGCTTTTTTTGTGACATAAAAAATATATTTACCATAATGTTCAAATAACAGCAAAAACGTCCCATATGTGGACAATTTTTTTAAATGACTTCTTATCAAACTGTTAAGTTAAAACTACACTGTGATTCGACAATTTTTCCCATTAAAAATTACAAATCATATCTATGTAAATGAATTTTAACGAGTTAGGCATCACCCGGCAATTATTGATATACTTAAATAACAAAGTTATGCACGCTTGTTTATTTCAATGAATAATTTTATTTCAAATAGCATAAATATTCAGAATTAATTTTTAATTTAAATAATACCTACACTAATAAATTAATGAAACAGATTTTTATAAACATCAGCTTTAAGTAACTAAATAACAGGGTGCTTCAAAATATGACAAACTAGAGCCCAGCTTATAAAACGAATAAGGTGTTACTTCAATATCGATGATTTGCTTGTGCTGAAATGATCCCTTATGAGTGTTGTACATAGTCAAATAAACATGACATTCCTTGTTTTTTACCATTTATAAATATGGTGTTAAATGATGCTATTGTTCTTGTTACGTGTTAAAATATATATACTAGTTTTACTTGTAAATATGCCTCACATTATTTGTTTTTAAAAAACATTGTTTTCTTTCATATATTTATGTCTAAAACCGTGTAAAAGTTAGTGTGTAAAGCAAAAGTAATGTATTTTGTAGTTGTAAACAGAATGTACAAATTTGTAGGCTGATTGTATGTTTTTAAAGTGAAAGATTTAGTTATTTGCTATACGAAAACGATGGCAGATATGAATTTGATCAACTTGTGATACCAAAGAATCTTGACGATACCCATCATGACCACATATGCGCTTCTAATTACCAGTTATCTTCTTTAAAGTATGGATTTATTCTTTAAAGACTACTACTAGTTCAATATAAATAGATGTGAGTCATTTTATAGTTTCTTCTCTATATTTTAGGGTTAGGTGAACATTTAAATTTATATATATAATTTAAAATGTTAAATTTAAATGAAGTCACGACGTTTACAAGGTTGTTTGGAATAGATAATCTGATTGGTCAACTCGCTTGTTGTTTCTCCAAAACCAGTTTTGAGTAACGTTACTCAACAGCTGAATTTATCGGAGCCAGAATATCCTTTAATGTGTTTAGAGGAAATATTGATAATCGGTTCATATGATTTTAGTATTTCTAACATTAATAATAAATGTAAATTACGTGCTAAGATAACTGAATTGCAGGATTTTGTTTTCTGAAGTAGATAATAACAGAGGTTTTTTTATATAGCATATGTTCAAAATTAAGTGTATATTATTTATTTATATGAATGTACTAACTATTATTTAAAAATTTCGTATATTTAATAGTAATACTCTCGCTACTATGAACTTCTGCTTGTCCCTGCTACCTGAGCTTTACCGTCCCACATACGCCAGTATTGTGAAGTACTACCTACTGTCCTACCACCACGAGAACCTCCCTAAAAAAGAATTCTAATGTGTGGAGTCTTCCATAGAAATGAACGATTTCACTGAATTCCTGGGGTGGACCGTAGAAAATAGGATATGTGTACAAGTCAAGTTAGTTGATTGTAGAAAACCATTTTTAACTATCCAACGAGGACTTTCTCGTGGAGGTCGCACAGTAAGAATACTTCGTCTTGGCTGCACGATAACATATTCTCAAGGTGTATTTGGCGAATAAAATATATTGTAATGAGAAATTTAAAACCACATATCTGTGATTAGAACGAAAATCAAAGTTTTGAGAGAGATATGATCTGTATTATAAATGAGACTTATAGAAAAAAGTATAAATTTATAAGAGATACATAGTGTGGTGAATTGTAAAAGTTAGTCAAAAAAATATATAGCAGTGGAAGTGTTTATATAAAGTAATGTATGTAATGAAACTTGGTATAATCGAACTATAAGCACTTGAGGTTTTTCTTGGACAAATTCTTTCTTATCAGAGTTTAATATATTTTATTTTTTTTATAAAATTTTCAAAACAATTTAAAATTAGGCGGGTGGACAGTGTCAGTAAAGCAGAGGAACCTTTTTGGATTCTGGGAACACGGCTGCACGCTTTCTTCATTATATCGTGTTCTTAGCATGAAATAAATGCAGCTGCACTAATTCTGTTTCGGCGGCTCATGTTTTCGCCACTTCGCCTTACATCCATCTCTTTCCCGGAACCTATTTTAAAAACATTAAATTCAAAAATTTAACACAACTTTTATAACATTTTTGTTAAAATACTTTTTTCAAGATAAAAAAAATAGCCAAATTTTCATAAAAATCCCCAAGTGCTTATTGTGTAGTGTACCGATAATAACTATAAAAGAGTATGTGTAATTGGTGTGGTGATAAGTAGTGAAAGATAAGAAATGTTTACCTGCAAAAAACTTGTATGAGAGAAATTTTAGAAAGACAAGAAATTAGATTTAGTTAGAAGTGCTGGCCGTGTCGCCATCTACTTGTGATTAAATGAAACAAAACTAGAAATTTGAATCTAAGGATTGTTCAAAGTTAACAAATAATATTTTGAAAAAACGTTTGATAATAATAATACAGATTGTTAATTTTATTTTTTTTCAATCGCCTAAGAAATTTTTTGGATCGTAAATTTTCTAATGCCCATAATTTTTTACAAAATAAATTTAGGAATTATATTTTTAACCATTTTGTAACGATGCCCAAATAAACTTTATAATAATAGAAATGAAATTAAGTTTAATATTATAAAGCCTACTAACAAACAGTTCACTATTTAAAAGTTACTAAATTTGTAATATAGCAATGACAAGAGCATATAACTTTAAACATTTTTATAGATTCAGATATAAATAATATTTAAGTTTTTCAATTTAAAAAAAAACACAAAAATTTGTTTTTTTTAAATAGTATAAATTTAAAAGCAATAACTTTGAGCATTTTATTTCTCTTTCAGTTCTAATATACATAGAAGAGTACTTTTTTAAATGATTAAATGTATAAAAATAATTTAACTAATTAGATAATTAAACAAAATTAACTTAATCTAGATATTGCATTAAATATCTAGATTAGTTAATAAAACACTATTTAAAATTTTTAAGTTAATAAAACACTATTTAACAAATGGTCATTTCTATAAGTATTAGGTATTCATTATTTTATTTAAAAAATATTAAACCCTAGAAAATCAAAATAATCTATTTTCTATCAAATTCGAAGTTTAATTCTTTTTAATGAAACCTCCAAATAAATAAAAACGTAGCATTGATTGTACTATAAACAACTGAGAAGTTTATTTTGAATATTTATGAATGATTTGTTGGATATTTATGAATGATCAATCACAATATTCTAAATATTTTTATTATAATGTTTTAAAAATATGTATGCAGTTTTATTTATGCATATCATTATATGATATCTCAATAATTCGGCAGTTCCATTTACTTTGCGCCAAAAAAAATTATATTTTATTTGCCGGGTCTATTTTTAACTCGTTTGTCAAGAGTATTTTATGACATATGTATTGTTTAAGTTACGACTTGGTATATTTTTCACTGAAATTAATATCATATAAGCTCTCATTGGCCAATAGCTCTCGTTCTCTCAAACTTTTTGCAAAATAATAATTGAAATATAACGATTTGCAGCGTCTTTTCTATAAGAAAATCTACTGGAACGACGCACCAAAAAGTATTATAAGTTCATTACAAAGTAAAGAGTAAATTGATTGGCTGTATTGGTTCTGGGTCGTAACATAGAGAGTTTGTTGGTTGCATAAAACGAAACAGTCATAAGTTATACGATAATTATAAATTTGTAGTAAGCAATATATTTCTTTTATAAGCAATTTTTCATAATCCCTCGCTTTTGTTTGAATGCTACTCATCGAGCTTCGCTTCGCTGAATTTGTTTATTTCATTTCTTTACTGACACACACTACCTGTTGTATAGTTGAATAAATATGAGATGTTTGGTTCATGATGTATATACGAGATCAGAAAGTTATTAAATATTTTGAAATGACAGTCATTTGTGTAATGCCTAATACTTGTGTCATTATGATTACTAACGTTTGCATGCATCAAATTATTGCTAAATTTTGCATTTCCCATACTAAATATACTTGAAAAAAATCGAAGGAAAATTGAATAGGTTTTAAATATTTTCTTTGATTATTAACTATCTTAATTAAATTAATTAATCTCTAACTATCTTAATTCAAAAATTTGTAAACCATTTTGTCAATTAAAAAGGTTGTCAACCTTTCTTATTAATTAAAAAAAGGAATTAACGTCTTATCAGTAAAAAAACAGTGTTAACCTCTTATCAATTAAAAAGGTGTTAACCTTTTTATCAATTAAAAAAGGTGGTAATTAACCTTTTATCAATTAAAAACGGTGGTAATTAACCTTTTATCAATTAAAAAAGTGTTAGTTAACCTTTTATCAATTAAAAATGTGTTATCTTACCAAAATATTTTTAAATATTCAATAAGAATAATCAAGAAATTGTTTATTTCAAATAATAGAAGAAGATTGTCTGAGGATTGCAAAACACCTGCTTCTGCGTATATTGGCTGAAGATTTATATATAATTACTATTCATCCTCAGAATGTGAACCTGAGGATCGGATTTGTAAATTTCCGTTTAGTTTTTTTAAATGAATGTATTACGGTGTTATATACCGTTTTTTAAATGTTCTTAAAAATAAATAGTATCCCCATTGTTATAAAATATTAAGATGCTGCCAATAAGATGTAAACCAAAATTGAAAGAGCATGATTATAATAATTGTCAAGTCAAACTTCATTAGATACCAAGAATGGTTACATTTTAGTACTTAAAGAAACAGCGGATGTGAAGATCTAAATTAATATAGGCATTGCTCGACCTTAGTTTGGAGAACTATTATTCTATTAATTCCTACAATGCATCGTTTTATTTAATCCCGTTCAGAGAATGGGTATTTCTACTAGTAATATTATATATAAATTCTCAATAAATTAAAATATGCTGTTATATATTAGAATGTCCAACTTTATAGTTACTATTGTAATAAATTAAATTAAATAATAATATATATTAAATTATATCATAAATTAAATAATAATATATATTAAATTATATCATAAATTAAATTAAATAATAATATATATTAAATTATATCATAAATTAAAATAAATAATAATATATAATACATTATATCATAAATTAAATTAAATAATAACATATATTAAATTATATCATAAATTAAATAAAATAATAATATATAATACATTATATCATAAATTAAATTATATCATAAATTAAATTAAATAATAATATATAATACATTATATCATAAATTAAATTATATCATAAATTAAATTAAATAATAATATATAACACATTATATCATAAATTAAATTATATCATAAATTAAATTAAATAATAATATATATAAAATTATATCATAAATTAAATTAAATAATAATATATAATACATTATATCATAAATTAAATTTAATAATAATATATATTAAATTATATCATAAATAAAATTAAATAATAATATATATTAAATTATATCATAAATTAAATTAAATAATAATATATATTAAATTATATCATAAATTAAATTAAATAATAATATATAATACATTATATCATAAATTAAATTTAATAATAATATATATTAAATTATATCATAAATAAAATTAAATAATAATATATATTAAATTATATCATAAATAAAATTAAATAATAATATATATTAAATTATATCATAAATTAAATTAAATAATAATATATAATACATTGTATCATAAATTAAATTTAATAATAATATATATTAAATTATATCATAAATAAAATTAAATAATAATATATATTAAATTATATCATAAATAAAATAAAATAATAATATATAATACATTATATCATAAATTAAATTATATCATAAATTAAATTAAATAATAATATATATTAAATTATATCATAAATTAAATTAAATAATAATATATAATACATTATATCATAAATTAAATTTAATAATAATATATATTAAATTATATCATAAATAAAATTAAATAATAATATATATTAAATTATATCATAAATTAAATTAAATAATAATATATATTAAATTATATCATAAATTAAATTAAATAATAATATATAATATATTATATCATAAATTAAATTTAATAATAATATATATTAAATTATATCATAAATAAAATTAAAAAATAATATATATTAAATTATATCATAAATTAAATTAAATAGTAATATATATTAAATTATATCATAAATTAAATTAAATAATAATATATATTAAATTATATCATATTAAATTAAATAATAATATATATTAAATTATATCATAAATTAAATAAAATAATAATATATATTAAATTATATCATAAATTAAATTAAATAATAATATATATTAAATTATATCATAAATTAAATTAAATAATAATATATATTAAATTATATCATAAATTAAATTAAATAATAATATATATTAAATTATATCATAAATTAAATTAAATAATAATATATATTAAATTATATCATAAATTAAATTAAATAATAATATATATTAAATTATATCATAAATTAAATAATTATATATATTAAATTATATCATAAATTAAATAATAATATATATTAAACTATATCATAAATTAAATAATAATATATATTAAATTATATCATAAATTAAATAATAATATATATTAAATTATATCATAAATTAAATTAAATAATAATATATAATACATTATATCATAAATTAAATTATATCATAAATTAAATTATATCATAAATTAAATTATATCATAAATTAAATTATATCATAAATTAAATTATATCATAATTTAAATTAAATAATAACATATATTAAATTATATCATAAATTAAATTAAATAATAATATATATTAAATTATATCATAAATTAAATTTAATAATAATATATATTAAATTATATCATAAATAAAATTAAATAATAATATATAATACATTATATCATAAATTAAATTATATCATAAATAAAATTTAATAATAATATATATTAAATTATATCATAAATAAAATTAAATAATAATATATATTAAATTATATCATAAATTAAATTAAATAATAATATATATTAAATTATATCATAAATTAAATTAAATAATAATATATATTAAATTATATCATAAATTAAATTAAATAATAATATATAATTAATTATAATATATATTAAATTATAATATATATTAAATTATATCATAAATTAAATTACATAATAATATATGTTAAATTATATCATAAATTAAATTAAATGAATATTTATGGTAGGATACGTATATCGAAATTTATATTTATTTGCTAAAAATGCAGTTTACAACTTCTGATGTTAATATATGTTTATTTCATTAATATATGTTTTATCGTTTATAGCAGCTTCTCTTTAACTTCAAAAAGTATATTTTTTAAAACAATTTTCTCTGTTAGTGAAATTTCATTGTTATTTACACTTTCTACTGCTCCAGGTGGGTTAATTTTTGTGTTGCATTTTCTTGATATTTATTGTTTAACGAAAAATCATTTTAAAAAAATTTGGCATTTGATATTATTATATAAAATTACAAGGAACTTTTAAAAAAATATATTCAAGCTTTCGAAAACAAATCCTTTAGCACACTCATCTTCAAATAAAAAAGGAAGCGGAAATTTACAAAAAAAGCCTTAAAAACAAAAACAAAAAAAAATGTATAACCGGATGTACCTTTGAATTAAAATAAAAGTTTATTAATATCAGTAAATAATTTATTATTAAATAAACTTTGTCTTAGAATATGGGAATAAAAATTAGATCTAAATTTTGCTAGAATGTGTTTTTAGAAAACATTTTGATTTCTAAATAAAATAAAATTATTTAAAAAACATTAATCCATATTCACGTTTTTCAAATATGATTTTCACTATAATGCTTTAGGTTTCGGTGTATAAGATATCATAAAAAATAATATTACAATACCATTTCGTTAATAATCGTTTTAATAATCGCAATACCGTTTTTACATACTTATCATTGATTAAGTCGTGATATCGCTTAAGTAGAAACTACAGATAAAGCCGTCGTAACGAAAGCTGTCTGGCGACGAAATACAGCTCAGGTATTCCGCTCACTTCTTGTTTTCAAACATTTCCACATTTAGAAGTGAAACCTTTGAATTCGTCGCCAAGCAGCTTTCGTTATGGCTGCTAAATCCGCGAATTTGAGAGAATTAAGCCGACGAATATGTAATTTCCCATATACTCTACTTTCTTATACTGTCTCTAAATTCAAATGTACATTACTCAAAGTGTAACTTATTGCCTATTTCTTAAAAAAGAGTTGATGAATTGCTTTACCTTTACGTTGCATAACGTTAATAGTTAAATACTAAAATAAAAAATAACTCACATTAAGTATGCGTTCTGATCCTAATGGATGTGTTTGGAAAATATATCAACTTGACCCACATCGCATCGGAGAAAAGCTTGGCTACTTTATTCTAAACATGTTCCTAAAGCGAAAAGTTAATTCTGTGCCAGTTTTTTTGTAGTGCGCGGCCAAAGGTCTGCCGAAATCAAGGTCAGCGAAAGACAATGTCAAGTGGAGTTCCCAAAAAATGGGTTCAGGGATCAAGGAAAATCTATAAATGGACTTTGCAGACCTCTGAGAACACCGTACTATCTAGAAATGGGATAAACGAGTTCTTTTAAATAAGCTGTGCGGTATCAGGATAGGAACATCATGTTACGCTGTAAAGGGGATACATTCCGATACTATAACTCCATCGCAATATCTTGATTGACACGGATCTATTTTTTTTTTTTTTTAGTTTTTTTCAGGTTTGTTGAAGAGAAATCGGAATTAGTTGCAACGTATAATTTATAATTCTTATGCTTGCCGGAATGAGAAGAAAGTTGTGTAGTAAAAAAAAAAATAACGTAAGTTGTGCATGAAATGTCGTTTAGTTACTTTACTTCAATGTGCCATCAAATATTTTTTTTAATGTGTTTAAGTATTTTAAAAGAAATTAATTTATTAACCTTTGCGTATTTGAGGAGCAATCATTCAAAACGTGCACTGTTAAAAATAGGTACTCGAAAATATATAAAATGTACTCATTATTGAGTACTTTCGATGCTTATAATAGCTTCGAATACATAAGTTTCAATTTTGCAAAAGACATGTACTCAAAATTGGGTACAATGTTTAGGTACTTGCTAGCATAAACCGCCCTCATAAATGACTTTCAATAAATATCAACAATTACAACCAAGTCTTACTGGAAATCGAACGCAGATCCTCAGCACCGCAGTCCAGTGCCGGGGTGGTTTAGAATTCAATTTCTGAAATATCTTACAATATTTTATTATATTTCATTCTAATACACGAAAAGTCATCTACTTAAAACCTCGTTTTGGAAAGAAGATAACAATGAAGAAAGCTAATTATTATTAAGGTGAAGAAATTGTCTGTCTGAAATGTAGTTTTGAAAATGAATGGACTTATATTCACTTTTAACTCACTAAAATCGCATTCTGTACTTCTTCAACTTTCTTTAAGTTGAGTGAAGCTTCAAATTCGACAACTTTGGTTTCGGATATTACAAAATTCAATAAAAAAAATAACTGTTAAAAATATCGTATGAGGCTGTGTCAAAGCACGAACAGAAGGGTTTTTATTGTGTGTGAAACGCTGTTTCAGCAGATTTTAGGAATATTAATTGGTCTCCAACAAAACTCTTGAAATACCTCCATTTCCTTCCGACTTATTCCCTCCTTTCCCCGTGGCTGAGACATGGGGATATGCGACGCATTTCTTTTCTGTGCATTAATCCAGCCAATCCGCGTGCAAGAAAAGGCTTCAGGGTTAAGATCTCGAGTGAAAGTAGGTCAATTGCGTCTTAATTCTAGAAAAGGGTTGAAATAATAACAGGTAGACCACGGCTTTTCACTTCAGCATTTCAGTAAGCAGATTCAAGCAAAGAAAGACATTCAATCTCTGATACTAATATACATTTTTATTTAAAAAAAATAGAATATTAGTTAACATCATCTCGCAGTGGATGTTACCTGTAATTAAATTATAATATATATATATATATATATATATATATATATATATATATATATATATATATATATATATATATTCCTTTTTAATAAGGAAATTTTTAAAAATTGGAATTTGTGATAGTCTTCAATAATGTAAGTTTTTACTGTAAAAACGAAACATTGTTAACTGCGCTATATCGAGGTCCTTGTTTTAACTCGACCTTTCAGCACTTTGTCTGTTTGTCTGTAAATTTGTTTGTTACGCATTTACGACTAAACACGTTGTTTTATTTTCTTCAAATTTGTTTGAGTATTGTTTCTTGTCATTAAATTCGATGTATGTGTTTTTAAATTTGTTATGATTTTTTTTATGTCGCAAGGTTTAGTGTTTCCATAGCTACTAGTTAAAATAAATTTGGCAGCTGACAGAATGGCAGTTGCCGGGATTGTTCACAAAAATATGTGATTATCATATGAGATTCCGATTCAATCAGCAGACTTTTCAATTTTATATGCCCGTAACATGTCTTATAATGTCGGGTTTCTGCACTAAAGGCAATATTCACTGTATAAAACTAACCCATGAAACGCAATGGCCGTTAACTGGATTCTGCGTAAAAATATGTATTTACCCTATGAGATTCCGATTCCGTCAAAAAATATTCCATTATAATATCCGTTGACTGGTTTCTAAAATAGACGATTAAAAAATACTCCATTTGCAATATTTATCAAATCTAATTGTTTGGGCCTATAACTATTCAGATTATTGAGCCATAAACCTATTTCTTTAAAATGCCTCCATATTTTGAAGAGATATAAGTTTGTAAAAGAAACTATATTCAAAGATTCAAATACAGAAAACAACTTTACTTGAACATAACTTGAAAACAACTTATGAAAATTGCTTGAGTGTCAATAGTTTTTAATAGGCCATTGTGTAGCTCAATTGCGAGACGTTCATTTAACAAAAGTAAACCAAAATCGGGATGCATCCCCAAACTTCAGCAATACCCCCACTCTAGAGCAATAGTAATTCCAAAATAGTATTAATGATGGTAAAGTAGTATTACTAATACTTGTGCCTAAAAATACTTAAACTCATAGCACACATACTTAATCTGAACAATATCTAAAATTAAAATGTATCATAACAGAACATCTAGTGAATTGTTTTGAAACGTGTATTTCATAAAGTGTGAATTTATTGAAAAATAGTTTCCAAACAAAAATATATAAATGAATATGAACACACTAGAAAATGCATGTGTGTATTTTACTTTGAGTTTATTGCAATTTTGAAATTACAACAATCAAAAGAAATTGGAATACTATAAATTCAAATAATCAAAAATTGAACATTAAATTGAGAAACGCACAGAATATGAAATTCTGTCCTCAAGCAATTAATTATCTTTTCTGATGGATCGCTTTAATTATTTCGCTCTCAATAAGATAATTGTTTTTGAATAACGCCTCGAGGGCTCTTTCTTCCTTATACGTCAAATAATCAGTTTTTAATGAGCTTGAAAAAATATTTATTTAAATTTAGGTAACCGGAACGCTTTACATTTCCTTCCGTAACTAAATTAAATGATAGCTTAAAAGTCCATTATGTTTCAAAACAAGTATCAATTTCTGTAAGACGTAAAAAGAAATTTGTTTGTATAAAGTTAGGATTTTTTTTATTAAATTTACTTTACTATAAAGTATCCTTTGTATTAAGTAAAATAAATTTTCTTGTCTATTATGAGGGCATTTATTTCTTAAATGCTTTATATTGGAATAAAAACATAAAACTTGTATGTATACACAACTATAAAAGTAAAATAAATCGAATTTAATTTTATATTCCCTGCTATCGTAAATTATAAATAGGTTGCTTTTAATTGATTATAAATTTTGATGTTTGCTTTTTCTTTCGTTCGCACATTTTCAAAGTATATTAGTTAATACCCTAAAAGAATATCTTCATTTAAAATATATCAAGAATATTCTAAGGAAAGTTTTGCTAAACTAAATCTGAAAACGGAACACATTTCTATTAAAAATTTTGTTACTAAGAAAATTATTAAACGGAAACTTCTGTCCATGCGCGAACGATAAATAAAATCGTCTTTCAATCGCCAATGCTTTCCTTGTTCCATGAAATCCTTGTTCTATCATATTCACATGTTATAATAAATTCAGAGAGGAATAATATTAAAACACAAAATCGTTTGTGTGTGTGTTATCCTTCTCAATAAACATAAAATTTTATTTATTTTGGTGTCCTTTAAATGATTCATACAAATTCGAATGTTTCTGTCCTAAATATTTCAAGAGGAGCGTTCGCAGGGATGTCCTATTTTAATAAGCGTGCCACCTTTTCTAATGGAAGTAATCGACACGGTCACAGTCACTCGCGTTCGTTCAACTCGAAATAGTTAAAGTTAACTACTTCGATAGTGAAGAAACGGGTCTGAGGAGAGATAGTTTCTGAACTTCGCGAAATAAAACATTTCAACAACAAATACAGTGAGCGCAATAAAATATATTTAAAATTTATTTTATTTCATTTATTGAGTAATAAATGCAGATATCTCACATAAAAGATTTTTGGCGTGAATACGTCTTTTCCGGTGCGGGCGCACAGTTGCACGGGGTCGCATAGTGAAAATAGAGATTTGTAAATCCTTATAACTCCATGTGGAATCAGCCTATGGAGATCAATGGCATGCCATCGTGTAGAAGAAGGTGAGACGTTTAGAATAGATCGTATGTTAGCCCCTTCCGCCCACTGAGCTTTGTACCACATGGTATTTGACCTTTGTACCGCGTGAGTTTCGACCAACTGAAGTACACAATTCCACTCTGTAACTCTACGTGGAATTATCCTATGGGTTAAGTGACGTATACCATTTCGTACTGTAACCTTTGTACCGCGTTGGACCCAAACGCATTCACGAAACAATCCACGCGGTAGAGTACGCCCTATTCGATTTTTTTAGTTTAAGATGGTTGGGTGGTTGAAATTTACGTCGCACTAGAGATACGCAGTGGGTTTTTGGTGTCAGTTCGGGATCTATCTCGAAAAGACCTGTCATTGAATCACTTGGTGTTTGAAGAAAAAAGAATTTTAACGAAAGCGTGTGTGACTTCGGACCTAGAGATCACTGGTTCGAGTTCATTCGTCGATATTTATGTGAATTCGTTTTTAACCAAATAAATTTCGGGAAAAAAATGATTTTTTTCAGTTTAACGAAATGTTTAATTGGAGCATTTAGTGGGCGGCTGTTTAGTCAAAAATAATGATAGTTTCTTAAGTGCATTGTGCATTCAGCGCACTGTGCTCGACAGGGCACGCATTCAAGAAAACATAATAAACACTTAATTATACAACTGCTAAAGAATGGACATCATTATCAGCCATGTAAAAAGATGAAAAATTCAAATGTTTCGGTGAAAAAAAACATTCATTTGTCGAACTAATTTAGGAACTAGTCGAACAAATTTCAATAAAATTGCACGCGCAGTCCGCTGTGGCTGTCAGAAGGTTAAAAAAAATTAGCATGCATTTGCAACAGTGCGCACAAAAACAATTCCCCCTCAATGGGATTCGAAAACCACAGTTTGCGATAGAGAGACGTCGATTGACATCATAAATCTTCGCACGACGTTCTGATTGACACGCCTCGCTTGACTTTCGATACAACGGATTTCGCAGATGACGTATCGAAACCATTCCCACCTAAAGTAGGTTCCCAGACGGATTTGTCGATGTGTTTTAATTAAAAAAAAACTCTTAAAACCCACCTGCGTTCCCGTCGACCCTGATGCGATTATGCAAAGCGAAAAGGACCCGAAACACGTCCCTAGGGGGTCAATGAGTCAACGTCCTTTCGCTTCGGAGACAAAGGAGGAGGTGGACACGCCTTCGCTAATCGTCCACGATGAACGAGAAACGGAAACGAGTTCTTCGCCATCTCGCCATTTCCAGATTATGAAGACCTTTATGCAACTTTCCACTACCCTCTGGCGAAAATTCACGAGTCAAAAACTGTGGTTTTTCTGTCGATTTTGTAAATTAGAAGAAGTTTGCTCTTCTAAAAATATTGGATTGATGGGTCTTAGTTGATAAATTGGTAGCATTATAGGTGCACTCACGGACAGTTCAAGAAATTTTTTAGCACAAGCAAGCATTATTTGGACACTCTTATTTTCCTACATTCCTATTTTCGCAAATACCTATTTGTACGCAATCACGCAACCTGATATTATATTTATGTTTTAGTATTGTGAACTAACTGGTTAAAATATTGTACTGCATATGCAAATGCCTTAAATGCTAAATTTAAATACGCATATAACGTACACGTTTCTGTGGTAAATAAATAAAATATTAATTATGCAACCTTTTTGACATGTGCAAATATTTTTTAAATAATTAAATATAGCGAACAAAGTTGCGTTAGTAATCTGCAGTTTGTCATATTGGCACTCAAACTTGGCTCTCTTCTATGTATAATACACAGAGACAGAGAGAGAAATATTTGTTAGTGTTGTCCTTTCACATAAGTAATCGAAATATATTAAAGTATACAGAATATATGTGTGAAAACCCAATATATAACTTAACTGTTTTTCATTGCAATTTACATAAATATTTTTTTGACGCGTCAGAGGGTCCAGCATGGGTCTTGCGGATTATCCGTTACGTCAAAGTTTTGTCGCATGGTGACAAGTTTCTGAGAATTCGAAAACAGGTAGTTTCACATAGGAAAAAAGACGCTTTTTTTTTAAAGAATTATTTTTATATTTTTGAAAGCGATAAATATAACATCTGGATAATAAAAAAAATTAAAGGCTATAATAAATTCATTAAAAATATGTATTCTTTTCATTTAATAAAATATTTTTCTAAAAAAATTGCCAACTTCCTTTACAATTTTTAAAAGAACATTTCAGAAAAAATATTATCATTTAAACCAATACTTGGGCGGGCAGATACTAATTCATAAAAATTCGAAAATAAACTAACACCATTTTCCATTACTAGGCAGCTGTATTATTATTTGCCCTAGTGATGTGACTGGTAATTCACTTAGTTGCCAGATAATAAGTTAAGTGTCATTCCACTTAACATTATAGCCAAGGTGAAATACAAATTTTAAACTCTCTTATATCGGAACAAAGTTTTTGGACTTGTACTACAATGCATCCAACCACCACATTTAGTACTAAACCCAATGAATATGTATGTAAAAAAAATATGAAAACTCTTCGGTAAAAAAAAATACATTAAATAAAATCATACACTTGAAATTAAAACAATCCTGTACTTCAACAACAATTTGCTTATATATCACTTCAACATTTATTTAAAAACTACACCGTCGTTGTTTCGCCTGCTGATTGAGAGTCATTGTTTCGCCTTCAAAGAAAACGTTTTCAAACCAGTTGTGCATCATCTGGCGAGTGAATCTTCTCGAACCTTCCACCATGCGAACCGAGTGACGATGAACGAATGTCTAATTATCCGATCTGCATTCAAGAGACATTTCGAACATAAATTTCTCATTAGACGTTAGTAGGTCAAGGAAGATAATCATCATCGATGGTGGAATGGGCTAGGAATATGTTACTTGTTACAGAACTGTTATTTGCTTTCAGATGAAACAGTTATGGATAAATAACGTACTTGCTTTTAATGATAGTCAAGTGATAGAAGTTCCGTGAATTAAAAGTTTCACCACAATTGAAGTATTATTCCGTATTCTGAAGTGAAAATAACCCTTAATTTATATTTATGTATTGTAAATATTTTTTAATAAATTTTACAAAACGTTCGCAACAAATAATAGCAATAAAAATAGAAAACTTTCAACAGAAACGCAGTATTTAAGGTAAAATAATTCACAATCAAAGTGTAAAAGGTCGTATGTCAAAAATGCCGTGTTTTAAATTATTGTTATATGTGGAATTTTGTTATTTCCACCTGGTAGTAATATTTCTTATGTCTGCATCTAATCCAATAAAAGATGCAACCAAATGTCAGAAGGTTCTATCATAATATCATCAAAGTAAATAATTATTCTCCTGAAAAATGCACTTTGAGCGACTTTTTACAACAATGCACTCGGTTTTTAAATGATAAAAATACTCAAATTAACAATATTTTTAATATCTAAAAGTTTGATTTACAACTTAAGTTTCAAATCTTCTTAACATTTATTAACATTTTTTAAAAATATGTATCAGCAAAACATACATAACAATAACTTAAACATCCAAACGATAAAAACAACTATACCATTACAAAATCTGCTAGACAGTGGGCGTGTTAAAAATAATATAGCAAATAAAAATGTGACATGCATCACTGCCTCAACTATTATTTTCCCAACTCATATTTCATCCTTTCAATTCATGCTCGAAAGCATAACATGAATTTTAAAATACCTAAGTATACAAAATATCCCTAACTGCTTCCGTTAGGAAACAGCACGGTTCCGATTTCCTCGACTTTCCCGAAATATAATTTTTAAACTTGTTGCTGTCCATAAGTGATTCCGGTGGGTGACGAGCTGAAGATTGGATTCGGTATTAACTGAATTATATACTAAAATATACCAAATCCGACTTGACGTACATCCCAGTATTTATTTCATTTTTGACAGATGCTTCTTTATTTTAAAATATGTATAACCGTTTCCACAATGAATTTCCAGTTATTGTACATTGTTTTTTGTTTTCTTAAATATGATATACCAGGATTATATAACAGGATAAGGATTTTATGATAGAAATGGGTTTAATTTAAAGTTTTAGTTGGGATTTTAGTTTGCGTTATTCATAATTACTGTATTACTGTTTAAGCTACCCTTTGAACCTCCAACGAAGAACTGATTTCGTATAATTTGCATTGTAAAAAAACTTAAAAACTAATTGACTCTTACATAACTTTGTAAGAAATATTATTTTTTAGATATATAGTTGAATAATATCTCAGTGAAAAAATACGTTCAATACCGAATTAATTTATTTTTAATGTTGTACATTGCCTGTAAAACTGAAGAATTCTTCTCGTAAAATGCATTAAACTGTGCTTGGTGTCATTCTCAAACAAGAGGGGATGAACAAAAAAATAATAGAAAGTAGCTCGTTGACAAACCAAAAATTAGTATACAATATTTATTGCTCGCTCAATTCAACTATTACAACAGTTAATTTTTTCTATATTTTAATTATACTAGTTAAGCTTATGAATATTTAATTGGGACAAAAAATTATACATTAACTAACATTTAAGTATTATTTATAACTTTCTACATTTTCTTGTACGTTGATCTTAAAATGATACTTTCCTGCATTAACCCATATTAGCATTTCTGATTGGTTTTGTTATTTTAAACTCGTCCCAGTTTTCTGAAATTGATTCAGTCGAAAATTTTAGGTTTATTGCTTTGAACAATTTTAATCTGATTTCCCTTTAAAATGGGTTTCAATTATTAATTTTAAAATGATACAATAAAATTCGTCTAATATTAGAATGGAAAGTTTAATGAAAGATCAATTGTTCTATTTTTCAAATACATTTAATTTTTTTTACTTGCACTATTTTAATAGAAATCTGTGTAATTAGCAATCTAAATGCAACATTTCCTTGTGCACGGCCTCAAGAGAATTTCAAACAAATAAAAAAAAAATTTAAACAAATTAAATATAATATATTCATGTAGGTTTTTATTTCAATTCAAGAATGCTTTTCTCTCCAAAATACGTTATTGAAAAAGAGATAATTGCATAAAATTAATTAAAATAAATTCAAGTGTACTGTTAAAATGCACTGTAAGGCCCAGATTGTTTATTATATAAATAGAATAAACTTTGATTAACTTTGAATGAACCATTCGAATTTCAACTTTCTAGCGTTACAAAATATTTCCAAGAAAACTGGATTTGTAAGATGTCTGTTCTTCTTTTAAGGAATGCTTTTTTGGAAATGAAAAATTAAATTCAGAACTGTTTATTTATTAATGATTTATTGGAATGATTATATGCTTCCCTTTAAGTTTATACAATTAGTTTAAAAAACAAACACATTTGAAATTAGATTAAAATAAACTTTATACATTCCTATAAAATACTATAATAAATATTTCATTGCAATTGAGAATGTTTAACACTGTAACTAAGTAAAGCAATTTTTTTTAATTATAAGACAAACAAGGGAAAAGTTTAGCCCGATTAAATTATTAGTTCGTTATCAAAAATATTTCCGATTAATGAATGTATTTTTATATTTTGTATATTACAAATAGTAGCCTTACTATCTGTTTAACCACTCGGTGGAGAATAATTAAATATCCTTGTTGTTGCTCGGCATCGGAACAGATTTATCCTATGTCCCGCGCGTTACCGACTACGCTGCAGATCTGAGAAATATTTTCTAAGATGTTTCTTGATGTAATAATTTTTTTAACGCATTTTTTTAAACAAACCGTTGTTATTTATGAAATGAACGTGCTTCACTGCTTCAGGAAATTCTCTGTCTTTTGATACCTCACTTGTTAAGATTCGTCGAGAGTAAGAGGCGTAAAAGGAATCTATACTTTAAAAGTTATATACATGATAGGAATGCGTAGATATGTTAAGTGCATTTTTCGTGAATTTGATGATAACAGCTCATATGAATCTCCAAAATATTAATCTATCTGTTGGTGGAGAGGTCAACACATTTATTTTAATTAACTACATAAGATCGTTGTTTTCCATTATTATAATGATACCACACACTTTCAGATGGCTGTCTTAAGTTGTCACATATCACATCTGCACACAAAAATTTCGATATAAACAGATATTACACAAAAAACTGAATTGTCATTTAACAATACATTCTTACGCATCCTTTAACCCAAATTTCCTTTTCACTCGTCATTAAACGAGGTCTTGGTGCATCTTGATATGTAGAACACCTTTTCCTCCATGCCATTCAAATCTCCCTTCCACGAATGACAACAATGTCAAACTACCGAAAACAGTGTTCTTCTTAACGACCTCCATTAATGCAGTATTGAAATGTAAGAGATCTGACCCTGCGATGCGAAATCTTCATTGTAACAAACCTCGAATTGAGTTTATTTAAATAACTCATTCTCCATTGTTCTTACTTTAATTTGTTGCAGTGGCAAAAAAGTTGGTGTGCAGCATTGCGAAACTTTCTATTTCTTTCCATCAAAATACAAGCATCAATAGCATGTTTTATTTACAAAACAAAGCTCTGCACGTCAATTCTAATTGTCTATGAAGACAGGCTGTACCAGTGACGCATCTGCAGTGGGGTTCGAGAAACGTCTTGTGCGCTCTGCAGAGGGTGTATGGACATTAATGTACACGATCACTTTAGTTTTATTGGTAGGGTATCGGCGTACCATGCAGAAGGTTCTCCGTTCGATTCCGAGTGTCAGTCAAAACGTGCATAGTGCAACAAAGCTTACATGCTTAACTTATGTTACAGCTAGAGGGGGTCTCCCTGTGGAGACAGCACTTCCCGCATTGTTACAGGGGGGGGGGCGAGAATTGACATTCCTCTGTCTTGTTGCACGAGACAAAAGCGCCCTTTCTGGACGCTAGGTGTGGAACGCAGCGGTCAAATCTCTAGAACAAATTACACACTTGTAAAACTCCTTTTTGAGCACTGGTATGACTTCGATGGATTATACCTACTATGGCTGAGTGAGCGTTCTCAAACACTATCACTTCCGCTCGTATCGACAAACATTCTTTCGAGCTACGCATCTAAGCGAGGCTAAATTTAGCTCCGATTGCTCCAGGCGTGGAGCAACAACTTCGTAATATGCACAAGCAACACATGCGTAATCGAGTAAAGGCTTCTTTTTCCTTTACACAACGATACCAATGTAAAATTCGTGGGTAGTACGGTTGCAAAGATATAAGCTGTGTTAGTGTCAAATATTTTCGTTTAATGCGGTTTCAGCAAACTCTTTGTACAGAGAGAGAGCAAAAAATTGCTCTGTATAGTAAAGCATTAGGTGAAAGGGAGACATTTTTACGTAATTGAGTGGATAAATATTGGCTGTCTCTAAAACGAATTTAAAATGTGTGATTTTAACAATTGTCACTAGTACACATTCCCGAAATCATGTTAAAATAAAATAACGGTTTAATAACTTATCCTATGTTGGTATTTTAGATTAGAATTAATGCAACCCCCAAAACTGGACACCAAACTGGACCACTTTTGTGCTCCAGTGCTGTAGCGTGATGCGTTAACCGACTACACTACGCC
Source organism: Troglohyphantes excavatus (assembly GCA_963932185.1). Taxonomy (NCBI): domain Eukaryota; kingdom Metazoa; phylum Arthropoda; class Arachnida; order Araneae; family Linyphiidae; genus Troglohyphantes; species Troglohyphantes excavatus. The sequence goes on along the minus strand of OZ010667.1, from coordinate 71,998,418 downwards.
ATTGAGACGCTTTTGCTGTTTGCTTTTCAGTATATTAATAATAGTTACTAAAAAGGTAAAATAAAGATTTCACAGCTATATTTTCAAAAACATGAACATCTTTAAGACAATTGAATCCGGAATACTGGGTTTCATTCGTCCTGGAACGGATTTGACAACGCAAAAAGTGTATTGGTTTCAGTTGGTATTTAAAGGCGGTTACTCTTACTCAATGTGAGCATATTACCTTGCTATGCTCATGTACAGCGGTTTTAGCACTAAATAAAATGTTGAACATCTTTATCTGTGAATTTCAATAGTAGCTATTGTTTCAGAGGCGGTTTTTGATTCTTCAAAGCTTCTCCTTTCCCTTTATAACAGTTTAAAATAAGCATTTACCTATATTTTTAGCACATTTTGACAGTTTTGAAATTTTAGTGAAAAATGTGGTCAAATTCAATGCTTTGACACTCCATATTTTGCCAAGTTTACATACTATTTCCAATATTAATATTGTTTTTATATAACTCATCAAGTTCTTTTAAATGACACCTCACACAATATTCTACATGTTTGCGTTCTCGAGATATAATAATTATTTCGCACAAAAAACAAGTAAATTTATCTCCATACTAAACAAACAACAAACCTTACGTTGCTAAACAAACAACAAAGGTGCCATAAAACACACGAGTGATCGAGTAATGCCTTAAATTCCTCTGCAAAACGATACCAAAGTGAGGCTCGCGGATAGCATGATTACGAAGATAAGCGATATTAATATTAAAAAATGTCGTACCGAAACAAAATCCCTGTGACCGAAATGAAAGACGTTTCCCGTCTTTATATACAGACTAATCATAAAATAATTTATTTTTCCATTTTATATGGTTTTATGTTAAGGGTGATTGTGCACGAGAATATCGTTGAGCTAACCGACTTTCCCATTTAAAAAAAATACCTGCATTATCTCTTTCGGCATCGAAAGGTGCAATGGGTATCCATCTTTTTATAAAACAAAAGCCGGTTGGAAATAAAAAAAAAAGGCAATTAACTTTCTTTACCTTCGCTCTGTGCAGTGGACAGAAAGTGGGTTAATTTTTGTCGCGTTTTTATTCATCGCTTTCAGAACTTGAAGGTGATTCGCCAGACTGGAACAGCAGCAGCGTGTGTGGGGGCAGAGGCCATTCATTCGTACGAGAAACGAACCCGCGAATGCGTCTGCTGCACTTTCCTCGTTAGAATGGAAGCTGCACGGGCGACCCGAAATGGAAGAGTACGCAATTTGTACATTTTGAGAGCCAAAAGGAAGGGTTTTACATGTTTTATTTTAGTATCTATTCTATTCTCGATCTGAATGGTTTTAAAAGGTTTCGGTCGATAGGTTAAATTGACTCACTTTATTTTGACTTGAAACGTCTTTAAAAACTCTCTAAACGTAGATTAACGTCTACATTTACAAATATAAATAAACTTCTAAATCTCTACAATGTAAATTAACGTCTAAATCTCTAAAATGTAGATTAACGTCCATATTTTCCCCTCTCTCTCTCTCTTTAAAAGCTTGATTTAACTTTTTTAAATTTGCAATCACTGTTAAAAATGCAGGCTCATTTTTGATGAAATTTTCGTCATTTTTGACGAAACAAGCACATTCTAAATGCTCCGATTACACATTTCGACAAATTGACAATCACTTGAAAGTTTAATTGCTGCATAGGAAACGTAAACAGGTTGAAAGAGCTGTTTAAGAAGCACAACATTTTACTAAGAGGTTTAAATCTATGAACTTATTTCAAATACTTCAAATAAATTTAAAAGGGGGGGGGGGGGAGAATTATCTATCTTTATTCAAAGCTTGTTTTTTACTAATTAAATTAACTTTTTTCTAATATTTACATATTATCTTCGTCGATTATCCATTGTTGTCAATTAAAATATTCATTCATCCTCTTTTAGTTTGTCCTTTTATTTTTTTTATTTTAAATTATTTCCTAGAATTCGGATTAATTCTCAATTTTATTTATGTTTGCACATTCACAAGAAATGCTGATATTTTTTATCACAGTTTATTCATATTAATAAATGAATCCTCTCATCCTCCCTACAAACCGACATTGCCTCAATTTTATTCAATTTGGTCAACATTTAGTACAAATTCATAGGTCAACAAAGTTATTTTGACTTGAAATTTTTCAATGATATTTTTAATACGGAATATCTCATGAAAATAGTCGTACTTTTTGGTTAATGGTTTGCAAATCGCTATTTAGCACCAAACACCAAACATCCAAAACTGAAGTGACAAATTCTGTTTTATTATATTATGTTAGTTTATTTAAATTTATGTAACTGTTTTGCATTTAATACAATGGACATTTAATACAATTTGAAAAAACTTTATTTAATTAACCTTGTCATTCCTATCTCTAATTACATTTCTCGCCAACATGGTTTGGCGCCAAGTGTTGTGGCAACATTAATCGAGAAATACCAAGATAAGGTTATAAATAAAAATTGTCCTTCATTTCAACCGCAAAACCTCATTCTATTCTTCATTAAGTCATTCTTTGCGTAATTTTAATATGAGATTTCAGTGCAGCTTCTATTATACATACATCTGTATACGTTCTATATTTCACACTGCAAAAATTCATAACATATAAGAAAGGTTACTATGCGACAAAAACAAAACTTTCTTTCCAAACTAATGCCAATCAATCAATAACTTAGCAAAATGTATCCTTTGTTTCAGTCAATACAAGTATTTAAAAAATGTATATTAGATTAACGTCCTTTTGATCGCTATTTCGCCGAGGATAACGGGTTGCCGTGCGAAGTCCTTGATAAACATGTGAGATACTTAACTCGAGGAAAGTGAGGTATCTATTTTGCATTTTGTATAAAAACGTCATCACAAGGTATACTGTGTGTGTATATATATATATATATATATATATATATATATATATATATATATATATATATATATATATATATATATATATATATATATATATATATATATATATATATATATATATATATATATATATATATATATATATATATATATGGCGCCAAATTTGCAAGATACACGAAACCTTTTAAGAGTTTAATTTAAAAATTGCAGTCTACATTTGAGGAGCTTATTTTCAAAGTGGAACATTTTCAATTGGAACGTCGAGGAAATATTCCCTTTTGAAAGTAAGCTCATCATTACATCTTCAATTAAATTTTATATTTTCAATTTAATTGAATATTACATTTAAGTAAGTTGATTTCATAGAACGTTTGATTTTATAGGCAACACTGCAATATTTCCATCCGTGTATTATTAAAAAAAAAATGTATCTTAGATTTTATTTAGGACTGCAAATTACATTTTTGTTCCGGAATACCAGTAATTTCCCTCAAAATTGGGATTTCGATTCCTTAATGAAACCAATATAAATTTTTCAGTTGGCAAAGTTAGAAGTTCTTATTAAGTGTCTATATTAAGAATAAGACCCCGTTTTTAGAATCGCCCATAAAAAAATTTATTTGTGTGATGAGGCGGCAAAACAAAAATTCGCTTGTCCCAAACAAATTCCTTAAACCGCTCCTTTATAACATGTGTATTATGTTTATGCATGTATGATGTATGTGTGTATATATATACATAAAAAAAGTGTTATAGAAAAGGTGCGATAGCATGACTAAAAGTAAAAATATTGATCGTTTAGAAATTTCAAAATTATAGAAGTGCATTCTTAATTGATTTCTTGCCTTACCAAAAAGCGGGGTTGAGTAAACAAGACACAAAATGTCTTCCCCGTGTGTTGCGTCTCTTCACAAAGATCTGAAACTGCATTTTTTTTGTTCGTTTCCTCAATGCATGATCAGTCCAGCGAGCCATCTTCACGGTTTCTATTACCCGCAAATTTACTTCGTTGACGAAGATAGTGGCAATGAACATTTTTTTTCTTTCTAATTCTATTCTGGGCGATTAAGCTCAGTGAATCGTAAAGATAACGGAGATTGGATGAACTGATACTCGATGGAATCAATGGAATCTAACTTCTGAGCAGCGCAATTACTGCGGCAATAAATTCCGAAGCGCTTTATATCCTGATAATTAGTAACATGTGAAGACTTCTTTGAAAGTATTTTTGTTCGTTATATATGCTCTCATCGTGTAAGAAGCGTAATACTTGGTGAAAATTTTACATTTCATATTTTGACGTAAATTACTTATTTTAAAAAATTGTGCTTTCTACATTTTGACCTCATTCACTTTATAACATTTTGCATGTTGTAATATATATTTTGACATAACTGACTTTTTTTTATATTACATTCTACATTTTGACCTCATTGGCCTCATCACCTAAAAAAGTTTCCCACACAGAGTTTTTCTATATCTCGATATAGATAAAACAGCAGTTAAAAACACATGTACGTGATTCTAAAGTGTGTAAATAGTAATTATGTAATCTATTCAGAATAATTTTTTTATAAATAAATGGATATTAAAGAAACTGCAATTTTTTTTATTTAAATCTATATATACTGAAAAATATCTTCCATTTACAATTCTTCAATCGAGTTGTTATATATTGTAATAAAAATAAAATAATTAATTTTTATGCTAAAATTACAAAATAATCTACTATAAAAAATTATTGAATTAGGATAAATAGTTTTTATTGAACAAAAACTAGATCAATTATAAGTTTTCAACATACAAATTCCATTTTACAATTTTTTGTGAATAAATTTATGAAAAACTAATTGAAATTCCATCGTTAATTCAGAAGCTATCAAAACTCGAAACAACGGACAAGTGCTAGTAGCTTTTATAAAAACGGAAACTCCACTAACCCAGAAGTGTTTTTTTTTAAATAAAACTTCTTTTACTTGGGAACTCGACGAATTTTAGACGCATCGCTGGTCACCTACTTTCGGATCAGCTCATTGGTGTTTCTAGTCACGTGGCCACTACCTTTCTTTCCAGAAGCACTGCCGGTTTGGTGAAAAATTGTCCATTTGGCAAATTTTATATTACACATTTTAAAGTAAAAGAGTTTTTAACACACAAAAAATTAAATAATTTAGAATTTTTGCACTTTAAATTATTAATATGATACTTCTTTACATAAATAAACGTAAATTTATTACATTTTGAATAATATAGGGTATTTATTGCGACTTTTTTTTATTGCTGTTTGGCGATTTTAAACTTTTCATAATGGCAGCCCTGTCCCTCCACCCTGAATTTCCACTTTTAACTTTTTATGTTCCATCGGGGACTTACAAGAATACGAAAGAGCGCTCAGTTTAAACGCAAACGTTCGCACTGCGTTCTTTTCTTTTTTTAGGTATTCAGCGTGGAAAAAGTGGTCAGTGCGAAAGACCTCGACGTGGACATTCTTTTTCACCTACGTTCTTTCAAATTGACCTGATTTTACCTTCTAAAGACATTTTTTTTTTGTTTCTGTTGCAGTTCTTTGTTTTGTTTGCTGTTCTTTTTTTTTATTCCGATTTTTAACTCTTTTGCTGCCGGAGTGTTGGCAACGGACCGGTTGATAGCCTGCAGGAGTTTTCCAATTGGTCCAAACGAGAACGAAACGTTCGAAGTCTCGGTTCTTTGGACTCGTTTCTTTGTGTGCGCTGGGCGAGATTGAAGAGAAACTTGATTGAATGATCGAAAGGGCTCAGTCTCAGGATTAATAATTTCTTTTACAAGTCTCAAGTTTCATAAGTTCGAGATGGTAAGTGCTGTCTTAATATTTATCTACTTTCACAAATGTATTAAAATAAATATTTGTCATATTTTATAAATGCATGAAAAAGTCTTGTTTTCATAATTACTACTTAAATATTTCAATGTTTTTTAATTATAATTTTGGTGTGATGGAGTTACATTTTTTTATTTATTAATATTCTTATATTTTAATCGATCGAAAATATAGTTTGAAATAAGAAACATCATATTCAATAACTATAAATATTTAATGATTTTATAAACTTTAATGAAATTAATAAAATAATAATGATCAAATACTTTAATGGTTATTAGAGGGTGAAAAATTGTATTATTTAAATGTAAAACATAAATAAAACCATTTTAATATATTTTTTTATTTAATTAAATTTGTTGATATTCATGTATTTAATATTAAAGTCACAATTTTAAATATCCGTTTGAATCTTTAAAACTTAATAATAGAAACCTGAATAACAGAATGCATTCTCAGCCAATACTACATTCTTACTACATCTTTTAATTTTATTAAAAAGATTAAATATTAATTAAAATATTTAATAAATCGGTAAATGACTTCGATATTAAATCACATGAAATTATGAAGTTAAATTAATTGTTAAAATATAAGATTTCATGAATATATACATATGTTTAGTTTTTAATTTATAAAAATAATAAACTCGGAAGACACTTTAGAATATTTTTTTCCCTGCCGTACTGTGTTCATGCCCGGCATAAATGTCTGACATTTTCCAACTTTAGAGATTTTAAGGTGCTTTTTTTTTTAAATCGAAAATTTTCCGGTGTTTCTAAAACAAGAATTTACTAGGATTTGAGTATATCGGTATCCTAAAAGCACAACCATTGTATGTCCATTTTTAACAATTTTTTTTATTTTGGTATTAATGTAAAGGTGAAGTCTAGCTCATTTTTCCTGCCCAAACATTTTATGCCAATTCTAAATAATAAATTGATGGTGAAGGTTTAAAAAATTCCCCATAGTTTTCTACCAAGTTCGAAATTTTCCTTGTGCTTTTTCTGAAAGTTTACAACAGCGAACACACAACGTTTGTATTTTTAATCATCACGATATACATTTTTTTTTCTATAAAGAAGAGCTCAAAATATACACCGTACCTAATTTTATAATTCTGTAAGCACTTTTGATTTATCACTCACTTGACAAACTTTCAGTACTTCATTGTTTCGTGAAAGTACCAATGTACTAAAGACCTTTAAATACAGCATTTATGCAATAAATTCCATTTAAATTTTATAACACGTTAAAAACATTAAATGAACTTTGATAAAAAATTTAATATTTATAAATGTTTGTGCACTGTAAGATAAGATTCTGAGTTGAATTTTTTTTTATAGAGTCGAGTTTCCGACCAGTTTAGACCAATTTCCGACTAATGTCAAATATAAAAATATCATGTGTCTACTGAACCCACATTGGACTGTAAAATGAAAGGTACTTAAATATAAAAATACTTTGAGTAACATTGATTGAGGGGTCTTTTAAAAACATAATCATATGCTCTTAGTTTAAATAGAACATTCATCCACTGATAATCAAATATTTTAACAGTTTTTGGAAATTAACAAATATGCCAAAGATGTAAATTTCTATGAGTAGAAAAATATAGTAACATAATACATTTTAACAACTTTAATGCTCCTTTAAGTTATCTATAGAGTTCCAAAAATAGACATATTCCACTTCCTGTTATATATTCTTTCATTTTGTTTCACTTCTTACTAATATACAACATATACTTAACTGCAAAAGATACTTAATTGATTTTAAGTTATCACACAACGATAATTATAAAACAAATTAGATAACAACTATTTATCTTAAGAATAAGATGAAGATGTTCAAATACTTTAATAATTTCTGACATAAAAACCGCGATGATTCTTTTACGTTTAAAACATTTTATGGCTGCTTTTATAAGGAAAGTATTATTTCAATATCGAAATAACTTTTCCCAGATTATATCCTTATTAGGATCTCAAATCTGTCGTAAGACTATTTTTCGGCCTTTTATTATCCGTGTTGATATTTACTGAACTCAAGGTAGTCAGAGTTAAAATTACTAATTTAAATTTAAATAGTTTGAATTTTCTAAAAATGTCTCTAATATTTTCGCTGGAATATAGTGATCAATAAACCAATTGATTAATTTGCGATAGCTAAATACTAGAAAAATGTTTTGTTTAAAGATTAAGAGTTATAACGTTATATATTTGTGAATAAAATATCAAGAATATATATTTAGCAGATGTAATATTTTGCAATTTACATACTTAATATATATTGATACCAACGCAAATTTATTCAAAAATGCAATCCATTTATATGAAACTTTCTGATCTGAAATAAGATAATGAAAAGTCGTTGAATGCCGTCATTTATAAAACCCATCAATTGTAATTTGCAATGTTAACTAAAATGAATCTCAGTTAAAAACCAAACATTAGTTTTTTTTTTAAATTTCGCATATTGTTTATTAAATTTGTTAACGAATTCAAAAATACCCAATTTTTGGAAAATTAATTAAATTGTGAGTAGAAAAATATAGTAAAATAATAATTTTTGTTAAATTTAATGTTCAATTTTAGTTATCAATATAGTTTGCAAAAATATACATATGTTTTTTTTTAATATTTTAATTACACTCGAACCTTTTTTTTTTAATATCGAAATAGTATAGACATTTAAATCATTTAAATAAATATGAGACGAGCTATAAAATATAAAATCCTTGACAATAGAAAATTTGAATCATAGCTGAAAGTTGAATTCTTCTTAGTAATCTATTTAAAGTGATCTACTTCTACAAGTACACGTGACACATATCACTGATACATTCGGATTTTTTTTTTGTATTCCATATTAAATTGATATCAGTTGAATTGTATCAAAGACAAAGTTTATAATCCCTAAATTACGAAGGCTCAAAGCAATAAACGTAAAGTTCCTTGTTTTTTTCGGATGAAAAAAACTCTTTTGTATGGTATATACATGCCTCTCGGCAATATATCGCAACTCTCGTAAGTAATGCAAAAAGTCAATACTTGGACTTGCCGTTACTTTATTTTTGACAAATAAAAACGCATTACACAAGTTTTAAATATAACATTCTAAAATTTAAAATATATGTGCCAAACGTTTTAAAAACTGTAAATTGTTTCTCATTAAGTATACTTTTCATGTTTCGTTAATTATTTTGCAAAATACACGTATTTGTTATAGAAAGCATTTGGGTTATATATGTAGCTGGGCACAGTGGCGGCGATTCGGGGGGGTAAGGGGTGCCCCGCACTTTTTTCGAATGTTGCCTCAGCATTTTTTTCGGAAATTGCCCCCCCCCCCCCCCCCCCCCCTCCACACTTTTTTAGTATAGCACTTTTTAAAAATAAAATTGAAGTCAATTGTTTTACTTCTTTGCCAATACCAGGAAAAAATTTCGTACCCCAACTCCCTCTCCCCACCCACTACTACCGACGGTAAACGCATTTACTAAACAACTTATCCAACGGCCCATCGTAAATACTTAAACAAGGCTGGCCGTCATTTGAAGTGTCAACTACGAATTTTTTTTAGCCTATTGTGAAAACGTTTTGTTACATATACATATATTTATTAATTTTTCAGCTATCCGATTTACAATATTGAAGTAAATGAACAGTTCAGTTATTCTCTCTCTAGGTTAAAATACATATGCTTTTGTTATAAATTTTGTTTTAATATATTTCTGCTATCGGAAAAGGAACATAATTATTATTTTTCTGAAAAAATGTTTCAATGTCGCCCGAGTCCAGTTTTTTGAATCTTTCAACTCTCTCTCTCCCCCCCCCCCCCCCCCCCATTTATCTTGCCCCCTCACTTTTAGCACCCAATCGCCGCCACTGGCTGGGCACAAGAACGATCAATGTCTAAATTGACATAATTCGGAGTTACTTAGTTTACTCTATAGACTCCTAGAACAATGTACAAACGAGAATGTTTGAGGTTCAGTCATGTTGCAATGTTTTGGAAATTCAGCAATCATTTGATTTGAAGGATTAGAGAAGCCTGGCGACATTTATTTAAGAAGTTTAAAATTTATATATTCAAAGCAGTCTTTTAAAAAAAATTATAAAATTGACATTGGTCGTTCCATGTCACAGACTTCACATTCTGCAAATAACATTTAAGATCGTGATACTTTAAAGACTTAAATGGATAAGAAAATCCATCAATTCAAATCACTTAACAGCCGCGAAATGTAAATAACAAATTAAAAATCTGATATAATATTTCAAATTTAAAATCTCTTTCTGTCGTGTTTTCCATTATGAGTTTGATCTGCATTTTTTCTAATGGTTCACCGAACATGCGAAATCTGGCCACGCCTGAAACCTGCTTAATATGCATGGCCTCGAAAGTACCGCATTCAATTGTGTTTTTCCAGTTATTTCTCGGCGGAAAGGAAATTTTGAAATACTTTATTGATTAGATAAATAGATTTGTGCGCATTCGTGTTCATGGGTAATTGGATCTACTGTCAAATTAATTTCAAACGATGGAAAATTTTAATCAAGGATCATGATTGCTAAATTCGCTTTACATTCAGCCTGTGAACATTGTAATACGGTTACGATACTATACTTTAAGCTAAGCCGCTTTCTTATTAAAATAAAATGAAGATAAAAAAGTTATTGTTTTATATATGTGGCTTGTAACAAGAAGAACCAATGTCAATTTTATCATTTTTTAAAAACTATTTTAAATTTCTAAATGAAATAGACGCCAATGTCGTCAGGCGTCTCTCATCCATCAAATCAAACAATTATGTGATTTCTGTAATATTGCAACAAGGCTGTGCCTCAAACATTGAAGCCATATCTCTTAAAACAATCAATTATGACATTGTCCCTTCTTGTTCCGATAGATATGTATCCTGGTAAATATATCTGTTGTGTTATGGCATTTCTTTGCTTGTAGTTTTTTTTTGTTGTTGAATAAAACTTGGAAAAAGGCAGTATAGGGGTTATTTTCAATACAAGCACATTTCGATAATTTTTAGTCAAGTTGGCTGTCTAGCCAAATGAGGCACTTTTATCTCACTAGACCCTACGTGAGATATTAAATTTTACATATGAAAATAAAATTCCATTCACTAATATTAATATTTTCTTAGTATCACGTTAGAAATGTATGAAACGTAAAAATATTTTTTTTTCGAGTATTACTTTTGTGAGTTCCGTTGAATTGCAGCAACAGTGAATTTTATAATAGAAAAATGCCCTATTATTCAATTAGTCACATATATCATTCAATACACTCACTGCTGCAGCTGTTATGCACTTTTTTTTCAATATGTTAACAAAATTACTTTTAATGTTATATTTGATTAAACGTTCGTATTTAATTGACGTAACATACAAATTGCTAATTTAAGCGGTGAAATAATTTTCTAATTAAACATAGCCATTATCTTCTACGTTTTGAAATATTTTTTTTCTTATAACCTCAGATATAAAATCAATCGAAAATTGAAGTATATTTCTAACTTTATCAATCAGAGTTAATAAAAGAAATCAATATACAATCGCTACAAAAAACCATAATGACATTCAAACGTGTCAACTATATTGTGTTTGCAAGATTAAAAAACCTTCAATATCATGACCAAAAAACATTTGAAAAAAAAGGACAAACCGAACCCTTAAAGTGGTCATTGACTCTAAATATCCCATTTTCATCCTGACATCTCAAATCATTTAAAATCACGCTTCAGCTTAAACGAACGAAATGTTTTACCAGGAAAGAAAAACATTTAATATCTCGAAATCATGCTCGAGTGACGTTGAAAGAAACGAGATCCATTCCCCCTGAAGTTCTGTCACGAAAAATGATTATGTGGATAAAAACGCGAATTTCTTGCTTGAAGGGTTAAGACCTCGAATTTTTTTTTAAAAAAGTCAATTGCAAAGGCGTGAAGATGCTTATATTAATAAATTACTGCCTGTTCTAAGAGAGGCCAACATATTCTATGCAAGGTCAGAATAGTTGGATTAGTTTAGTTTGTTTAAATTTACCTTTCAATGTAATCAGTTTACAATTTCTTTTTAAGCCCGGTAAAAGAAGTGATATCAAGTTCCTAGATCACAATATCTGTCTGTATGACGTTATATTTTAAAACTAGTAAAAGTTTATAATCTAATTATGTTTTTTTTTTCATATTAAAAACTCGTATGAAGAAAAAATATTTACATTTATTTGCGTTAAACATATACTTTACAGTTTAAAATAATTTACTTGAGAGTCAAGAAAAGTATCACAGTAAAGGTTTAAAAAAAACCAACTTAAATACAACTTTTTAATTAAAACTTACCAGAACATATCAAAATGTTAAGTTGTACAGTTCAAATTATATATTTTTTAAAAACTGTTTTGATCATTTCACATAAGAATATTTTGAGGATTTAAATAAAATTTGCATATTTTATACGTAATACTGGCGAAAGTATACATGAAATTTTAGTAAAAAAAATCGCTGGTGATGTTTAAAAATATTGTTAGCTAAATTTATAATCATATGAATCAAAAGTATAATAATATATCAATATTAGCATATATCTACATTCTCCTTTAGAATACACATATAGCCAATGATAATTCTCAAATATGTTCAAATAAAATGAGGTTATACTCTCTCCTCAATAATACTTTAACAAAAGTCCCACTACTTTTGATTGAAAAATCTAAATTTTGAGCAGAATTGTAACCCTTATATATTTTAAAAGTAAAAATATATATTTTAATCATCAAAAAAAGTAAACATGTCTGAATAAAAAAAATTATAATATAATCATTTGCGTTTCATTATTTTTGTTCCAACTTTCGGCATGTATTTTTATTTTAATATAGTACTAGTTTATTAAATAAACATTAGATTATAAATAATAAATAAAATCACTCCAACCTGCAAACAAAATAAATAAAAATAACTCAAGTATAAAAGCTAAAGATAGTATAATTTTACGCTCTTATAAAAAATACTCATATTTGATGATAACCATAAAAAAAATCAAAATTTTGTATTAGCAAAAATGAAGAAAATGTAAATTATCAGTAAACTTCAACCTACATAATTCAACCATCATAAGTAATAAAAAATTATTACTTATCTTCTAATTATAAAAACGATTGATTATTATTCAATATTATAATAACTTTACTTTTAACCATACACAGTTGAAGCATTCTAGAGTGAAATAGAATGCAGGTTAATTTGTAATAATAGTGATTTTACGGTGGTCCGTATTATGGCTACCATAATTCTATAAAGAACGGAAATTTTTTCCTTATTTTACTGTAAAAAATTATTATACTATATATTAAATGAGTAGTTTTTACTTGGTTTCATAAAAAAAATTACAGTAAATTTCTACTAAAAATTTGGCTGGCGCATAATGAATATTTATTATGTCACTAGTAAAAAGTTTTTTTCTCCTTTTTTTTCTAAAATATTAAAACTGATGACAGATAACAGGAATTACGTTTTAACGTTTGATATATAATATACACGGGAACAAGAAACTATCAAACACAAAAAGTATAAAAATACAATGTAGCAATTTTTTTTTTCAATCTTTTACTTAATAAACATACAACTTTGTGCTCGCTCACGATGTCAAATTTTATGCTGTCTACAAGGAAAAACGTTTTTAGAATAGAACGCTAACTACACAAGTGTAAAAACCGAGTAATTATACGAGCTATTTTTCCTTTGTAAACTTTGGTTGATTTATTCACACTTACACAAGGAAGCGCGCATACAAATAGACATTCATCCTCCATTTCTAAAATTATGCTCAACCACCTTGATTCTTGTATGCACTAAGAAAATCGCTTTTACAAGCTTGAAAAGGTATTTGTGAATAAAGGATAAAAGTGAAATGTATATTCGTGGAAAATTTTATATGTTATACTAGATGTTTGCCCCAGCGTTGTTGGGAACCCCCATACACGTTAAAAAAATTGTGCGGCCCCCGTCCGGACTCAAACCTGGGACTTATTGTTCGGAAGTCCCTCGTACTACTAATTGAGCTACAAAGGCAGGCTTACCATCTTAATTTTTTTAAAAGAAGTATCTTTATTTCTAAAATTGTTAAAATCATTTTTAAAAAAAACTAAACGGAATTTTACAAATCCGAGGTTTAGGTGCACATTTTGAGGTACCTATATATAAATTTTTAGTCTCTTACGTAGAGGAAGTACGTATTTTGCGATCAACAGACATACACTTTTTTATTAATCTAGATTGGATTTATATATATGTTCTTAAAATGTTAATTACTAATATTTTTTATCTCATTGAATATACACCGTACATACCGATTGCACCTTTTGCTTTCATAAAATTATAATTGTAGACTTTAACGTTAACTCTTTAAAGTTATTGGAATGGACTGCAAATCATATCTTATCTCTTAAAAAAATGATCGCATTTTAAAAATAAGCATCATTTCCATGTTATTTTTAAACAAAATCTTAAAAAAGCACTTTCGGGCAATTCCTTATAAAAGAAATCAATTTAACGTAAGAGCGCACCATTTCCCATGCCCCCCCCCCTCTTTTTTTAGTGGTTTAATTTTGACTTTAAACTTGATTTCTCGTCCTATGAGGATATTCGAAAAGAATAGCAAAATTTAGTTTTCGCAGCATTATTTGTTTTGGAAATGTTGAACGAAGGTGAATACACCAGTTACTAACCATTTGGAAAAAAAATATTTAAAATTAAGAGCATGATTTACAAAATTCATTCAATCAAAGTTACTCAAAGGTATTTAAAATTTAGTTACATGTCATTTTACTGTCTAATGTGAGTTCAGTGATCACAGGGATTTTTTTATGTTTGGAACTGGTCGGAAATCGTGAAATTCCCCATACTCGCAGACGAACTTGTATGCAATTTATTAAAAACCTCTTATTTGTACTAAATCAGGAGGAAACAGTTAAAACCCATTATCAAAATATATGAAACATAAATAATTTTTTTATAACATAATATTGAAAATCCTACTGGTTTAAAATATAAATTTAATTCGTAAATTTGTATACAAATCATTTAATGGTGTTCATCTTAATCGAGATATTTATTGCTCCACTCGAAATAATGAACTTCTTTAGGAGTAAAACGATATTTCAAATACTCAAAACCTGTTTAATGTCATTGCCATATGCCTCTATTTTTAAATATTACGTTCTACAAACCAGTTATTTTAATATTTCTTTACAAGAAAATCATTTTCTTTAATACTAACATTGCCTTCAATATTTAAAAGATTGGTTCAACCATTAATCTCTAATGTTTATCTTACAGTCCACTGAAACGTTTAAACAAAAAATATCAATTTAAACGAAATAGTCTCTAAAAAAAGACTAAAATTTATAATATACAATCGTTACCTCTTTCGATTTTCATTTTACAACCCCTCAAGCCATTATTGAAAGACTAATTTCAGTATTTGTAAATATATATATTTGCATTTTACAAATATGTAATTTACTCTATTCATATAATATCCCTTCAAACCATTCATTTTACAACCTCTCAAACCATTTATTGACAAAACAATCGCGATTATAAACACATATAATTGAAATTTACAAATTTGATTTCACATCCCATCAAACAATTTGCCTTTTACAACTTCTCTAACCAATTTTTGGAACACTAATATCGTTTATAAAAGACATATTTGCAAATTGGGTGTGTTTCAGAATAATCATTTCACATCCCATCAAATCATTCATTCTGATACTCTTCCAGAAACAAATTCATTCCATTTCGAACAACAAAAACAATCAATTTCTTGTGTTGCCACAACAAAAAACCGACAAATCGTTTGATGACCCGAACAGGGATTTAGCCTACTCACTTGCCCATTAACTTAGTCCTAAATAGCTGAATGACAAGACGTACAGGAGACAGACAGACATCATTTTCATCGAATGCCGCACATCATATCGAAAACCCTTTCATGTGCAACAACATCGTTTTTTTTTTTTGCCATATTCTTCTTTATTTTTCATCGGAATAATCTGAAATCTCGGAAGAAGAAGCGTTCGGTCACGTTTCGGGATCGACCCTGATACCCGTATGTAAGTGTGTCAGAGTAAGGGGATTTCCTGTCGCTGAACCGGCATTTCTTAACTGCTACACGCTCAGCGGATTCTTTTTAAAAAGGGGATCATATAAAATGGTGTTTCTTTTTGGTAATGGAACTAGTGGTAATCTGTTTTGGAAGACGTGAGGTATGCGAGACGATTTGCTGAATTATATATTGAAAATGATACTTCGGAAATAAGGTTAATGCGTCTCCGGAAGTTGGTCATGTTCTGCAATATGTATTGGATATTTCAATTTTGTATTGATATGTATTGGAAATTTTATTGGATATCGCGTAACACTACGATAACGATCGATTATTATTTGATATTTTATAGATTGCTTCAAATTAGAATCCATGTATTCCTACTTATTAAGTCATTTGACGAAAATGGTGAAATTACTATAATTAAATAAAAAATTACAAATACTTTAAATTATTTTTGTATTATAAAATTCTTATTTTTAATTTTAAATATGAATTTATAAAACATTGAATGTTAATTATTTTTTTATTTAAAATATAAATAAAACTTTTAAACTATGATGGTTAGTTTTAAAAACAAAATTCAATTACTTTTTGTACGTATTTTTGTGCTTTTTGTAATTGTATCATGTTAGTGGTCAAGGAAATTTGATCTTAATATATATTTAATTACCTTCGTATTAATTATTAAACTTATTTATAAAAAGATTAATTAAAGTATTCGAAATAATAACTTGTATTTCCATTTAATATTTGAAATATTTATAGTTATTACCAAGTTTCGACAAATGCCCTTTAATTTATTTGCAGAATTCACTAGGACAGTAACAATAATAATGTATAATAAATTATATAGAGACGATTATTGTCAGTAATATTCGAAGTACAATAAATAATATTTAAATTAGAAGTGAAATTCAAAAATTTACCATCTCCACGGTTATTAGAATTTTTAAATAAACCTATATCAACAAAGATATTTCAAGCCAGATAAAAAAATATTTTTTTTCCGCAAAATCGTTTTTTCACATTTTTCACCAGTTGTATCATTTTTCAAAGGGCTATTGACCAAAAGAGTCGGAATTCAGTCTAAAAATTCATTCAAAGTCATGGTTTTAGATAGATGGTTTAGATGAAAATGTGTCTATCCGGTTTTGAAACCACGGATCAACACTGGAATTCAGTAAAATAAAGTTTTGTTTCAATAACATATTGTATCCTATTGAAATTGGATTGAAAACATTAGTAATTAGTTCCAAATCTTGTCAAGAATGCATACATGGAAATGCATTCTTTGTTGGAAAACTGTTGATTTTACGTCGGTTATGTTGTATCGTCAATACTTGTATAGTATTTAAGGAATGTGTATAAGTAGTTATGTTTTTAAACTTGTCAACTTTAAAACAAGAATAATAGTTTTGAAATAAGTTGTGTAGTCCCCCCCCCCCCCCAACCTTGTTTTAGTTCTCCGGAATTATTTTAAGCATATAAAGGGTCCATGGAAGAAACCACTTGACAGCGTTTTTTCGAAAATAAGAAAGAATTGTCATCTTCAAAGTGTATTATCACCAAGTCATTTTTAGAATGGAAACAAAAGTCGTAAAGAAAATCCTTAAAATGTCGGAATGTGTGTAGAAAAACGACCTTACTCCACCTGACTTCTTTCAAATGCGTTTTTTTTTCAAAAATCTTTTATTTGTGCTGTAAAGTGGTTTTCAAACTAGACCCTTCATATTGATTTCTAGACAACATGAGTGCAAGAACCAGACAGCTTCCCTTTTTTTCAGATTCCACATATTCCTATAAAGAAAATAGAGATCCCGTGGTTATAGAGATATAAAGGAAAACTAACTGCACTTTTGTGTGTATAATAAATATATCATATCTCATATGTATATATATATATATATATATATATATATATGAGCGCGCGACTTCGAACAAAGAAATGCATGGGTCGAGTCTTGACGACAATTTTTCTTTGAAATCGTTGTCATTTGTGACGAAATAAATTTTGTAAAAGAAACAAAACGACGAAATTTATGTCCTTAGTTTGACGAAATATTTAATCGGGGCCTTTTTCAGACAACTATTTCAATTTTTTTTTCAAAAATGAGGATCCATTTTTAACAGTGACCATCTAACTTTTTATCATCTTTTACTACAAACGACGAACCAGTCCTGTGGCACCTTTAAAGGGTCAACGACTAAATAGCTTAATAGAGCATCAAAGTGTGAAGACGACACACACAAGATAACATTAAAAGCTTCTTCTTCTTCTCTCCCATTAAATGATTTTGTTTTCGAGGTGGATATACAGAGTAATTAGACATCCACAATCAGGGCTCTCCGTATTTGGAGCAATTCGTTGGGTAGAGCCGTCACTGTCTCTCAAACGGCGCGTGACCCGCTTTTAGGCCTACCGAAACACACGCGCGTATTTTCCATTCACTTTTTTTCTCCGTTTCTGTGTCTGCACAAATGAACAATTTGTTGGCTGAATTTCTGATATCCTGTCGGCACACTTCACCCATTTCATCTTCGCGTTTATTTTTTTTTTATTGTCTGCGATATGTCATTAATGAGATCGTGTCACGAGATATAGATGGATGCGCGAACATAGGTGTTTGTTTTTTATGGAAATGCACGACCTTTTTACCGCTGTGGTCTGGTTTGAATTCTGTATATCGTATGACTTGGACGTGTGTGTGTTTTTTAAATAGTTTTTTTTTCTCAATATTTTAAAACAATGCAAATGGCGAGTCTGCCGATGAAAGTTTCGGTTCGTTTCATGAGGGAAATTTGTTTTCAAAATATTGTGAGAGTTTTAAAGCTCTAGCTATGAACAAAAAGCATCAAGACATCGCCTAACGAAAAAACTATATTTTTTCCACACACAAAAAAAATATTTAATCATCTGAAAATTACTGACATCAGGTGAAATATTTTTAATAACCTATCACAGGAATGGCTTAATTCTGTATACCGTATGACCGTATTGTTTTCAAAATATTGTGAGAGTTAATTTAAAACTTTTTTTTACCAATTGTGAAGCACTTAAGGGGGTCCGATACCCAAAATTCGCAAAAAAAGTCATTTTTTTTTATATTTAAAAAATAATATTCAAACTTATCTTAATAACTCACAAAAAACTGCTTCAAAAAATTCCTATTACTTTTTTAGTTATGAATGTTTTAAAGAGAAACTATATTAATGATGTGTTCCTATAACATAGTTGTATCACTATATGTAAACTTTAAAAGCAAATATCTCTGTTCGTGGTTTTGAAATTTAATGAACACTAAAAATGCTAAGGCTTTTTTACTATTACACTTAAAATCATAATTTTTGTGTGTATAGCAAGATAAATATATTTTAAATAGATGTATGCATCCAGATTTCCTATGTTTACCATAATTTGTTTTTTAAAACCACTTAAAATGGAATTTTATTTTTTTTCGTCAATTTTTTTTCCAAAATTTCTAATATATTTTATTTTTTTAAAGTGATGTATCTGAATCAAAATTTGAATGCATACATCTATTTACATATTATTCAAGATCTTAAATAAAAAAAATTGCTTCAAAATATTGAAAAACAAAAAAGGAGTAGGAATTTTAAAATTGTTAAAAAATTTACTAAAATTTTAATTTAAAAATAAATGTGCAATTTAAAAAAAAATTGAGCGTCTTAAAATGGTTTTTTATGCATATTTAGAAAGAGAAAAAAAATTGGATTGTACAAGTATAAAAATAAAAAAAAAATTTCGAAGGTATCGGACCCCCTTAAGTCATCAAATCGCCAACAGACGGCATTTGTGTGCATGTGTTTCGGGAAAAACACCTTTTCTCTAAATATATATAACCTTATAAATTAGCGAACTACTAAGCAATTTATATAGAATTCAGCAATCTCAAAAGTAGCACTATATTTTTTTTTTAGCCTTCTGCGAACGTCAAAGCTACTTTCATTAATTTTGAAAATCGGTGTTTTCATTGAATCACTTGACTTTGACTGGACTTTAAAAATGCGATAGGTGCACGTCACGCAAATATGAATACTACCTGTTACCCGCAGTTTCACACATGTTAATTTTTGTTTTACCCCACTAGGTTCATTCTCCCCGTTTATTCCTTCTTTTTTATTTTCTCTAAAACAAATAACGGTTCACACATCTCAGGTACATTTCCTAATGTTAGTCTCTTCGTTAGTTTTCCCGTGTTTAAGCATAATTGTCAGATAGAGTTATTTCGTCAAAGCAATTTTTGAACTTTCTGTTATTTAAAACAATAAATATATATTAATTTATTTTAAAGTTGTCAAGATCTTACGATTTTATAACAATTTAGATACTATTTTTTATATGGCCATTTAAAAAAAACAGCTTCTAAAAGCGTTATAAAGAGAAAATTAAACGGAATTTTAAAATTTCAATCCTCAGGTGCACAATTGGAGATTGAATATATAAATTTTCAGAGCAGTGAAAGACAGTGTTTGGCGTACCACAGATACACACAAACAGACTCTTTATTATTATAGATAACTTAGTATATGAAGGGCAGTTTTGTAGAATTGTCCTTTTTATTATCTGGCTTCGTTTATAATAACATTTCAAATGTTTTTACTCATTCTCATCCATGAAATCAAATAGTTGAATTTACATCTGCGATATCCTCGTAGAAATTGCCGAAAAGAAACAAATGTCAGAAAAACAACTTTTTCGATAAGAGCTATTTATTCGAATCTGCGTTAAATTATCAAATTGCTGAAAAATCAAATTTGGGGCAATAACTTAATAAAAAAACACTGAGCCCAGTTAAGGCGAAATAAGGATGATTTGTTATCAATATCGAGTTGAACGACCTCTGCTACCAAGACCTAGTGGGTGACGGAAACTTGCAAGGTGCAGAACACCTCATTTTTAAATTTTAAATGTTTCTCGTCCATCCATTCTTAGAACACCTAATTGGAACAGCTGTGTGAGAGATGTAGAACTTTATTTGGGGATTTTATTTTTGGAGTTGATGAGATTGTGTCGCGAGATTAGTTACTGAAAAATTATAGTTTTTTCATAGAAGTGTATGACCTATTTTCACAATCTGGCTCATATTCCGTACCATTTGGGGCTGTGTGATATCCAAATTTTTTTTAATTAATGTTTTCAATAATTTTTGGAAATTGAATAAGTGGTGAAACTGCTTACAAAATGTCTGAATTGTAATTTCTAATTGATCACCACGCCTCAAATTTCTGTATTTTGTTTTTTAAAAAAAGTTTTTTAAAAAATTAAAAGATTTATAAAATGTAGTCTTATTGAATATCGCGTAAATAATATTTATTTGTCTAATGTAAAGAAATGAAATTATTTTAAACATAAAAATCTTATTTATGAATAAAATACGTCAAAAACATTGTTTTGAATAGCTTTATAAAATTTAAATGCAGTTTACTTACTTTAAATTTTAGATAATATAATGGGTTTGTAAACACTAGTGTATACTTCCAAATGTGTAGTGTCAAGAATTAAATTCAAACTCTTTTTAATTCAAGTACAATAAACTTGCATTACTTTCAGAACTAAAAAGTAATAAATACGAATTTGTATCATTACTTGATTTCTCGAATAATCATAACTCCGTGTTTCTTAGAAGAAGAGTAATATATTATTGCAATGATTTGTTTTATATTCTTTTACGTGCAGGATATTTGTGACAATTGCGTCGCTTAAATTTTGCATTGCCCGATTCAAATTTATGATATTCTTTTTTAATTTGTGTATTATTTTAAGGAATGTATTTAGTCAAGTGCCCAATTTAGTCATCAACCGGCTAATTAAACTGTTTCTAAACATTTTACGTTAGTTCTTCAAACAGTATTAAACAGTTAAACTATTTTTAAATACAATTTAGGAAAATGACTTCATTAATTTGTCCATAATTGGAAAAAGAGTATTCCGTAAAAAATCTAATGTTTATATTAAAAAAATCGTTTTTTTAATTAGATAGTTTTGTTAAAGAAATGTGTACCAATTACTACATACGTACATAAAATTTTAAGGCATTAAAAATGTGAGGTTCAATTTGATACATAATATAAATTTTTTTTTAAAAATCTTTGTATTACGTTTTTTTTAATTGCTTTAGCGCTTATCTGTAGGAACAGATAATTTCCGTTATTTAAACAAAACGTAAATCGTTTTTTTTTTCTTTTTTCTTTAATGGGAAATATAACGCGTTTGTCGTTGTAAAATGAAATTAGTATATGAAAATAAAATAATATAAATTAAACATTATTATAACTATTCAATCATAAATTCTTTCAAAATTGATTATTTTAGTAAATAAAAAGTTGAGCAGCGGGATTCAGGAAATTATTTTATTGGTTAATTAATTTTTATCTCTTATTGCGTTGAAAGCAGCAAGCGTCAATAAGAAACATCACGGATCAGTGGATCACGAGTCCTGCGTTCCATCATGCATATCTCGTAAGCACTCTCGTGGCCGATTACCCTACTCCATTCTAATAAGGGCTCGAAAACAAAACTCAAAAAATTTCCACAGAAATCAGCATCGTGATTCAAAATCTTTCGAAGCATCCATCATTTACATTTGATTGTGTACTATTATTATTATTGAACGAGGGACTAAATGATGCTGACCGGGATAAAAATCTATTATTCTAAATTATACACTTTGTTGCTCTAACGCACGTTATTATTATGTAGTTTGTAAAATTACTTTTCAAGAAAGAGCCAACATTAAATCATATAAAGAGTTTATATCAAATTGTGTTATCGTACTTCAAGGGAAACGTGAGTAAATCGTGAAAAATGATTTTTTTTCCCCTGTGAACGTAATGGGAGATATTTTGTAAAAAAACTGTAAGCGTATTCTATAGAGAATGCATTGTGCAATTGAATTACATGTTTAACTTTAAAATGAGAATCGTATATTAGTTTGGAAAGTTTCCAGACTTAACCGAAACAGAAATCTTATTTACCGAGGATTTATGTTTTACGGAGTATCATTTAATTGTAAATTTAATTTAAATTTGATTTTAACATTGAGTTTAGCTTTGAATTTTGATATTTTTTTATGAATTTAACTTTGTATACAATGTCATGTGTATGTCAATATCAATGTTAAAGGGGTAAATAAATATTCTTTAGAGATAAATATTTTAATTTTTGAATACATGAATGCAAGCCGGTCGAGGTAATATATTTAAATATTGTTTTTATATAAATTATGGTATCAATTAAATTATAATAATTGTAACTTTTTTAAATTTCATTAAAATACTCATTACTCATTCTATTAATTATTTAATATATACTCATCAATCATTTAAAATACTCACCATGAATCCATTCTATTTACGATGCTTTTGAGACGTAACTCTCAAATGACAACTGTAAAAAATTTAAGGTAAATTATTTTTTGACTGTTATTATAGATGAAATAAACTGATACTAAATAAACATTTAAAAAAAACTCATTTTAATTTTGTATTGTAGCTTATTGATTCCTAATTTAAATGTTATACAACTAATTATTTTTTTAATTACGATAAAAAATAGAAGAAACTCTTCGCATTAGAATTTGAATTAATTTTATAATGTTAATTAAATACTTGCAATATAAAGAAAACATTTATCCCCGGAAACGTTTCACCTAATAAAAATAAACTTCTCTCATTTCGCCTCAAACTCGTTTTTCTTATAATTGTACAATCATCCGCCAGCCAAATTTATTTGTTTGTAGTAACTAATGGCCCATTAAAAGATATAATAATCTAAAAACAACAGATTTTGTGATATGAACACGTGGCATAGAATGGGCATAAGAGAATTAACCAGTACTTTAAATGCTTAAATATTTGCTTATTTTTATCTAACTTTTGCCTTAATACGTCTTTCTTTTTGGTGGGGGTACATAGTTGCACGGAGTTGCATAGTAAACAACGAACTTTATTAAATCCTTATAACTCCCAATGGAATCAGCCTATGGGGATGAATGACATACCATCGTATAGAGGAAGGTAAGACGTTTCGAAAAGTCTATTACGCCATTTGACCTCTAAATTTTTGTCACGTTCATCACGTGGGGAAGGAGTTTCACAAACTGCAGTATACGATTTCGCCCCATAATTCCACGTGGAATAACCCCATAAAGATAATTGACATACCACCGTGTATATGAAGATATGCCTCGTCGACTAGACTGAATATTAACCTATTCCGTGTTTTAACCTTTTTACCACGTGGGAAAGTGGAGAATGTCGCTCTTGGCTGAAGCATCGCTTTCACGGACATAGCTCAACGTAGAATCAGCATATGTGAATAAACGACCTACTATCCTGTGGAGGAAGGTGAGCCGTGTCAACAAGGTTGGTCATTTATTCTCTCCCTCTCTGACCTTTGTGCCACACATGGGACCTAAAAGTATTCACAAACCAAACTTCCCAATTTTTTTTTTAAACTTTATTTTCATAAATTCACGTTCATTTGAAAACACATCTATTATCAAATAAATACGCGTTGTGAAGGCAACCTAATCTATATTAATAGACAAAAGTCTTATTTATCACATGCACTTTCCCACTTGTTATTCATACGTGAATACATTATCTTCCAAACCCACCTGAGAATTTAAAAGATTTATCGCCAACCATTCCCGAAACTAGATCACAATAAATTCCCGCATCACATTTACAAAAATAAAATCTCACAAAACATTCGGCGAACCATTGTTTTTCATTCAACAAAAAGAAACACATTCCTCGCCAAACCATATAAAAGAAGCACGGTGATCCATTTTTCCACCGCCAATTACCATAGCGTCCGCGCCCATTTTTCCGACGCCTCGTGAGTCCTTTGTCAGTTTAATTTTTACGCCTTTTGTGGACCTCGCAAACTGGTGACATGATCCCCTCTTGTTGGAAAAGAAGACAATAAATCACTTATCTTGTGAATATATCAGTGGAAGTACCTTTTATTATAAAATATGAAGTTTTTATTATGTTTCGGCAGTACAATCATCTTTCTACTTCCGCTATTTTTTATGCGCTGGTATTGAATAGCACTCCTCTCAGGTAGTTTCGGTTTGATTTAAAAAAAAATATATTAAAACCAGAATATATGATTTCTTTAAACCGAAATATTTGAATATTTTTTAATTGAATTTCACTATTTTCAATTTAACCCACCATTGTTCAAGCAATTTTTGTGACGATTATAAAATTGTTTACAATATTGTGCTTAGCGACCAATTTATATTGGTCCCTTGAAGATTCGTTCATCTACTGTATTTTAAACCTTTGATGTCGAGTCTTTTTCGCTTGGACGAACCAGCAATTCGAGACGATATTTGAATGCTTGGTAAATTTCTCACAGTGGTGGCTGAAAGTCATCTCTCGACCTCAGAAGAAAAATAACGTTATTTTAATATATTTTATTCCATTCAAATTATTAGTCATGTCATTGTTTTAGATGGCTTGCTTAAATGCATGTGATGTGCAAAATTCACATTCATGGATAAACATTACAAAAATACTTTTGTTTGAATTTGAAAGATGCTCATGTCATCTACACTTTAAGAAATAACACCCTCATTTTTTGTGGATTTCTACGATCGTCCAGAAGACAACTTTCGTCCGTTTTGATCATCGTTTCGTCATTGAATCACTTGACTTTTGACGAAACTAAAACCTTCACATTTTTAACGAAAGTAATGTTCTCCGATCCCTTTCCGGTGCAGGGCCTTATTACCGAATAGGACCGTGAAGCCCAGGTTTACACTTTACATTTGTGAGGCGCCCCCAAATCACACATTTTATATCAATATTTAACACCCCTAACATAGTTTGCTATTAAATTTACCTTAAAATAGTTTCATTACAAACTTTAGTAAAAAAAAGAAGTTGCTATTTGAGTTACATTTGTTCGAATATTGAAAAAAAAATCATAACATACAGAATATTAGAAAATACTTTAATATATTTTGTTATGTTATTTATAATGTGCTTCATTTTAATGTCATTCAGGAACAAGGAGTTTAGTGCACGTATAAGTTAGATTTGCTATTCCAGGGTCTATACGAGAGCAATGGGGACCCCATTTAAAGGCAGGCGGCTTCTCTTGTTTCAATGTCTTAATCAGGCCCAGTTCAGGTGGTTTTGATTCTTATATGTATATTGCCACAATTCAGAAGACCTTTTATAGAAAGCTAGATACCGCCGGGGGGTTTCGAGTTGGTCCGTCGACATTTATAAAATCGTGTTTATTTTTTGAGAAATAAATTTCGTGAAAAATAACGGCAAAAGGAATTTTCTTGAAAAAATATTTCATCGGAGCATTTAGCAGATGTCTGTTTCTTCAAATATGAGCATTTTTTTTGACAGTGTACTTTGCTTTGAACCTCCCTATTTCTGTGTGAAGCGTACCTTTGCTCCCTTTCATCCATACTGAATTTAGCAAGAGAACGATCCCACAGGTTGTTGACCTACTAATGCTCACAGCTGTTGTAAAAGTTAGAGAAATCCGTAAAAAAAAATTATCATCGTCCAGTACTTTTTTTCTTCGTTCCATCCCTCGATCCCTATTCCACTCCAAATCTTCAAGGAGCAACAATAACAAAAAATCTGACAAAAGGTCCAAAGAAACACACGAGGCGTTCCCCTTTTCATTATTTAGGCTCGATTCTGCTTATTTAGGTCAAGGTTAACCCCGAATAAAAAAAAAACAGGAACAGGTTTAACATTTCCTGTTTCGTGGAAGCGACATTTTGCTGGTGGCCACGATGCCTGTCGTTTCCTTCCTGGGGAAGAAACGAGAAGAGACGCACACACAAATGAAGAGTGGTGCTGTTCCACATGGGAAATGAAAGATGCTAATGTATGCACCACGAAAGACGAGATTCGGTCGGTGGATGCCTCCGGAAAAAATGGGTGCCCTCATAAAAAACATCACCATCAATGACTTCTTAATAACAATATAGATCTTTAATTTTTTTTTGTTTGTTTATTATTCCGTTTATTTGCCTGTTTGTGTTTGTTTATTTATTATTCTGTTTGCTTACCTGTTTGTGTGTTTGTTTCTTTGTTTGCTGGTTTGGTCGGTCCATCTATCCGTACATTTTTTTTATTTAAAGAGAGGGAAGGGGGGGGGGGGGGAGGGGAGGGGATAGGTCACAAAATCTTCAAAATATTTTATTGCTTTCAAAAATAGTACATTTTATTTTGTATCTAAAGACGCAATACTTAAATTTCTACGATAAGTACAACTTATTATTTTTTGAGAATCCATATTAAGCTTCGATCTTCCTCAATACGTAACTTTGAACTCAGTTGATTTCTCAGTGATGACTTTTATCGAGTCTTATCAAATTTAAATTTACATAAGTTTAGATCTATTTGTAGAAACTGCGCCAAATTTGCTACTGTGTATATTTAAATACATTACTTTAATTTGTCTCTAGGAATTAATAATATACAGATTATATGTTTTTAATAAAGTATTTTTTTAAGCAGTTTGAGAAGTAAAAATATGTTTTTTTTTCAATTTTTTTTTTTAATTTTGTTGCAAATAACAAAAACTCTGTTTGTTAATAAACACATCTTCTGTTTATAAAAATGCAAAATTATAGTTTTTCAGAAAACATTTTCTTGACATATCAAAAATATAAAAGTTCTATTTTTTTGGAATTTTTTTTAAACTTATATATTTTTTTTAATGTTTGAACATTTAATTATGTTAAAATGCTTTGCACACATATGTGAAAAAAGTCAAATGTGTCCCATACCCCCTTGAAAAATATTAATGCGATCGTATGCAAAAATCACTGTGATTGGTAATAGCATTTGTCTAATATCAATTAGTACTTCAAACTATCTATAAATGAAATGTGCTGTTTTCCTTATGAAATTGAAGAAAATAAGATTCATTAATTTTCATAAAAGGAGTCGCATAATTTTTCTGATAATTGCAGATATGTTACTGTTCTTATAATTACATACATTTTTCATTTAATCGTCCTGACATCACTGTTAAAAATGCATGCTCATTTTTGAAAAAAGTGAGTGATTTAAAATATTTATAGTCCTACTCGTTTTTTCAAATAAAAATTTATCTTCACTATTCTGTTTATTACGTTGTTCCATATACAATATTTTCTGATTGGTGGAAATTTCTGATTTTTATTTACTTTTACAAGGCTCAACAACACAACCACGTATAAGCTCTAGATATTTATTGGAAACTTTCTATTACCACTTGCGTTTAAGTAAACCATACTATATCCCCCTGGGGTTGCTTAATAAAACTCCATACTAATTCACATTTCCTGGTCACGAACCCAATCAAAACTGTATCCCACTAACACGCGCAAATAAAATTCAATGAAACAACTTATTGGACCCCACATGGCGAAATTAATCGCTGAGTTGGTAATTGCTAATGTTCCTACCCTATTTGCCCCTATAAAAAGATGATGACAGTCTTTAGAACCCTTAACGGGGGCCTTTATCTCAACGCCATTATTTTTAGTTTTGTTGAAAGCCCTGACAAGGAAAGACCTCGCAGGATTCGAGCAGAAGGGGCTGGTGCACGTTAACCTCATTCTTTTTATTGCGTGCTACCCGAAAATAATAATTTTAGCAAGGTCATAATGGATTTCTTAAGCATGTCAAATCAAACACAAATTTGATAAGTAACTGTGTTTGATTCTTTTAAAATGATGCTGGAGAATACACTTTATTAAATGTCAATGAATTATCGTATAACTGAATTATTTAAACCTGTGTTGGTTGCTTTCAGTGCGTTTCACTTGCATGCAGGTTACATTGCAAATGGAATTATTCTATCCTTGGCAATAAATAGATCTTGATTTTTTTCATAGCTGAAGATAATTGAATTTATTTTTTAACCTTTATCGCCAAATATTTTATCCAAACAGATTCCCAGGCAATCCGTCCATTTATTTTCCCAAAAGTTCCATTAACCAACGCAATTGTATAGAATAATAGTTCTAAACAACATAATCTTTGTAGGTTATTAATATTTTAGTTATTAAATATTTTTAAAGCTGATTCTATAAAACATATACTCAAAACAATAAGAAAGCAATATTCGTTACTATTTGCAGTGCCGCTAGAATTATCGAACGTCTAGTATTCTATTTTATGTTAATTTCTTCTTAAAATTAATCATTGACTATACTTTTTAAATAATCAGAAAATAGTTAATAATAAGTGTTTTTATTATGAACTTCTTTTTTAATAATGTATATACTCTTGATTATTTATAAATGAGATGAAAGTATTTTGTGGGTGACCTTCAAAAGCATCAATTAAAAAATAAACTGGCTAACCTAATTGCCAACGACAAAACAAACTTTTTCTCTTAAAATAATAATTTTTATATTAGATAAAATAATTTAGAAAATAAAATAAAAATACCTTGAAACATTTTTCCAAAAACGGTAATTTGGGTGAAAAATCTTTTTTAAGAACCTAGAAAATTTAAAAATATATTAATCATAGTATTGACCTGTTTTGAACTAAATAATGATTATATGTAAATTAAATATAGAAAACCATTATCTACGATGTGTTTTGCAAAAGTAATTTATATTGTATAAAATTTTCAATGTAAGTAATTTCAATATTTCTTACAAGCACTTTATAAAATATATAAAAAAAAGTACGAACAATTGTATTAATATTAAAAAAGTTTTCTATAATTTAGACTTTTCTGATATTTTATGTAATATTTATTTTAATTGTTCTTTTGTTTCTATTAAAAAAAATTAATGAATTTCCTAATCTCTAATGCAATATTTTATTGAATTGTTTTTACACTCTTACGTCAATCAATAATAAATGTACAGTATATTTTCAAAGTCTCTGCTAAAAAGTTTCATCTCCTCCAGTACCTGAGGAAACTGATTTCTTTCATATATCATACTAAAAACCATATCAATTTCAAATCGCGTTAATAAAAGCACACAAAATACCTAAGATCATAATCTCGATTCTGTAATTGAAACTTTCACTGATTGCATTGCCAATTTCTTTTTTTACCCATATACATCTTCATCAACTCCAATTGCCTAATCTGCATAAATCCCATATTCAGCTGAACTTGATGAAACAAAGCAACAAAACCCATTTCCCAACCAATCCTGCACTTCGAATCCAGACACTCCCGAAACTGGGTGAACAAAAAAACTCGACCCGAACAGGCCTTCGCAGGTTGCTAATTATACCTGCTTGTTCCGAAACGTCGAGTTGCCTAACCATTACTTATGCTAAGAAGTGCTATAATTAAGTTGCGCATGAGATCAGCAGTTCTTGAGAAGATACGTAAATCATACTCTTAATGCGAGTCTTGAACCCCCGCCCTGACAATGGTGTCCGGAAAGTTGCTTTTGTTTGCTGAAAGTTAAACTTTTGCTTTATAACTACTCCAATTGCAGATGTTATGTGTCATTGAAGTGAATCTTTGATATGAAAATGGCAAATTAACTTAGGAGCATATGATTATTCATTTGATTAAGATTAACTATTATTTTCTTTTTAATGTAAATTCCATCGCAAATTTAACTTTATTGAAAACAATTGCTGCATTCTCAGAAATAACTCTCTTATCTTTAAGCATTCTGCGATTGTAAATGCTAGTTTCGTTAATTTTGACTTTTGACGAAACAAGAATCCTCAGATTTATAACGATAATAATTTTCTGTGACTAGCATGCCCACAACAACCCTCCCCCCCCCCCCCTCTCCCCATACATATATTCGTTGTAACTGCTCGTAGATGGCACTTCGTTCAAAGAATTCTACCGATAGATGACAGCATTACCAACGGCTCGTTTAAAAACTGCCTGGAAACTAATGTAAAAAAGAACGTTAATATTCATGAGACAAAAGTACGATTCGTCTCTGCTGCGGAAAATTCCCTTTTTTTATACCGTTGTGTGTACTCGGAAAAGGGATCTTGACTACTGAAAAAATATGTATGATTTTCTTTTCCGGTGGTATCAGTTCGTTTTGTTATAAATTTGCCCCTAGCATGTATATTTCCAAAATAAGCTTTTCTGTCTCGACCGTTAGCGCGCGCGACTTCGAATAAAGATATTCTTTGTTCAAGTTATTTCGTCGATTTTTATTTGAAGTTATCTTCATTTTTGTAGAAGCAAATTTCGTAAAAAAAAGAAAAGACGAACAGTGCACAGGACACATTTCGTAAAAAAAGGACGACATAAATTTCCTTAGTTTGACGAAATATTTAATCGTAACATTTTGCAGACAACTGTTTCGTCGCAAATGACGAATTTTTCTTCAAAAATAAGCAAGCTATATTTAACATTATTTTGTGTCACTAATATGTGAACATGCGTTACTTGTCTGCAAACAAATCTTCAGAAGATTGCATTAAGTAAACAAGAATACTTGTAACTTTTGTTTCATACTACAGTAGACCCTCTTTACAACGACCTTTCGATATAGCGACCCTTTCCTTATAACGAACGCCACATCTAATCGGTTTCTTTTTTTGTATGTATTTAAGTCATTTAACTAGTACCAGCGACCTTATCATTAAAGCGACTTCTATATGCTCCAATTAAATATACTAAGGAAATTCATTTTGTCGTGTTTTTAATGAAATTCATTTCGTCAAAAATGAGGGCGATTTCAAATAAACATTGACAGCGCGATTCGGACAGCAGACCTCTCGATCCAGTGTCCAACGCTCTATTCACTCAGCCAAGAAGGTTGGTTTGAAATCTAACAATATAATTATAAGAACTAAACATGAGCTGATGCCCCCGACATCTGAGTAAATAACTTTCGTTAAAAATATGAGGATTCTTGTTTCGTTAAACGTCAAGATGACGAAAATGACGAAAGTAGCCTTGACGATCGCCGTATTCTCAAAAATGGTAGTGTTATTTCTAAGAGCGAGAGGGATTGTCCAATTGTCCTCCATAGAAATCACCATTTTTGCAACAGAAATCTTAAATATTTGTACCCGTAACAACTTGCACAGATATATGGGTTTAGGAAAGATTTCTTTCCACGAAAAGGTTTATCTAATGCCATACGGCGATATTGATTTCCAATTTTAATTAAAGTTTCTGACAATAACAACTCTAATTTTTCAATGGATGGAGTTACATTACTGAGAATCTCCGATAAACTTGATATACTTATTTTGCCTTAATAAAATTATTATTTAATTACCTATTATTTATTAATTATCTCTGTAAGACATTTCAACCATATATATTGTACTGTTAGCACATATTTATAGACAAAACACCACAATAAGTATTGTAGAATTGTGTGTGTGTGCTTCAATCATTGTAAATGAGTACCGAAAATTAGTACTATTGTTTAAATAAGTACCAAAATCATGCATTTAAAAACAAATCTATTTCAACAGTAGATCCAATGTCTAGTACACGTGATTTTTTTTAAATAAGAAAGAAATAACAAATGTTTTATTGTATATTTCTAAGTATATTTGTATTGTATATTTATCTTTATTCATGACTTCTTTCAAATTCTTTTTAAATAAAAGAATCAAACATGCTGCAATGAAAGTAAATAAATATTTGTTGTTTTTTTTGTCAAAATATTGTTAATTTTCAATAAACTTTTCATTTAAAACTCACAATTAATTCGAACCAGAAAGATTTGGCATTCTTGTTATTATTAGATTCTATTATTAGGTTCTATTATTTTTATTTTATGAACATTTAAAATTGATAAATTTATATTTAGTAGCGAACAGCAAATTTAGTTAAGAAATAAATTGAAGATATCATTGCCATGTTAAGTATGTTTTTTTCGATTATAAAAAATCTATTCCACACGTATCGCTTGTTAGAACCAAACCTACAAAACAAAAGGCTGATACTACAAATGGTAATAAATTTAGGGTCCTCCACTGAATTATGTACACCCTCACTCTCAGAAATATCACTCTCAATTTTAAGCATTCTGCAATCGCCAAGGCTACTTTCGTCCATTTTGACAATCGTTTTGTCATTCGATTACAATAGAACTCCAATTATTCGGTTCCCGACCGCTTTAATAAAAAAACTTTAAAATCCACATTTTAAAATTTCTTATCGGTGAATAACACTGTTTCTTAAATTGCATCCCCTACTCAAACAAGGTTCGTTTCTTTTCACTAAGAAACAACCTTTTTC
Source organism: Troglohyphantes excavatus (assembly GCA_963932185.1). Classification (NCBI taxonomy): domain Eukaryota; kingdom Metazoa; phylum Arthropoda; class Arachnida; order Araneae; family Linyphiidae; genus Troglohyphantes; species Troglohyphantes excavatus. The sequence goes on along the minus strand of OZ010667.1, from coordinate 71,965,317 downwards.
GAAATTCTCCAATTACACGGATGAGATCGGGTCGCACGTGATCAAAAGTATCTTCACAGTTTTAAGGAAAATTTATCTACTCTGATTTCTTTCCGGTGCTATCAGCTCTTTCGGTTCTAATTTCGTTTTTTATATGTATATTTCTACTCGCAAAAGTTTTTCTGGCTCTGTCGATAGCGGCCTTTACTTCGAACCAAGAGATCTCTGGTTCGCGTCTAACCGTCAATTTTTATTTGAAATCGTCCTCATTTTTGACGAAATAAATGTCGTGAGAAAAACGAAGAAATAAAATAGTAACATGTATTAGGAGCATAAAGCAGGCGTCTTTTTTCGCCAAAAATGACGAATTATTCTTTAAAGATGAGCATAACAGTGCTGTAGTTTAAATCAAAATGCAGCCAAGGCTCCTGAAATAAGAACAATTTATTCCGAAACACAGTTTCCCACCAGTCGGCGGAAAGGTCAGACCGCACTTTGAAAACACATCCGCCTGTGACAGTTAAAAGGATCCAGTCTAATCCTTAATCCTTTCTTTTCCTTTAAAAAAGCCACACAACCACCCGAGGCTCGAATACGCGCATATTCTTATTTCGAACAGAGACCGGCACACGCCGTTACAGTTGCAGAGCACACAGATAACAGATCATTTCAAAAGTGGAATAACTGGTTGTAACTGGTTTTTAACACTTGACCACCTTCCTTTTGTTTTATTTCAACCTGTTACTTTTCTTGAGGTAATTTACATTTTTTCTTCCCGAAACCGCTTATTGCTTTGGCGGTGTATCAAACACACAGGAAACACTCGCCATAATTCGAATGCAGTAGATGATTTATTTTTTAAAGTTTCTTTTTGTCATTGACGATTGATACATGAATAAGACATTTGGAGTATTTCCGCTATATTTTTCCGCATACGAAAGTAATTGCTCTTCTATGCGATAAACAAAAAAAACAGGGAAAGAAAAAACAAGTGGGTAGGTACAGGCCGCATTGTACCGCAAGGTTTTGATCGGTACAGCGCAACCAAAGGTACGCGGTACCAAGGGCAGCCTGGTCGACGCGTTAGTTTCCCCTACACGATGGTACCCATATGCTGATTACACGATTGGTTATGTGACAGGAAACTTATCCTGCTATCAAAGTCGACATCCCCCCCGCGCTTTACAAAGGTCAGAGGGAAATTGGTTAACAAACAATCTAGTCAATGCGTCTCGCGTTCCTTTGCACAATGGTATGTCATTTATACACATAGGATAATTCGAAGTTTAATTTCTGCGATATTGCAGCCAAGGACGACATCTCCCCCCCCCCCCCCCCCCCAGATGGTTAGGAACAAAGACCAGAGGGCATAAAGGGTTAATATTAGGTAGATGCGGTTCACCTTTCTCTAGGCCTGGTCCATGTGGTCCACATTTTTCTACACCATGGTATATCGTATATTTATGTCGAATTAGGGACTGGTTAGGAATCGAAAGACCCCCCCCCCCTCCCTCTCCTTCTCTCTCTAATTGTGTATCCATTAATTTACCATTCACAGCCACAGTCCAGAATTTCTCCCCTACACTGAATTGCAAATGTTTTCATTAAAAAAGAAAGAAAGACGTAAAACAAAATTAGTAAAAAAATCATATTCAAATCTCTAGTTACAAAAAAAATCGGTGGTTGAACAAAAAGAAATTTAATTATAAAAAATATAATTTTCCCTGCAATAAAATATATTTAATTATATTATTCAATTTGAGCTGTTAACCGTTATCCGAAAGCTGGTCATGCGCGGTCCAGTTTGTGTATAGGTCACTAAATAAATTATTTAACAACAAAAAAAATCAAATAATATAAAGTTACTTTGTTTTCAAAAAAGAAACACACTTTAAAGAACGATAAGATGAAAATCTCATTTTGAAACAATGGAAATATGTCCTTAACATGAGTTGTCAATTAAATGAAATTGCGATACGAAATACTTTTTATTGTTATTTACTTTTCGTGAACGTTTTTATGATGAATCGTTTCAACGACTGTTTGTGCTTCCCAAATGAAAAAAATAATGGTTATGTATTACTTTATTTGATTGATAGCTATGGACTCGTATAATAGTTATGCAGTCATCAGATAACCTAATTTTAATGACTTAAAATTTCTGTTGTCTGTGAAGAGTATTTTATTTTTTTTAAATAAAAAAAAATAGAATGTAACTTGATTCTGTATTATAAAAAATAATTGTGTTTATTGCTGCGGTATTTGTTGTTGTTGTTATTGTTATAGTGTTAGAGCCTTTCTACAAGGACGCTATTATCCAGTGTCTATGATTGGTGAATACAAACCACGTTTAGTATTCACCAATCACATAGATACATCTGCAAAAGCTGACGAGTATTAAAAGCGTCTGTGTAGAGAAGTGAAGAGATTAGTATTGGTTGTTTGATGATTTGTTTTCGTTATTAATCTCATGATCGTTTGATGTTATGCTGAGACAGTTTATAGCTATTAATAGTGTAAATATGACGTTCTTGTAATAGTAACAATAATAAAAACAATTTATAATTATAGCTATATTTGGAAAAGTATTTTAAAGAAATTAAATAAAATAGTGAAACAGTATGGAATTAAAAAGTCAAATATTTATTTTTGGCGTTGACAAGTTTCGAATGAAATAGTAAATGGATATTTACTATCACAATTGGAAATAGCCAACGCATCAAAATATCACACTAAATTACAGAGTTTTTAAGTATTATTTTTAACCGTTTGACACGCAATAAAATCTAGAAGAAATAAGACAGCTAAGTTATATTGCTTGTACATACAATAGCAACATGGGAAGTTTTATTTGTACAATTTTTTTTGAAAATCATTAACGAACCAACGCACCATTCCAAAATCATTAACACATCAATAAACCATCAAGACACTGAGCTTTTTCCTGAGAATGGGTGTATGAAAATTATCTTTACAACGTTGACAGTTATGTTGCTGGTACATTTAACAACACATACAATTTTATTTATATGTTTTTTTTTTAAGTTTATTTTAACTGTGTACAAGTAATGTGTTGATATTACATGCAAAAACAACATAATTTAGCTATCTTATTACTTTTAGGCTTTTTCGCGTGTCAAAGTTGTAAAGATAATTGTCGTACACCCTTTACTATAACTTTCGCCCAACATCAAAACATTTCGAACTACTGTTTTCAAAACGTACCCTGAAAGTCAATCACACTCGCTCCATTAAGTCAAAAAGCAACTCATTTCAAAAGCCTGTACTTTTCAAATGGCCAAAATTGTTTGGATACAATTTTCATCAGGTCGTTTTCAAAAGAGTTCTTCTGACAAGACCACCAAAACTCAGAGATTTTGATATCTCCAAAGTAAATGAAAATGCGTCGATTCGAAAAGTTAACGGGAAAATCGGATGTAGCTGTGTTGTAGCTCGGCCATTGTGGTTTACCTGAGACTTATTTACAGCATATTAAAAAAAAATGGGGATTGGTCGCCAATTAAAAGAAGATAAACAAGTTGTTCCACCTGACGCTGTGAAGATCCATCTACGCCATGTACTTGATTTGCTCTATTTCAAGATTTCAAGGATAATTTTTCGAATTTCAAGATTTCTTTCTATCGAATGAGACCACATTTATGACAATCGAGCTATTTATCTCCAAGTAATAGCGTCGGCATTGATCCCACATAAAAGGGTAACATGGTGTTTCTACCCTGTTACACCACGTAGCAGATATTAAATACGATTTACTTCAAAAATTAAATTTTTAAGAAAACAAAATGACAGTTCAATTACATAACATCCCAAACGATGGCAAATATCATTTATATTACTTTAAAAATAATTAATGTCTGATCCAAAAACCTTCACCCAATTGTCTAGAAGTAACTCAATTCGAATTTTCAATTATGTCCATATTTTAATTTAAAGTTATTTTAGTTTGCTTATTTAACACTTTTTTTCGACAAAAACCCGCCTTAAAAAATCGCCAAACTAGGCAAGCACTCTAAACCACCCTCGAGCCATTTAAAATAAATGATGAGAAGGGAACGGGCAACGACCTGTGAAATTGAAAGCATAACCGTTATCTCCACACACACAACGGTGTGCGACCAGATACAAAGAAGCACTTGGCTGAACTACTTTTCTGACGAGACAGACCCTGGGGTCATAGAAGACGCGAAATTCGTTTGATACATTTTTCATCACTTTCTCGCTTGTACATTTCAATGAAAGAGAATGAAATAGATTTTTCAAAGGCGTTTCAACCAGAGAGTTGTAATATTATATAGAGAGCGCCTTCAATACCAGACTCTCATAAGGCAGCGGTGTCAACATTAAAAAGAAAAACTCACATCACGTGGTTTATAGCGCTGCCACATTTGGCGTTCAGACATCTGCAGGAGTTTCAAATTTGGCGCACTTTCTTCGCTTTTGGTGATAGGGAGTTCTGTCCGTATTCAACTTTTTAACATATATGTACGTATTTATTTATTTTCAAACAATATGCGCTAAATATTTCCGCTTCATTAACGAGACGAAAATATTTTATTTGTGTTCAATACTCGAAGAAGCGAAACTCTTTATATTTCTCAGGTTTTATTGTTCATATTTTCTTATTGAAGTATACAAAATAACAATTGAAAGAATTTCGCTTATGGTAATTTTTTTACATAAAAACGTAATGCAATTATTTCAAAACTACAAAGTAAGAAAAATCTCCTTAATATATCTGTTAAACTCCCTTAAATTGTGCCACTCGTTCAAAAAAAACTATATTTAAATACAAAATTAAACACAAAACCATATTACAATACTTCGATCTCGTTTAGTTCTGAAAGTCGCCAAGACCTGCCAAGTAATATTGGCGCATGAATGAATTGGCATTTCCACATATCACGTGGTTTCAATGACGGACACACGGAAATCAGCATTTTTATTCCTCTATTTGTATCATTACTCTATGGTTTCAACGTCTTAATAACCTTATGAGAAATATAACGAAATGTATAAGTAATTTTTTTCTGGTTTAAATTGATATACAAGTGTTTTGGTGTTTATGCACATGTCGTCCACCAAAACTTTCAGTTTGTAGACGAGCTGGTACATGTTAAAGCTGCCGTGGTTCAAACGGCCTACCATTGTAAACTCTGATGTTTCACCAATCTACCAAGTCATAATCACTATTTTCATTAAATTTTTAGCTTTCTATAATACAATAACTTTTTTCCTTATTAAAAATAGGAATAATTATATTTTTGACGAATTGAAATATGAATTAGAAATTTTAGAAGGCAGTGTAATTGGTCATTTGAGACCAGGCTAGGCTTTGATTCCTTTTGTGTTGGATATTTTGGCATGCTACTTCACGAATGCTTAATACATCTTACTTATAGACGTCAAAGACTCCTACCTATTCAAGTTTAATTAGTTCTATTTAGACATTTAAAATAATCGAATTCTAAGAAAAATTAGTACGTACGCCGTTTGGAATCACGCTCCTATGTTCACCTAATTAAACTTATAAATTATATTCCTTTGTATTTTAACATATTATTCATTTATAAATACATACTCTCATGGCAGTTTAGTATATGTTATAAATTTATCCTTCATATAGAACATTAGGATATTTAAACATTTATGTATAAAATTTGACTTCTGAAGTGTTTTCCCAAATACAAAAAATAATGGATTTATAAATTTAAAATTTAAATAAGATTTGAAAAAATTTAAGAATATTTGTCAGTAGTGTATTTAGTGGGACAATTTATCGTGGCCCTATTTGAGAACATGTGGATTTTGTAAAAGGTGAATAATAACTTTTCCCAAACTAGGATTTTTAAATCTGATCTAATAATTTCATGAAAATCGATTTTTTTTTTTTAAGCAAATGACGAGGCAGCGTTGCCGAGCCTTTCTTTCGAGCTAGATACCGAACCGTCGTCAATACCATAGTGTAGCTGTAGTAGTGCGACGTTAGTTCAACCAATAGTTTAAATCATTGAAATTCCCATTGCAATGTTCAGTATCGCCTGAGAAGCTTGGAAACTAGACTGGGTACAGCAGCAGCAGTCTCGGTTCTGGGTGAACGCGTCGTTTATGGGTCAAGGGAATTCATTCTACAAGGAAAACTCAAATACCGACTAAGTAAAATACCGACTGCTACCGATGAAGCATGAAAGAATACTCGAACAAGGGTCTTTAGCGCTCGTAACAACATATCAATAGTCTTCAGATTACCCTCGCAAATTTGGCGGTATTGACTTGAAAGGAAGTGTAACTTAAATTCATTTAAATTTGGCGGTATTGGCTTGAAATCGAATGGTACTTAAATTCTTGAAGATATATCAAAGACACTATACTTACTTTTTTGTAATTAGCACTTTTTTGGCGTAAATCGTAATTACAATACAAATTGTGGTTACAAACATAGTAGACTTTAACGTTATATACGCGATTATTTTACTGTTTAATATATTATATTATATTATATTCATATAAAAATTATTAAAAACTTTTACTTTAATTTTTATTGGACTTCAAAAAGGTCTACCAATTTTAAGTTAAAGCTTTATTATTAATATATATCTTCATGAATTTAAATTCCACTCGATTTAAATAATTTCGATATTTTGGAAATTTCTGAAAATTCCTTTTAAAATGATTTAAAACATTACCAATTAAAAATCATATGAATGTGTGTCCGATCATAAATAACATGAGAATGAGAAAGATAAACAAACCGACTTCACGACAAAGTGTCGGTCATGTATTACTTAACTAGTAGTTCAGTGAAGAATAGACATCGCGACCAAAATAAATCTTTAACAAAAATAATTTTTTAAAAAACATAAGCCTTTTTTAAGGATTTTAAGCATGCTAAGTTTGAAAAAAATCGAACGACGTGTTTGGTTGTGACTGTGTAACAAACATACAAATTTACTGGCAAACCTACGAAATGCCGAAGGGTCGAGTTAAAACAGGACCTCGCGGACGCAATGTCAACTGCGATTCCTTTTGGTTTCCGATAAGTCTACTGTAGGATTCGTTTTTATGCTGACGGGAGCTCACGATGCAACCTGCTGAGAATCGGCAAACATTCAGAGAAGCAAGTTCTTAAAAACTGAAATGTTCAAAGTGTATTTTGTAATGTTTCTGGTTCTGGGAATCCCGTGTCGAAGACGTGTTAGCCAAGAAGATTAATTGCCGTTTAAATATTGCATTAAATTTGTAGATTGAACAGGGCTGATTTTCCTTGTGGAATATATTGGGAAATGGGCGAAATATGTGTTCATACGATAATGTGTAGTGTACATATATGTTAGAAATGTGTTATATTTCGCAGATTTTAATTTTGGTCTCAATTTAAAAATTATATTCAAAACAATTATTAACTGAGCTTGATTCTATAATATCTAATTTACAAACCGTTTCATAATTCAGACATCAATATTCTGCATTTACAGAAAACACTGGTTTTAGTTTTAAAATTTACACGTTATTAAAAATTTGTTTAAGTATGAACTCAAATAATAATAATATCTAATGTGTCATAATGTCATAAACCTGTTAGTTTTGGAAAGCAAGTCTAATATTTTATTACAATTTAAACAGATTATACATTTTAGAAATTGATTTTTCAAAAACTTAACGTATATTTTTACTATACCCATGTAATTATCTGTAGCGATTCAGCTTCAGTTTACATTTGGAAAATTTACATTCTCAACTCTTTAACTTAACGTTGCAATAATCCTACAAAATATTTCTAGTACTGAGGCGTTTGAAATGTTTCCCATTCTACATATATTATGTACTCTTCCATGATTAACACTATGATAAATCTCAAAACAACGTTCTGAGCGTCACAGATTTTCATTTCAATTAAATACAGATCCACACACTCTCAGATACAACTTTTAACAATTCTATTAATCTCATTTTTAAGAGTTCTACGATCATCAAGGCTAATTTTGTCAATTTTGACAATCGTTGGGTCATTAAATCACGTGACTGTTGACAAAACAAGAATCTTCAAATTTATAACGAAAGTTAAGCCCCGCTCACGTTGGCCGTCTAAGGGCGGCCCTGGTTGATACGCATTACTTCAGAATAAACAAGTCAGCCTGTGATTTAATAGGCGTTGCAGAAAACAATTTGCACGCCCTTTAAACTGCCTGCATGATAAACGCACACTCTTAAAGAGCAAAGAAAGGGTGGACACAATCGATTCAAAATCAAAAGGAAACCACAGGTGTTTATATTTCTGCAATTAAAGCAGCTTATTTGAAATCGAATGCTGCTTCAGACAGTTTCTGAGCATTTTCACATGGCCAAATAAGAATTTTAAAATATGACTCCACCTTTTGTAATAGGGGTATTCATTAGCGAGAAATCCCGTTGTCTGGACGAATGCTCGGGCGTAGCTATAGAACCACTAGCAAGGTCGTGTGGTCACGTGACACTGCCGTTCCCGATTCGGCTGCAAGACACACCTTGTAAAATCCACTATTATTTTATTTCCATTCTTATTTCCCTCCCATTCCGTACCTTTTCTCGGTAGCCGAAAGATTATTATTATTTTGAGACGGCATTGTGTTGGGATTTATCCCCGAACTTGTGTCCGTTCGTAAAAGTCAAGTTTGACCCCATTTTAAAGGAGTGGTCCTGAGCTGCTGGAATAGGGGATTTCGAAATCGCGATTCCAGTAAAAATACCTCCAAATTATCATATGTACTCAGCCTTTTATGCGGAGGGGAAGAAGGTGTTTTTCAATCCATAAACAGACAGCTTTCTTTTATTGTTATAGGGAAATGTTTAAAGTGAAATTCACTACTTTTACTATAGAAGTAATCTTTTTAAAACCACAAACCATAGAAAATATCCAAAATGGCGCTTATTTCCCAATTCTAGTGGAATTATTTCTATTTTTACGAACAGCGTACGAGGGTGCGACCAGCCCAAATATCACGTCAATCTGGTATATCTGTGGTATATTGGATATGTTAGTAAAATATACTCTGATGTAAAATTTCGTAGATTAATTAAAATTGCTCGAAAATCACTAGACCGATTTCGGAGTGTGCAGGGAGAAAGAGTGGGGGAGACAGAGATTTTGTGATGAATTTGAACATGTTACTGCACTGTTAAAGATGCACGCTCATTTCTTAAGAATTTTCGTCATTTTTGATGAAACAGACGCCTGCCAGGTGCTCTGATTAATTATTTCGCCAAACGGAGGATATTCATTTTGTCGTTTTTTTCCACGACATTTATTTCGTCAAAAATCAGGACGATTTCAAATAAAAATAGGCCCCTCGATTCTAACCCGGGATCTCTTGGTCCTCAGTCACGCTGTCTACCGACCGAACCAGAAAAGCTTTTTTTTATTTGTAATACACATATAAGAACCGAAAAGGAATCGGGGGTTATTATTTCCGTGAAAAATTGGGAGATTCTGGAAGCCCGTACAGATCGTAGTTAGGAGCCCACGGCAGTATATCAATAAATTCAACAGTATTGCAATAACTATAATTAGTAAAACTAATTAAAATTTAAATTTTAATGTAAGATTAAAATATTTCAAGTTTATAAGTATTGCAACTCCATTAAACTCCCTCACACTGCTGTATGAGCGGGTTTTAAATACCCAAATCATGATTTTCATAATTTGATTGGTCAACTAATTTGAACTCGTTTCTTGTTTCTCTAATACCAGGTTTGAGGATGTTATCCAGCCGCTAGTTAATAGGAGTCAGATAATATCAATAAATAGATCAGACAATAAATCATACGAAATAAACATTAAACAAAAGTTATTATTTTAATTCACATTAGCCACTATTATTTCCTTGAAACGTATTGTTTAAACTTGCTTTAAATAGATTATCAATCCATTTTATGTGCCAATTACGGTGTGAAACGTTGAGTTTTGTTCCTTTTAAGCTCCTAAAAAAACTTATAGTTTATAAAACTTTGTTATAAATTTGCTTTAAATACGAGGTAAACTATAGCATGTTTCGTTACTTCTCTAAAAATGGTTGTCGTATGTTCAATTAAATGTGTCCACTGACACAGAAATACTATACTCAACAGCACATTTATTATAAATTCTCATTAAAAAATATTATAAACAGAAATACTCGAAATACAGTGGAATATCGTGAAAGGAAAAAATATTTTCAAAACATGTCGTCTTTGTTTATTTCTTTGTCAATTTGATTTTAAAGTTGTCAAATTGTGAATTATAAAGAGATAATATAAATGTAAAATAATCCAAAATTATGTATTTTAATCTCACTGTTTTTAACGCTCTATTTCTCTATACGAAACACGGTTGTATGAGAGGTTTGATGTCAGGGTTATTACGTCTCCACATAGAAGTTTTGCGAGACAGTAATAAATAACTGAAGGGGAAGGTTCTAGAAACAAAATCTTAAAAATATCCTTTATTACCTTTAAAAATACCTTTTCGTACACTTAAAATTACTGACACCCTAAATATTACAAACAAAATGAAGATCATTTTGCATTTAAAAAATATTTTCCGTGGTCTCTCTGTTAAAATAAAAAATAATTAATACAATTTAATCCATCGGCGCTCAAAGCTGTAAACAAACGTCTTGGGAAATCCACTTTATACAGCAATTCACTCAATTTTTAAATTAATAGAAATACTACATTTTACAATATTTTTTGATGTCATGGTTTGAGTTATAACTTATGACATATAGTGCTTTTGCGTTTTTTATTTATTTTTTTATAAACTAAACATGTATGAAACTATCATTTAACTTTCCAAACAGTGTAAACAACTTTAAAATATCAAAAAGTACAAAGGTGTTGCTTGAATGGAACAGAATTATATATTTTTTTACATATGGAAATTTATTTTGTGTATTGACTATGGACATAAACCGAAAAATATGTTTACAATCAAAGACAGGCGGCCCTCAAATTTAAAAAAGAATAACCTTCAACTCACGAAAACATAACTGTGCATCAATCAATTTTACCCGTCTGTGATACATAATTGACCTTCAAAACAAGAGAAAGGTCACTGTCTACATGAGATTTCGAAAGACCAACCCCATTCCCTTTTTCCACCCCTTAAAGCAGAAATGACTTCTTACTAAAACCGCCAGATGGCATTACTGTGAAGAAATTGGCTAACACTCTGCATAAAGCCCGGGAAACGCTTTGTACTTCAGTTAGTATATTATTGTAAAGTCTTCAATTGATGTTATGTTTAGGAGAACATTACATTAACTAGTAACTTAGTTCGAACATTCCATCACCTCCTTGTGTAGAAGTATGAGTGACTAAAGCAGTCTTAATTGGTTTAATGGAGAATGGGACACATTTGACTTTTTTTTTTTTTTAATTTTGCAGATTACATTAGATTTTTTTTTTACATATGTGCTTCAACCATTTAAAAAATATAACTTTTTTTTAAAACAAAATTTACGAAAGAGTGACTTTTTTTTATTTTTCATATAAGTCAAAAAAATATTTTCTGAAAAACTATAATTTTGTATTTTCTTTTAAACTGTGGAATGTGTTTAACAAATTCTTAAATTAAAACATACTATGATATATGTTCAGATTTTTGTTATTTGCAAGAGAATGTTTTTGAAAAATAATAAAATTACTATCTTCTCTTGGCAAACTATATTTTTTAATACTAAAAAAGTATGTAATCTATATTACTAATCCCTAAAGGCAAATTAAAATAATTTGTTTTGAAATACATTATAGCAAATTTAATGCAGTTTCTTCAAATATATCTGAACATATATCAATTTAAACTTTTGATCAAACATAATAATAGGAAGTTCGAAGTTACGCATTTAGGCAACCTTGTATCGAGACTCTATATTGATTCGCAAAAAAAAATTAGTTGTACTTAATGCAGAAATATAGGTTTTGTGTCGTTAGATTCAAAATAAAACGAACTAATTTTTAAAGCTATAAAATACTTTTGTATATTTTTGATGGTTTTGTGTCCATCACTAAGATGAGATAAACGGATTCAGCTTTTTTCTGAGTTCACACACGTGTTTAGAATGCTGGGAGTAAATGATTTTTGTAGAAGGTGTTTCTGGTACATGTGAAATGGAGCTGACCTCAAAATAGCTCAAGCATTGCAATTAAAATAATTTTTAAAACTAATGAACGGCACCACACAACTTTCCTTTACTCACTACTAAAGTCACAAAATCTTTCGTTTCTTTTTAATTCTACACTCTCAGAAATTACATTCATTTTTGAGCATTCAGCGATCGTCAAGGCTACTTTCGCCCATTTTGACAATCGTTTCGTCACGAAGCAAGAATTTTCACATTTTTAACGAAGGTAATTTACTAAGATTCCTTTCCGGGGTATCAGATCAATTCGGTTGTTATATGCATGTTGCTACAATTTTAAACAGTTTTTCAGACACGGTCGATAGCGCATTTGACTTCGGACTACGAGATCCCTGGATCGAGTCGAGCCGTCGACATGTATTTGAAATCGTCATAATTTTTGACAAATTAAATTTCGTGAAAAAAAAAAATTTCCTCAATTTTACAATATTTAATCGAAGTATTTGTTTAATATGATAGTATATTTATCAGAGCGTTTGTTGGGTAAAAAATGACGGAAGTTTTGTCAAATTTGAGCCTTCCTTTTATTTTCATTTTTTTTTTTTTTTTTTTTTTAGAATTTCTTAGAACTTAAAAATCATAAATCTAAAATGGCAGTCCCACTTCCGGAAGTTTCGGTTTGGACTCGTTTGAAGACTCCAGTTATTTCAGTTCGAGTGGAGCGAAACGAGCAAACTACTTGCATGTGAGAAACAAACATTTATAATTAATGATTTATAAATTCCGACCCCCTATTTCGCAAACATTAAACGAAACTAACTATAATAAATCGTGTAAATTCTTCACCCATATAGTAAAGCGAGGAATAATTCTTGTTTTCTCTTGCAAAATGTCTGTTTGTCCTACTTGAGCTTTGTCTGAAAATGCTTTCTAAAGAATTTGCTCTTTTGTGCGAAATGGTTTTCTAAAACAATGAAGGGCTTGTTTATGTTTAGAAAAAATAAGTCATGGACATAAAATCTCACGGACCGTGAACCTCTTAGACATTTCGGACTTACAAAGGAACGAGTGCTCCACATTTTTAGGAGACATCCATTAGAAGTTGTTTTTTCTTCTCGTTTTGGCCCAAAATCGGATGCTGCTGCGGTCACGTTTTGAATAGTTTACAAGTTGGATATGGAAGTAGAATTAAATGAAAAAAATTCGTGATGTAAAAAAATAATGTTAACATGAGTACTAAATAAAAACTAGCACTCAAATCGTTACACAGTTTCGCAAATAAAATCATTTCTCTTCTTATTATTGAGTTCAAGGTTGTTAAAGAAAGTCTTGGTTGAAGTTGCTTTTGTGTCCGAATTTTGGAGATTTTAAATAAGTAATTTTAAAATCCCACACCAGAAGGGAAAAAAAACGGGACTTAACATTTAAAGAAACACAGTACCCAAAATATTGTAAAATTCGCGACATTTTTTTATTTGCTAAAATTATAATTTGGAATCTTCTAAATATTCTTATAAAATTCTAAAACTGTTCTATGTTAATGAGTTACTCGAAATTTTATGCTGGATAAACAATCATGTTTTTCGAAGAACAAAATTTTTAAATCGTTTTTTTTTCTTAGTGCTTGGTTTTCCTTGATAAACGCTAAGGCTCTTTTTATTATTAATGAAGAATTGTATAATTTTTAAGCGTATAATAAAATATGTGTATATTTTAAATTGGGCATGTGAATTCGCTCTATAAGCAGTAGTTTTTTTTAATTATTAAAGTAAGAAAAATTGAGTTTTATGAAAAAAATGTGTGTTATTATGAATAAATATTTATATAAAAATCAAATATATAGTATATAAAATTTTAACACTAATCCTTATGTATTATGGTTTAATGGATCTGATTAAAAAAAATATAAAAATTTCAAAAAGCCATTGCGTTTTTTAAAAAAAATCTTTACAAAATTAAAGTTTAAAATTTGAAAATAAATACAGAAAGTCATAGAATTTTTATGTGAAATATTGTTCATTAAAATTTTAATTTAAAAAATCAACCACAAAAAGTACCGTGTCTCTTATAAAACAACACATAAGACAATCTGTTGTCATAATCAAAAGAAAAAAAAACTATTTTGTCAAAGAGTAACGTGATAACAAGACTTAAATTGAAATTTTCTACTTATAAGTTTTATATTAATGTATCAGTAATTTTATTTTAATTTCTTATTACAAATATATTAAATTAAATTTTTTTGTATAAATTTCTAACAACATTTTTTAATAATAGCGTCACCGCCGGCTTTGAAGTAGCTAAAGTATAGAAATCCTTGAATGGGAAACATTTTTACACGCTTTTTTATATACACAATATTTAGCAATATACAGGTTAAACACAATAAGAATATATTTTCGAATTTCTTTGGTGGCATAACATATATAATATAAAACATAGGTAAATTAGTACTATATTATATTTAAAATAGTATATTTAAAATAAAAAACTTTATATATTCAGACAAACATGTATATCTATTTTAAATTTATATTGTGGTATTTTATATTTGGGAAGTTTGATACAAATGCTGTCTTTTGTTCATTTCAAAAATAAAACTTTCGTAAATAGTTAAATAATTAATTATATTAATGGACGTTTGTTATAATATAAGCAACATCGAAGTAAAAATAGGTGAACATGAGATCGAAAAGGAAATACAGTTTAAAATAACAATAATTAATTTATTTTTAAAGTAAAAGCCAACGAAGTAGAAAGTCTGAAAGTGCTCTCTACTTGTTTTAGAAAAAGTACGAAATCAAATTTGCTTAGAAGTTATGTAGATTTACATGAACTATTAACATGTTTAGTGATGTCATTTTACATAATAATTATAAAATATAATTATTAAGGATCCTATCTGAGTTTAAAATCAACAAAAGTTTTTATAATTGCACAAAAAAGTTTGTCTTTGTATCAGTTTAAATTTCGATTCCTGTTAAATGAAATTGTTGATACTATGATATTAATTTTGTGTTCTGCATTTGTAGGGGACATTATCGATTATTCTTTTGTGTTTGTCTACGTTATGTCTCATTGTGGAAAGCAGCCGGCTAACAAGTGAGTTATACTTATTTTATTTAATGTATCAATGTCAGAAGCAATTACCATATTCAAACTTAGAATTACAATAATTATTTAAACTTAAATGTTTCTATATATTTAGTTATCACTATTTATTTTGTTTGAAAACATAAATGAGGAGTTTATTTTCAAAAACAAATGTTTTCCTGACTGCTGGGATTCAATTGCTGTAGCGATCTGAAGGTCTTTAGCAAACGGTTGGCGACGAAATTCAAACGATTAACTTCTGAGCTCAATTCCACAATTATAAGTGAATCGTTTGAATTTCGTCGCCATTCAGGCAGGTGAATATTCCCTTTTGAAAATGAGCTCCTCAAATATTCTATTATAAAAATACATTATTTTTGTTACAATTTGAAATTTTCTCATTTTTAACATAAAATAGATTTAGAAATGGAATGTTTAAATTCCATTTCAATCGGAAAGTTCCAATTGCGGCCCATGGCAACCTTTTGTCTGGGCGATAAACAATTGTTTTCTTCTTTGAGAATATGGTAAACCCGCACCGCTTCGGCCGCAATTGGGCTATTGCCATTTCAATATCTAATCTATATTAAAAATTGCAAATATTGAAATGAAATACCGAATTGTATTGTAAAAACAAATTAACGTGTTATTTTTGCACTATAAATATTACAATATAATGTGTCTTATTTTTTTAATTTTCTCCCAGAGCAAAAATAATTTATCTTAATGGGTATTTTTCTTTTTTAAATTTTCTAGTAAGAAATATGCAATACACTTAAAGTAAAATAACCATCTTTGAAATACGAACGTGTAGACATGGCGGCCAAAATTTTATGACTATATATCATACGCTTCCATGCCCCCTACTCTTAACTATACGATGAATAGTCGTTTAGAGAGGATCCTTCATTAAAATATGATATAATTTGCTACGCTGTTGCCCTTCGGTTGTCCGTTACGAACCTGGACACTCTTCTTTCCAACGAACATTCAGTAGCTCCTGGCGACCACAGGTGGTACGTTGAGACCTAAATTTTTGACTCATAGTCCAGTCTTTAAACACTTTCACAACAGCTGCTCCAGAACACTTCACAAAGACAGCGGTTTTGCGGTTAACTCCCACGTTCAAAGTACGTCAAATTGTGTTTTTTACCCATATCTGTTCGAGCAAAATGTTTCTACTAACGTTGTAAGAAAACTCCTTTCTTTTTTCAATACCTCTATCTCCCAGTGTGACGTCATATCTCATTTTCTTTAAAAAGTTATGTGATGATAATATTTCTGGCACTCAATGTATATGAATAAAAAAATTAATGTGTTTGAACTATAAATTTAACTTTTCGACAGTGAACACCAACTCATAGTTTTTGTACTTTTCTCATCCCTAGGTAAAAAGATTATTATTCATAAATATTTGTTATATATTTAAATAGCTATTTTAAATTAACAAACAGCTAGCTTACTTTTTCTCAGAAAAATTCCGCAACAAAAAAGTATTAAATTTTGATTTTAGTAGTTAAATTCGTGAACAAAATGTTTAATCCAATATAATAATATTGATTTTCCTTAACTTTCTTCGAAATCTCAGGAAGTACTACATATTATCTTTATAAATATATTCGAGGTCAAATTGAATACATGGCATTTGACTTTATCCCATTTTTAATGCCCCAGTTGTTAAAAGGTGTGTTGAGAACCTTGGAAGTGTACTTATCTTTTACCTTGATCTTTTTTTTCATTCTTTCTTGTATTTAGAAGTAAATAAAATACATGAAATTAAATAGATATTAAAAACAATAGCAGGTTGCAATTGTTTTCAAACTGCCACATGCTTATTTTTAGTCATACTTAGATAGAATAAAAATTTAAGTATGAAATATATTTATGATTAAATCTCTGCTTCTTCGATACGTACAAAAGGAAATTTTTAATTAAAATTATAAAAGTATAGTGATTTAAGCTGAAACAATAACTCTTGATTTGTACACTGTTGAAAATTTCAGTTCTACGTTGCACCATATCTTGGTGCTCTGTAGCAACTTACACCATACTATGGTGCAGTCTAGGTTATACTAAAAATCCTTGACCAAGAATAGCTTATTCGGTTTTCTTAGTATTTTAGCAGTAGTAGTTTTGTAACGAAGCTGGCAACCCTCCGATCTCAAGATTACAGCATTTTTACTTTTCTTTGTCAAGTCCACCTTTCGGGGTCGAACTAGGAATCCTCTTATTCATAGCTGAAAGCCTTTATCCACTGGGCCACGGAGGCCCTTGTTCGTCGTTGTATTTATTGGAGGGGATTTCTCGGCATATCGATGTAGCGACAGCGAAAATTTTGATTGCAGTTAAAGAGGTTGAACCAATTATCGGTGACCAAGGTATTGGTTCCAAGATTAGGCCCTCGAGGGCAGTTTTGAAAATCATCTCTTGTAAAATTATCAAAAAAATGTGCGTAAAATATAAACTAGACTCTCTTAAAACTCGTTTACAGGTTTCCAGATACTGACATGCCAGATGAGGTACTTCTGGCAATGCCAGCACTGGCACTGTGAGGGACACACAAATAGCTGTCTGCACAGTGCTAGTAACTGGGATGCAAGTTGAGGTACTTTACTGGTTAATCCCAGCCACTCACGATTACGATACTTCAGTAAACAAACATTTCGCTGATTTTTATGCTCCTGAATAAACGGACAAACTTTGCAGTTTGTTCTTTAGTCGTCTAAATCTTTTTTATATTTGTCTTTCACAGTTTTCTAGCCTCTTTCAGTCATAACTGCACAATCACACTACGATTTGTTCATTTAACAACATCACGACAGGTGAAACCTGTTTACGCAGTGCAAGCAGCGAGGCGCCACTCCGAAAAAGTGGTGGGGGAGGTTGCCAACATGCCAGTAAAACAAATATATTTATTTCACTGACGCCGCCAGTGACTGACACGCTTGCCTTGACAGTCACTGACAATAAGCTGTGTACACGTTGCCAGTCATTGGCAACCTCAACTGCCACCTCTTACTGGCAAAGCGTAAACAGCGCTTAAAGTTTAAAATAAAACGAATATATAAATTTAGTTATTTAAACAGTTTCATAAACAATGCCCAATTACTTTGCTCTCTTAAATTCCTCTTATCTCTCTCTCCCAAAAAACAGGCGCGAAGAACACCAACGCCAAGAAGATCGTCTGCTACTTCACCAACTGGGCGCAGTACCGTCCGAACGAGGGGAAGTACGTCCCCGAAGACATCGAACCCAAGCTCTGCACCCACCTCATCTTCGCCTTCGGGTGGATGAAGAAGCACCGGATATCATCCTTCGATTCGACGGACGAGACCAAAGACGGCAAGAAGGGGATGTACGAAAGACTGGTGGAGATCAAGAACAAAAACAAGGAAGCCAAGGTGCTCTTGGCTATAGGTAAGACTTGGGATATTATTTCAGAGCAATGCTTAAGTGATGCTGTTCTCGTGTGTGTCATAATCTCAATTTGTAAGATAGAAAATTAAAGTTGTAATTACTCAAGCTTATTAAAAGTTCCCGCCACTAGTAGAGATTTACAAGAGTTTATTACCAGAACCACGTAAGTAGATTTTGTCCAAATTGAGGCGAAATGTTCATTTATACAAAAAAGAAACTATATCCGTGTAGCGTAGTTTGAAAATAAGAAATTTGAAAACTACTTTAGAGCTTCATAGATTATACGTGTAAAATGAAAAATATTCGAGCCATATGTACTAGGTACACTACCCATAAAACTCACTTAGCCTTCTACAGAAATACTTGGAAAATGGACTTGCGCAGTTCTGGCACTAAACTCTTCGATCGCAGAGTGTCATCCCGATGATGAGTGTTTTCATTTTGTTCAGGGGGCTGGTCCTTCGGCACCCAGAGGTTCAAAGACATGGCTTCCAATCGGTACAACCGCCAGCTGTTCGTGTTCAGTGCCATCAAGTACCTGAGGGAAAGGAACTTCGACGGTCTGGACCTGGATTGGGAGTTCCCCAGGGGTGGGGACGACAAGAAGAACTTCGTGCTGGTCTTGAAGGTACGGTTATCGCAATCCTTTTACTGTACCTTTTTCTTTCATGCAGGTAAAATTTTCATTAACTTCAAGCTTGCACTGTTATGATTATATTCGAATTTGCATTTATGTTAAGAATTAGTGTTCATTGTTCACGCCTTAGTATTGTAGGTTTTTGTTTAAATGTAGCATCAAGTGATACCTTTAACGAGATACGCACACGAAAAAATATATTTTTAGCTTCATCCAATTAATAAAGTCTTAGAACAAAATATATTTCATTAAACAAGCATTTTGGCAGTGTACGTCGTTTATTACTATTTTTTTTTCCTGCGATAAATTTTCTCAATCTCAATTACATTTGCCCTTTTCCTATTTTTTTATCACTGTTTCTGAGATATGAAATTCAAAAAACACCTTTTCAGCTATCTAAAATTAGATTTCAAATTCATATTAAAATCAAACGATCTCCTCTTACATAGGAGAGTTTAATTTTTCATCCCTTTCAAGCTAAACAAGAAAACAAAGAGCTACACAAAATCATTCAATATTCAAATTATAATATTTCGTTTAAAACAACGACCTCAATTCCTTTTAAACTGGTTATTTTATAACACACTCGCAACACATTCTCGTAAAATATATAATCAATCAAACACTTACTACTAATGATGTTCCCTATAAGGTAATCAGAAAACACCGCCAAAACTAGTGAAATATAATGAAAAATGAATACTATCTTTCATACCAATTTCAAACGCACAGAAAACCTGTTTACACGCCATTCACACAAGATCACATTACTCGATCCCGTGTTATAAGACATTCCCAATCATTTTCACGTAATAATACAACAGTTTGAGTGATGACTCTCACCACGGCTCTCTTTGCTGAAGACGTTGAGAAATGGTTTTGATAGAGTGAATTACCAAGGGCTCTCTTAATCCTCAGTAACCTGGAAGAAGGCTGCTTAGTATTCATGAGATGCGATACGTTTTCTGGTTGCTTTTCGGCGAAGTTTGGTGCTTTTGTATTCAATCAGACTCAAAAGCTTCCATAACAGGTTGGAATTCATGCATGGACATTCGTTTTCTTCTGGATGTGTCTGTCTTGTCTTTTTCGATCATTATTTAAGTGGAAATGAAGTCTGATGTTGCGGTTTTGCAGGGTTGTATGGTTTTAAAGTGGGAATAAGGAGATAAACCATTTCAAAATAATTATATTTTAAAATGTATCCCATTGATAATTTTCGAAAACACTAAATTAAATTTTTGAATGGTATCTATTTGATTAGAAAAAATTCTGATTCAGATAGAAATCATTTCCTGCTATCGTTTATTGTTATAATCCCTCATTCAGCAAATAAATGCGCAAAGGAAATCTACAAGTACCGTTTACTGTACAGTCATACAAAGCTCAATCATAAGTCTATAGAATTTCGGGGTACCCAACAAACCGCTGTGCTCAAACTGAAAATACCGTTTTTATTATTCAAATGGGCTATGAACTGAAGCAAATTTTACTTTTTTAAAGCACTTAAGTTAATTTTATTTTGCTCTTATGCGTTGCATTGACGGGCACAAAGAGGGCAAGAGTTTTGAAACCATAAACCAAGAAACCTAAATTTCTTCGCCGTATTTGGTATTGGCTTTTTAATCACGTCTATAGGTTTGGTATTGACAGATCAATGGAGGGTAAGCCAGTTTTACAACAAAATTTCTTACGATATCATCAATTAGTTCCCAAACCTCATTCCTTATTTATTTGCTGTTAGACATTTTAATTGTTTATACTGATACTATATTTTATTAAAAATTGATAGTGGATTTACTTACAAAATTCGTAGATGGTAAGATATTTAATCTCTCTAAAGAAAAAAGTAAATCCATCAAGAATCCATCAGAAAAAAGTAAATCCATAAGAAAGGTGAAAAAAGTAAATCCATCACAGTATGTATATTTGTAGTTATTATTTTAAGAAGTAATGTCTTTGTTACCCGCTTGGTTGAAAAACAAGTAGCTTTAATGTCACTAGATTTAGGTGTTCCCTATGTCCTTGTGTTTCGGCATCAAAATTCAAACTGTACGCATGGCCTGTAAGTCTTGTAATACATCGTCTCTCTCTACGAAAACGCTTACAATTTGAAAAGCACTGAACATGTTTTAGTTACACATTTGTTTTTAAATAAGCATCGAAAAATCTACTAAATGTGTTGATCATTGATATAAATAAATACAATTGGGGAAATCGGGAACTGTTATATTTTTCACAGTATAAAAATCATAGCTATCAATAGTGATGTTTAGTAAAACTATCTATTTGCAATATTTTTTTTATGAAATACTATTGCAGAAAAATGAATATTTTTATCGTTTTCAGGAACTTCGAGAAGCTTTCGAAGAAGAAGCCAAAGACAAGAAACTTCCACGACTTCTCCTCACCATTGCTGTTTCGGCAGGTTCCGAAACCATCCGCTCAGGATACGATGTGCCGGCCGTTGCAGCGTAAGTAATAAAAAAAAAATTGGCATTTTTATTCATAATTAAAACAAGAGAAACATCATTCGTAGACCATAAACGAAATTTCAAGTTGATTGGAGTCTCCGTTTTTGTTTTGTCTTTTTTACATTGTATCGATCGATCTGAAATGGGAATATTCTCTATTACACAAAAAGAAGTATCCAAATCGGAGAAGTAGAGGATTACAAACATTTTACTGATATGATGTGTCTGGTTAATTAAATGCCTGATGATCCTTAACTATGGCAAAGTGAATACGTAATTATGCAAAATTTAAAGTCACTTTTATCTATCACGCCTACATATTTGTGTTCCGTTCACCCAAATTTAATTGATATTCCAGGTATTCCGATTTCATCAACATCATGTCCTACGATTTCCACGGTAAGTGGGAAAGCCAAACCGGTCACAACAGTCCTCTGTACGCCCTGTCAACAGAATCCCAGTGGAGGAAACAACTATGCATGGTGAGTGCCATTTAGTGCTTAATTCCACTTTCTACTTTAGAAATCTCACACTACCAGACTTTATGCTGCGCTGTGTTAGGTATAAACTCGGGAACTTCCTTTGCATTAGACAGATAATCTACATCTCAACCTAAACGATCGCCAAGATCGTGTGGTGTTATCTGCTATTTAAAGGGACCTCCACATATACCACCTTGGTAGTGAGGTGAGTCGGTTAGTGGACAAATGATTTAAGTTCTTGAAGTGTTAGCACGTGGGCAGTGGTCGAAACGCTTGCTAGTCCCAAGTGAAGTTGTGGTGATTTAATGTAGATGGCGGTACAATTCCTTGATTTATCCAATGTCCAGGGGTCACCAATCGTAGCGATGCGTTCTAGGTTTGGTTTGAACTCTAAACATTTCATTCCATAGCCATATGATTTACTTCTAAACCAAAACGATAACCAAGGAGTGTGGTAGTAAGTGCTATTTAAAGGGACCATCACAATAGGAAGGGAACCTTGGAAAGTTTTAATTGTGTTCAAGTCTAAAAGAGGGTTTACTCATGTATTTCCATACCATATATGAAGCAGTTACAAAGTTGATGACAACCTTCCTAACCATAAAACTGAAGACAAACTGGACTTTGTCGGGTGGTTACACAAGTTGAAAGACGCCATTAGTAACCCCAGAAGCTTTCTTAAGTTCATTCAAATATTTATAGGTTAATTTCAACCTTTTTAAAGGTTATGAGAGTGAATAAAACAAAATTCTACTTGAACGAATATAACTGTTATTTACAGTTTGATGGAAAATTTTATTCCATTTTAAAATTTATGACCCGAAAATGTCAATACACCATAGCATTAAAAGTCTTGTGCCTGAAGCAGGTACGTAGGTATAGATTTTTCATGGGGGTGGTTCAGTAACTGAGCAACGGATTTATTTAGGTAGCGTATCACCCCCTCCCCCTCCCAAATTTACAAACTCTCCCCCCCCCCCCCCCCTTCCTTTTTTTAATCTTATGAATTTTTATTCAAGTAAACAGAAATACGTTAGCATATAAATATCGAAGCAACAAAAGTTATCATTCATTTTTCATGAAATCGCTACCAATATGAGTCATTAAATAATTCTAAAATTAGCAAATATCACTCCCTAATTATGAAATAAATTTAGAGAACAAATTTAAATTTTAAAATAATATATGACTTTGGTTACAACTTGTTTATACGGCAGCGTTTCGAGATCTTTTCCCTTTGTCACCGAAATGCAAATGTTATATAATGAAACAGGATGACGTCAAGCTTAGTTTGAGATAAAAATGCCCTCAAATCATATACCAGATTTTCCCTCATGCAACTCAACAAGAAGTATTATACTAGAAATTGAAATTTTTCTTGTTTTTTAAAGTATTTTTATGATTTTTACAGTAGTTCGATTTTTAATTTTTTTTTTTGTCTTGACTGTCAATGAGAGGGGATTGAACCCCCTGAACCACCCCCTTACCTACGTGCCTGGCCTGAAGTTTCTAATGACGGATTTCAATTTGCGCCGTTACCGTTATTTGAAAGCCCGTCATGCGCGATCCAGTTTGTGCATAAGTCTAATCGTTCTGTTCAATTGTTGCAGGAGTTCGGAGTGAAGCTGTGGGAGAAGATGGGAGCCCCGAAGGAGAAGATCATCGTCGGCCTGGCGACGTACGGCAGGAGCTTCACGCTGGCCAGCCCGGACAAGAACGAGATGAACGTCCCGACCCTCGGAGGCGGCAAAGCTGGGACTTTCTCGAAAGAAGAAGGCTTCCTGGCTTATTACGAGGTAACCCGAGTAGTTGGTTCATTCTTAGAAAGAAATAGAAAGTTTTCAATTTATCTGAATCATAATCGCTTATAGGGATGTGCCACAGGACCTCGCTGTTGAAGTAGGGCCCCGAGCTGACAAGAAAACTCTTTTTTGTTAAATTAAAAATCGTCCTATTTGGTGTTTGACGTGGAATGTCTTTAAAGTCATCTACATGGTGTAGCAAGATAAACACGCCATGTAACGCATTTAAGGTGATCTTTTCCGATAACTCTGTGACAAATAGCACGATTGAGAAAAATGTGGCTTAATCTGTAAAGAAATTACACGTCAATGGTCCGAGGACGAAAAAACACTTTTATCTTACTTCTGTTGGTGACTGAAAGGATTTTGCGTGAGATATCAAACTGCTGAAATTAATATATCATGTAAAATCTTTCTGGACTTACCGCAATTTACCTTTCCGATTTTTTTATGTATAACTGAATTTTATTTAAATTAGACTTCTTTGTTACGGATTTTAATTCTAAATAATGATTATTAAATAATGAATTTGAAGGCCGAAAAAAAAAGTTTTTCCTTTACTATATATTATTTATATAACGCGCATTTTTCGTTTGTTGATAAAAAGAATAGCTCAAAAACACATGTTAACTGGACTGCATAAAAAAAAACTTAATATCTAGTCTATAGTATCTGAATAGACGCTAAAGATCCACCGTGGTCTGAGTGGATACAAAGGAAATGTTGAGCCCTTTTTCAACAAACATCGCAACAGGGATATTTCTTAATATGTAAGTTGGTTAAAAATGACTATTGAAGATGTTATAAATATAAAAATGTCTCAATATACTGTTGTGAAAAAGAATTGGAGGGAGTTCAAATTCGTAATCTGCTGCCCCACATTACAAACCTGAAAGCAAATACCACGAAGTCATAAAAGAAAGTCAACTAACAAGATTTTGGTGTGTTCGGGTGAATAATATGATAAATGATAATAAGACAGATATAAATTAAATATTCTAATAATAAATAATACCATAATAAATACCATTTATCTTAATATATGTTACTAATTGGCTTTTCAGATCTGTGATTTCATCAAGAAAGGTGCGAAATACGTGTGGGATGATGAGCAGAAGGTGCCCTACGCTTACTACGGAGACCAGTGGGTTGGATTCGATGATGAAAAAAGCATCAGAATTAAGGTAATAAATGTGATAAATCTCATTAAAACAAAATGTTGCATTTGAAATTTTTTTCCACCTTAAAACTGAAATACTAATGTTAACACACCGATTAATTGAAATTAAACATTTATTCACAGTTCTCATGAAATAGAATTATTAATATAATCTCACGCAAATTATGTCTACCATTTTGACAACGAAACTGGAACATTATATTTTAAGGAATATTAACAAGGTCATTCATGATAACTTACGCAATAACACTTTAGAAAGTCTGGTTTGCATATCGCACAATTTAATATTATCGTTGTACTCCGATTAATTGGCGGAGATAGCGCCCCTTTAACCCGATTGCAACAAACGAATTTCAGGAATTTGGCCACTGAACTCTAACTGTAAACTGTAACTTCTGGAAGGCTCAAAACGTGTTTCCTCTATTGGCGCATTGAAACCAATGTGGACGCAGTCATAGTATTTTTTAACACCATAGCATTATAGAAATATTAAATGTATATAAATATTATTTTTCTTCTTATAGAATTAATATTTATATTGCCAAACAAATAGTTTTTGCTCTTGCTTTCTAACCATTTCGACTTTGATTCGCAAATGACTTTCTGCTCTAATAATAAATTGCATTTAATATGGGTTTCTAAAGAAAATAAAAAAAATACTCAACCAAAAAACCCAATGACAGCTTATTTTGACGTGAAAAATATACGAAATATTGCGGTAGCAATGAAAGTGAGGCGCAGTTGTGATTGGCAACAAAATGGCTTACCCAATCCAGAAGTTACATTTAGAGATCAGTGGATTTGACCAATGGCCTTATATTGTATACCAATATAATGAATTATCGTATAACGATGTGACCTGGGTTAATTTTCACTCGGGACCTTTCGCTACATACACAGACATCTAGATAAAATGGATTGCAAAGGTCGTGTAGATGTGTCTGCTATTTAAAGTAACCATCATGTCGTACATAAACCATATACCATTTTCTGTATTTCTTAACAAATTCTTTTCTGACAGCTGAAATGGATAAAAGACAATGGGTACGGAGGCGCCATGGTGTGGACGCTAGACATGGACGACTTCCACGGATCGTGTCTGAACGGGAAGAAGTACCCGCTGATCGGTGCCATGGGGGAAGAGCTGCTGGGGCACCCGAAGAGACCGGGGACCGACCTGGAGGCCCTGTCCATCGAAGTCATCAAGACGCTGCCTCCGACCCCTGCCCCTGTGGCCAAAGCTGAGGCTGCCCCCAGGAAGGACGACGCAGGGGAGGAGACTCTTGTCGTGAAAACCGATCCTGGTGAGTCTTTGACAGTTTCAGAGTGTGCATGGTCGCTTTGAATTTCTTTTCTTTTTTTGCCATTCTATAAATGTCTCTTAATAATTGATGAGAGTATACTTTAAAGCTCGTGTCCATCATGACCCAATAGTCCTTCACAAATGTTCGTATCCAATGTTTGTATCTCCCTGCTGCAATGAAGTACTAGCGGAATAGGCTATCTTCACACCGGTCCAATGTTCCTCGCCGAGTATTCGCTTCCAGAATACTCTCTAAGAAAACTCTCGTCCAGTTATTTACCAGTAAACACGAGTTAGCTTTACAAAATGGATACGGAAATCCTTTGGTAGATGTGCCAAAGATTCCGTAAAACAACTAGTGAGTTTTTCTCGCTAACATCTATATAGATGGTTAAAAACACCATCATCGCATGTCCGTTTTTGGGGAAAAGGAGATATTGGTAACAATGAATAGTCGAGTCTAGCTCTTTCCTCGTGTGTAAATATTGTATGTCCCTACCAAATAATAATGGTGTGATGAAGGTTTAAAGTTCGGACCAAGTATAAAATAGGCCCCAGTTCGAAATAGCGGACAAAACAAAAGTGGGCATACACTGATTGTGATTTTAGCTCTCGATATTGCTCCAAGACGAGTTATTTATGCCGGGTCACACGTAAACACACAAACCTGACAAAGATTATATGTTCATGCAATGTTGCCCTTCCCTCCAGATGCCAGCAATGCTCGCGTGGCCTGCTACTACACCAGCTGGTCCATGAAGCGCCCCGGACAAGGCAAGTTCCAGCCCGAGCACATCGACCCCTTCCTCTGCACGCACATCCTATTCGCCTTCGCCTCCATCAAGGACGACAACATCTCGCCTATCGACGGCGCCGACTCCCCCCAAGGGACCGCCAAGAAGTCCCTCTACGACAGGGTGCTCGCCCTCAAAGAGAAGAACCCGGACCTCAAGGTGCTGCTCTCCGTTGGAGGGTGGATATCCGGGACGGCACCCTTCAAGCAGATCACCAAGTCCGGATACAGGTGAGTGTTGGTTGGTTGTTCCGACATTAATCACTTCAAACACCCAATGCTTTCTCTATGACTCGAGTAATTACTTCAGATCAAAGGTTAAAGTAGCGATGTAGCATGCATAACGTCCCGGGTTTGATTCCGGGCGACTTTTAAAACACACAGCGCTACATTGGTGACTTCCAGACTAGAGATCAATTTAACTTTTGAACAAATACTCGTGGCCCCATCTTGATTTGATCACTTCTTTGGAAACATGCAAAATCATCAACCACTGTCCATGTGATAAGATTTCACAGGTATCAATCACTGCTCACCAATAACTAACATGCACAATGTACAAGGTTCGATTCCTGTGCAAAGGAGGAAAGACTCTTGTATTTGCGCCTCCTTTGCCTAAAACATTGAACGAACTGAAGATGCGCATAGAGAATGGAGTGGCATCAAATAGGAACGAACATGCTTCACAGTCTGGCATGAAATGAACAACCACTTGGACCTAGTCTGAGCAAGGGAAGTCACATAGAACATCTATAAAGTGCGTAAACTAAACTTTGGTTTCTTATTCTGTATTGTGAGACACTTTTTCTTGCTATTGTTGTTTCCAACAAAGTTATTAGACCAATCACTTCGAATCTCTCCTGTATTATTATTAAAGTATCAACTCCAAGAATGATGCGGAAATCGGACATGCGCAGAAGGTAATTTGCAATGTTGATATTTACAATATTTACCAATAATTAACCTTTTTGAGATTCAAATGTGGATACGACGATGTTCAAAACGAGTAAAAACTTTAAAAACCAAACATTGAAAAACTGAAACGAAGACAATTCTGTTATTAATTTACAGTTCATATCGAAAGTAACAAATATTTTTTGAAAGATATTTTACTTCTTTTCTAGGCAATCTCTATTTGTGTTCAATGCCATAGAATACTTGCGTCAGAAGAAATTCGATGGCCTTGATATTGCATGGGAATTTCCAAGAGGTGCTGAAGATAAAGAAAAATTTACAAACCTTGTTAAGGTCAGTAAGCTGCATTTTCCAAAAGTTTGGTAACTAGTGAGTTTTTTCTTCCAATGCATATTTTAGAAGAAAAAAAAATCTCTAAAACAATTATTTCTACTCCCACAAAGAACAGTAGAATTTTTACCCTTATCAAAGTTATATATAAATAAAAAATTGTATTTGTATCAAATAACTTTGCATAAATTTAAATTACAAACAGTGGTGGCAATCGTTTGAGTAAATGCCAACGAAAACACTAATATTCCCAGGGCCGGATTTGTTAGAATCTCGAATTAATATATATATATATATATATATATATATATATATTAATTCGAGATCCTCCTCTTTAGTTTTTGTGGGGGTCGAAACTTTCTTGGGACCTGTGGTTGGGGGGTCCGCATCACAGGCTGAGCCTAGGGACCACTAACTCTGAATTTGGCTCTGCGTACTCCTTAGTTTTAATCTTTTATTTTGTAACTTCTAAAACATATTTTTGTTCTTGATGCTCCGTACGTAAATTTTCCAACGACCCTACTAACATTGTTTGTTATTTATATTTTTGGCGAACCACTTAGCTGGTTGAACAGGAATAAAATAATTTTGGGATTTTTTTTATTAAGGGGACAATTTTCACATTCAGATATTTGTAAGTGTCAATCGCATCACACGTAAACGATGCTAATAATCAGCTTATATGAATTTTTTATTGCTTGGAATAAGTATTTGAAATAAGAGACATTGAATTGAAACATTGTATACTCTTCCTAACTTAACATAAAATAAAGCAACAGCGTTCATTTTTTTTTTTTTCAAATATGATCTTAGAGTCGGGATATAAGTTTAAATAAGTCTGTCAGAGAAATTATATGAAGAAACACCCCAAGCGTTTACATCAAAATTTTCCAAAAAAAAATTTTTATCGACTTCTTCGAGCATTCTAAGATCACAGAACTCGAATGTTTACAAGAAAAAAAAATACATCCGATGCTTTTTAGTGCAGCGGTTCCCAAATACCATTGAGCCACGGACCCGTAGCTAAAATTAAAATAGCACCGGGGACTCCTTTTTTCATATATACCCATGTAAATCTCCCCGCTTTATGTGCATTTATACGTTTAAATTTTGTTTGAATATGGTAAAGAACGGAAGAAAGAAATTCTGAAATTTATTTTATAATTACTTTTACTGTTACACAGCTATCACCAAGAATATGAACTCAAATTTGTCTAACAAATACATAGAAAAGGTAACACCACAAGCAGAAGTTTGAATACTTTTATTCTCTTACTCGTACATTTATGTACCTCGGGATCAGACGGGTCTAAGTCCGAATTTGGCGATTTTTGTTTCATTGCAGATTATGTCATAAAATTCATTCGTTTTCTATCAAATCATACCATCAAAATACACTTAAAAATTGTTTTTAAGCCTTTAGCAAGCGCTTATAAACGCCCTAGTCCAATGTTTTGCAATGAGAATAGGATTAAGTTTTTCCCCTCTCTTCTAAAGTTGCATGTGTGACGACTTAGGTCCATCTGACTCTGAAGTACAGATTTAACAATTATTTAAACTCACGGAAACATTGTAATACTCACTTAAATGAGTTACTGCACTGATTTTTGAAATGTAAAGGATGACAGAAATCGTTCTTTTCAGTTCATAACCTCGTCCAAGTTTGGGCAATCTTGATATTGTCACAATTCGCCAAGAGATTACTTTTTAATGCATTTTAACCATTTTTTTTCTTTGTGACCACGCGGACCCTTTAACATCGACTCACCGACCTCCGAGAGTCCGCCGTTTGGGAACTATTGTTTTAAGTGAATGGGAAAACTTGCACACACAAACTAGTATTTACAAGGCAATTAAAATGCATATTTTACTACTTTGATCTTGGGGGGAGGGGGGAACATTATTTATTTGAATGTAATATTAATGTATGCTTTTTTTTTAATATAAAACATTCAAATTGCTGCTTCGTAAAATTCTTAAAGCGTTAACGAATACACTTAGGCATCAATTTCGTTAACCAAATATCCAGAAATTGAAAGACTTATCTGGAGAAACCCTATTCTCATATGCACTAGTTGATTTAATTAATTTTCTCATAGGATCTTCACGAAGCTTTCATCGGTGAAGCTAAAGCATCGGACAAACCGAGACTACTGCTGACCGCTGCGGTTCCGGCCAGTTTCGAAGCTGTCGCGGCTGGATACGATGTTGCAGAAATTAACAAGTAAGACCATAGAGAAAACTAATCTTCCTCTACGAAATTAGAGACATTTCCATTGTACTATGAAACTTTTGTATGTTTTTACTGAAATCAAAAGTATATAATGATTAGTCATTTATGAATACCCGTTAATTCAAACGGAATGGTAAATGTTTCTATACATTTTATCAATAGCTACACTGTTAAGAATTATTACGGCCTTGTACCAAAATTTGGTACCCATTTAGCTGCAACCAACATTGGTGCTTAGTTTCACCATTTTACGGTGTTACAACGGATACTATTTAGTGGTGAAACGTTGCACCAAAACTCATAACATTGGATAAACACAAAATTCGAGTTTTCTTAGTAGTAGTATTTTTGTAGCAAATCTAGCAACTCTAGATCACAACTTTTTTACTTTTCTTTGTCCACCGATCGGGCTCGAGCTAGGAATTCTCTAATTCGTAGCTGAACGCCTTTATACACTCGGCCGCGGAGGCCATTGTTCGTCAGAGTCTTTCTTAGATGTGATTCCTCGGCTAGTTGATGTAGCGACAAAGAAAATTTCGATTGCAGTTAAAGAGGTTGAACCAATTCTCGATGAAACCTCCGCTTTTTTTTTTCCGATAACGGATTTTTAGTTCAACCTAGATTCCACCATAATATGGTGTAATTTGCTGCAGACCTCTGTTTGGCACCGAGATATGGTAGATCGTTGAATTGAAATTTTTAACAGTGTATCTAGAACAACATTTGCTATTTCTGCGGGGTTTTTTTTAGTCAAAGTTAATGAGATTATTCGTAATTTTGTAACCACTTTATTATTGTGATACCTCTTACTGATGGCTTGCAATTGGCTCTGTTACCCAAAAATATTCTGGACATATTTTTTAAAGAACTCTGAATTAATGTTTATATTGGTCTTTGGTATATACTAACAAATAGTCTCTTTAGTCAAAGAAAAATCGTTGTTTTTGGCCACTAGTTGGTTGCCAAAAAATAGTTAATGGTTGACAATAACTAGTGATTGATGAAAACTAGTAGGCGTTAAATCAGCAGCTATTGATTAATTACTACCAACGAGGTACAAAAAAAAATTCAATCCAATAGTCAATGAAATATAAATCAATGCAACTATTTGAATTGTAGGGAATTTAAACTAAACTGTATTGTATACCTAACATGTTAAAAAGAAAAAAATAATTTTAAATTTCTCATAACAAATTTCGCTGAATGTGATTTATAATCACATGCACATAACCAATCATACAAATGGCAGCTTACGACTAGCTAGTCCGTCCTTATATACATGAGTTGAGAAAAGCATCAAATATACTAATTTTTAAATCTTTTTCAGATACTTGGATATGATGAATGTAATGACGTATGATTTCCATGGCAACTGGGAGAGGCAAGTCGGTCACAACAGCCCGCTTTTTGCATTATTCAGTGCAACTAGCTACCAGAAGAAACTCACAGTTGTAAGTGCAACTCATCATGTTCACTAAAAATATCGCATTAGTTCATTTAATTTTCTTTTAATTTAATGTATTATATACAATCTCTCTTAATTTACAATATGGTATTGTTTTGGATCATCACTGTAAAATTAAGAATATATCTATACTTCCGAGGTATAAAACGCTATGTAATTTATTTATTTTTTTCGATTTTAGGTAAATATTGTATTATTTTATATTCTTAACACTCGACGGAGGCATAAACCACTATCTTTTATGGATTACCAAAGGGTATATTTTTTAAAAAGATCTCTACGTTCATACAAACCTATAGGAATATAAAACTTTGATAAGCTCTCCTGTGGAATAGTAAAAATGGACATAGTGTCCTATACTTTTGAAGCACATATATATATATGTGTCTTTCTCCTTAACTTAAATACTATAACCGTAATTCAAATTGTATATTCTAAATCATAAAGTAAAACCATCAAGGGCATATCACATGAATAGCTCCATCCTATATCAATACCGTGTGTATTAAAATTACATATTTTCAGTCAAAATGTCAGATAATGTCATTTATTTACACTATATTGTAATTTTGCAGCAACTTCTTAATTTTGTATAATTTTAAGAGTACACACCACTAAGAACACTACGTTACCAAAGAGTAAAGTTACAATTTTACATGTTAATCTTGTTTGCGTGTGTGTCCTTCAAGGATTACAGCGCGAAAGAGTGGATTGAGAAGGGCGCCTCGAAAGAAAAACTGCTGATTGGTGTGCCCACCTACGGACGATCTTTCACGCTCAAGAACACCTCCCTCACCGACATCGGAGCCCCGGCCGTGGATGGGGGGAAGGCTGGAAACTACACGGGAGAACCCGGAGTTCTGGCGTTCTTTGAAGTAAGGCTATTTATTTGTCTTATGCCACCTTTCCATTTAGAACATAATCAGAGGCGGCTTAAGATCCAAGTGATCCCTTCAGATCGCAGGGGGCGCTAAATTTTGTCGAATGAAAAGAAAAATCAAAAATTGTATATAAAAGGAAAACGCTATTGGAAAACTCTAACAAATATTCGTCTAGTCATATAATATATGCTTGTCAGACGCCCGATGTGTTTGACCGAGACAATTCTCGTCAATTCCCACAGTTTAATTGAAGACGTGGGTGTAAGAACAAGGTAGCTCCAGTTTTCAAAATTGTTCAGGAAGGACGAAAAACTTCACGTTTTTTGCAATGTATAATAAAAAAGAACAGCTCATTTTCCTTTATATTTCAATAGCCATTGCTAACAGTTGTCTGATTATTGCACCAATCGACAGAGGATTTATAGGAAATTCTTTATATGTATATATAGTACTAGCTGAAATGCCCGTTCTACGCACGAAAAATAAATAAATTACAAAATTGGCGAAATAATTTTTATAAATTTGGCGAAATTTTTTTTTTCATTTGGCGATATTTAGTTATCAGCCAATCAGAACAGGTTATATAAAATTAAAATATTCCATTGTTTCAATCTAGAATTATTGCATTATTACGTGTTCTCCATGTTAACCCTATGGAAAGTGTTTTTTAAAAATGGTTATTTTGGCAGTTCGCGTTCGAATTTTTAAAAATTCTTTTTTAGTTCACCCCTAGGGCCCCAAGATGAACCTGGGTTCCAATATTCAACAATCTAGGTCTTTTGGATCTGTAAATTCCGAAAGAAACGTTGCTACTAACATCGAAAAAGAGATTTTACACCCTCTTAAATACGTTCGATAGGAACAAAAATAGCTTACTTTTCCTATTTAAGGTATAATGAACACATTTGCCAAATTTCTTTTTCATAGGTATACGGGAAGTTGGAGAATTAGTGATGAGTGAATGAGTGGGGTTTTTGCATTTATATATATAGATCAATAGAAAAAGTGGAGCTGTCTATTTCTTGTCTTCAATTATTGTCTACAATTATAAAATTGAATATTATTTGAAAAATACTAAGCGTGGTTAATCCATTGCATAGAAGGTGCCCTTAAATCAAATGTATCGCGTGGAAACGCTAGGTTTTTAGTTTTTAATATTTTTTTTTATCAATAATTCAGTTAAAAAGAAATAAATATTTTTGAATCACACATATTCTTGAAAAGTATCTTAATCTATTTGGTTTATAACAGCTTCAAATTACCATTTAAATAGTTCTATTCTACATTTCGATAAAAACACAAGTACTTACAAGTTTAACACAGCTCAAATTTAACAAGCAATTTATCTGTTGTTTTCCAGGAGAAAAGTCCCAAAGCATACTTCTTAATAATAAAAATGAAACTATTAAAATGACAAATCTGATTGACCTTACCTTTCGTGTTGTTTTTCTTCTAGATTTGCGATTTCTTAAAATCTGGTGCCATTCTCGTGTGGGACAACGAACAGATGGTGCCTTATGCTTACAAAGACAACCAGTGGGTGGGATTCGACGATCAGAGGAGCTTGAAAACAAAGGTACAAATGTTCTCTGAAAGTTACAAAACTCGGTAAAAATTTACTGTACGGTCACCCTTGGCGACTTTTTCAAAAGTCGCCATTTTGGCGACTTTTTGCACAATAAGGTTGCTGCAATTCCTTGTCGGGTGGAAGGGGGGGTTGCCATTTAAAAAAAAATATCGCCAAATGTGGAAAAAATTGGTGACCGTACAGTAAATCTGACCCAAAACTCATATCAAACTAATTTGACTTTTGATGCTAACATTTTCTATTTTTAGGTTCAATGGTTGAAAGAGGCTGGATATGGTGGAGTGATGATCTGGTCCATAGACATGGATGACTTCAGGGGCACATGCATGGGGCTGAAGTACCCCTTGATAAACACAATAAAGGAAGAGCTAAAAGGATACAATGTAGCCAATCTGGAAGTGCTCAGCAGTAATGTTCTAAATTCACTATTATGTAAGTTAAAAACTGCCTCCTTATTCATAAGGCTTTCTATTCAGTGACCCAATGTCATTGGAGTTTTGAGTTTATGTACTGCATTGGAGATATATAACATGTGGACGTCATTTTTGACAACCATTTTGGTCGAAAAGAAAAAGTCCACTACATCTATTCCTTAAATTACTTTCGCTAAAAACTTAAATTTTTTTTATTTCGTCAAAAGTCAAGGGATTCTACGACGAAACGATTGTCAAAATTGACGAAAGTAGCCCTGACGATCGCAGAATGCTCCATAATAAAATTGGCATTTTCTGAGAGCTGTTCGAACTCCACTTTGCTATAAACATGTCCTTTTCTTGCAGCCAAAGAAGAAGTGGTGTGCGAAGAAGAGGACGGCCACATCAGCTACCACGTGGACAAGAAGGAGTGCGCCAAGTACTACATGTGCGAGGGCAAGAGGCGCCACCACATGCCCTGCCCCGTCAACCTTGTCTTCAACCCCAACGAGAACGTCTGCGATTGGCCGGAGAACGTCGAGGACTGCGCCACTGTGTCCGGGGGCAGGACGAGATAGGCGACCCCCAAAGGCCACGGCCATACGAGCGTCCTGCTTCAGTGCGTCCGGGAACATTTCAAAGGTCATCCCCACCCCAAACGTTGTTGCAACTACGACTTCACACAGGCATTTACACCAATCGCGCACAGACCTTAAGCCGGGGGGTGGGCACGGGTCTGGGCTTGTAGCCCTTAAGCCGGGTTTATACACAATGAGGTAAAACTACTATATGGCCAAAAACAACTATATAATCCAAATCAAGAGCTGTGTAGCTAAAATTAAACTACCCATCGATTGTCGATAAGATCAAAGGGAACTATGCAGCTCAGCTATATAACAGGGTTGGAGAAGCGTGTTTTTGTTGTAGCACAGCTATATAGCTGTCCCCCCGAAGACGTGCGCATGCACTTGCCAATCAGTAGAACATCTCGGTCGACTTCATAGAGTAGTCGAAAGTTACTACTTTTTGTTATCCACATAGCTCAGCTAGAAATACCCAGCTACATAGCTCGGCTATATAGCTGTTTTGCTATATAGTATGATCCCGGTTTTAGAATGTGCCGAAGAAATAATGTGTTTCAGTCCTGCTAGCGTTGCCCGATGCTTTTGAAAAGGATTTTCATGTAAACAGCCAAGAAAACCTGCAAGTGGGGCCTTAGCCTTGAAGAAAAGAACGTTCTGCCAATCTTCTATTATAAGTTATAAACCCCTTTAGTGGTTCGTGTGACTGTGTGCACTGCCACAGAGCAAACACATGGACTTTCAGTGTTGTGTTTCTCTGTCCAAAGCCAAGCCGTCAAAGTGGGTTTACCAGCAAGGATGGATTTCGTTTTTTTGAAATCGTGCTGAAAACTGTATGATGGGTGCTATTAGAGATGCAAAGGATTTGTGGGACTATTTTAAATTGGAAGCAAATCTGATCATTCGTTTTTAAAAGATGGAAAGTTTGTAATAGAAGTTATATTAATGGTAGGTATATAATAGAACTAATTAAATGTACTTTGACAATAATACCCATTTAAGAATGAGGTTCCAAATTTTTTACTTGATTTCTGGTCTGAATGTTTAATAAAAAAAATTACATTTATTACTTATATTCTCATGAAACTAATTTACTTTCTTTTTCATTTGAAGACACATAAGAAACATCTTACAAAAGTGCATTAACGAATTTGAAATATTGTACTTTCAAATAGTGAAACTTTTATATACAAATAAGCTAAAATATTTTAACTATTTATTTTGCATGAACGAAATATTCTGTGACATTTTTAAAATTGTTTACTTATTCGAATCATATTGACAGAAATTTCTTCCTCACAAAATTGTTCTCAGGGCCGACTTGAGAAACATTTTAAACCTTGGTAAAAAAAGGAATTCTAGCGCCCTTCCCCTGTCCACAATC
Source organism: Troglohyphantes excavatus (assembly GCA_963932185.1). Lineage (NCBI taxonomy): Eukaryota > Metazoa > Arthropoda > Arachnida > Araneae > Linyphiidae > Troglohyphantes > Troglohyphantes excavatus. The sequence continues at coordinate 71,928,257 of OZ010667.1, read as the reverse complement.
CCTCCTCTTCCTCACCTCCCCCCAAAAAGAGATATTTTTATCGTGTACGTCTCGCATGTAAATTTTATAGCCCTGAACTTGTGAATTTAAATGTAACCATATTATAGAAGAACGTTGAGTTATTATAACATCGGTTTCATTCACAAGCCACGCTACTCCAATGACCACGGATTTATCAACCACAGCGAAAGCTGATTGGCGACAAAACTAAGCTTAGGAATTGCGATTACTTCTTGTTTTTTAAACAATTCCACATTTAGAAGTGAATTGCTTGAATTTCATCGCCAAGCAGCTGTCGCTACAGAAGATGAATCCGTGGTTGGGAGTTGCGTGATTTACGAATTAAGCCGACGATATATATAAACTCTCCAGTTAATTAAACAATTCCACATTTAGAAGTGAATTGCTTGAATTCATCGCCAAGCAGCTGTCGCTACAGAAGATGAATCCGTGGTTGGGAGTTGCGGACTTACGAATTAAGCCGACGATATATATAAACTCTCCAGATATACAAAGCCAGATAGATCAACATTTTTCGCAAAATCGTTTTTTTTATTTTTAATATTTTTTTTACATTCTCAATGAACTACATCACATCGCAAAGCGATATTGACCAAACGTGTATAAATATAGAAAATTGCACTCAAAAGTCATGTATTTAGATCCAAAAGTACGTGACAGTCAATCGTTTTTAGGGCCTTCTCTAAAATTTATGGTATTATCTGGTAATTAGGGATCTATCTAGTTTAGCAACTAGACGGTTCAGCGAAAAATATAGGGAGTAAATATGTAAAGGTTAGCTACCCACAATAGTGAAGGATAATTAATTCTTAATTCTATTTAATTGTTAATTCAATATCATGCAATAAGTTTTGAATCATAGTAATTTATAGGATGCCAACCCATTGTTTTATTCATTGATGCCATATCACAATGTAATATTAACCTCAAACGTTAATATAAAATACATTGCTAAAATTACTATTTTTCTATATATGTTAACTACCAAACGTTTTTATCTTTGCATTAACCTTTAATTCTTTTACACTTTTGTTTAGAAAAAATCTCGCGCCCCTCCTTTAAATTAATACTATAATATTTGTTAGGCAATTTAACTTGCCTCGTATGAGACGCATTATTTCAACCCAATATTTTCACCTTGAATAAATCCATAGGCGTAAACTTGCCAGAAACGCAAGTGAACTTTTTATTACATTGTACACTGCTCAACTAACAGTTTTGTTTAGAATGAACATTATTTCTACGCCCTAAAACGCATAAACTAACGCTAATTTTTAATATATATTCAGTAATACAACACATTTTCTTTGTTTGCAAATATAGATATATACAGTGCTCGATTTCTAGAAATAGAGGTACCGGAACTGTAACCTTCCGTGGGGTGTGGGAGTGCAATGCATCAGCCATCAAACCAAAGTCTGGAAGCGAACTTTTTATTTCCCCTAAAGTGAGGTACCGGAACGCCGTTCTGGCTCAAATCGAGTCCTGGATAGATAGATAGATATAAACATCGGCATGCTCAAACGATATAATTCAGTTGATATATGGTCGTTAAGATTTCATTATCATAAACGCTAGATGGCACCATGAATCAAAGTATTGTGTATTGAACTCCTATTTAAGTCTAACTAGTCTCTAACCTAATCTGGCTGATGCAGCAAAAGCATATTGGCACGATAATTGTTCCAGCTTTGACGATATAGTTTAAGTTTACTGTTTTGCAGCCATGTTGAAGAAATGGCTGACTACGCTGAATAGTGGTGGTGCCAGAAATTGGACAAGGGGGGGGCGTGTATCCTCATTGTAAATTGTGAATATAAAATTATTTCATCCAAAAAAAATGTCGGTGTAGCTTTGTTGGAGCACTTGCAGAAGGCTTATATGTGAAACGTCATTTTAGCAAATATTATAAATCAAAATATATATACAGAAAGAGTCGCCAACAAAAACATATCCAGTAAAATGAAACTAATCAAACTGTCTCGCCTGACGCAGTGTCTGCCATTCACGCTCCGTACATGCTTTGCATCGTTACCACATTTTACACGCATTGGCGGCTAATTTCCTATTGAACGTTTCCTAAAAAAAAGTTGAGTCTCCTATGGTTGAAAATGGTGTCAAATAATTATCTTTTACACTTGCTTATGAAGGCCTATTAAGAAAAAAACTATCAACACTTCAAATAGAAATATATTAGATTTCTTCATTTAAAGCTTTAAAACATTCAAAATAAAAGCATATTTGTGTTTTTGAAAAAGCGAAATATTGAATATTTTTGGGGAAAAGCAACAACAAAAAAGCGGAAATTTGCCAAAAGGTGGAAGAATCTCACCCCTGATTTAAAAAAAGAAACTGGTAGAAAAAAAATACCTAATTTCTTTGGGGTAAAATATGTTTCAAAAGTAGTAAAGTCCTCCTTTTTATCAAATCTAGACCATGTTATGCAGCAACCAGTTAACTCACAAATTGAAAAGAAAAATTGTTTTTAAAGTAATGGAAGCCTAATGATTCACTTTTTATGCTAAAAAAATTCAATAGTGACACTGAATACATAGTGGCAACACTGGACATGTAGCAAATTGTTACAGCATGGATTTTCTTCACTTTTCATTCACTTTTTATGCTAAAAAAAATTCAGTAGTGACACTGAATACATAGTGGCAACACTGGACATGTAGCAAATTGTTACAGCATGGATTTTCTTATTAAGTGGTTTCCTTTCAAGCCAGTTTTCTTAAACTGAACATTATGTGGGTTGACCAGTTGTTGTATAAACACAGTCCAGCTATACAAGAAAAATGCAATCTCGATCAAAAGTCACAACCTACGAAAAGGTGATCCATTCATAAATGCACATATAAAACAGTGTCACTGTAACACCAAACTATATGATACATCGTGAAAAACAACTATGTAATCATGACACAAAAACTTTTTAGGTATAAATGCAAAAGTTTTTATTCATTGCAGTATGACTGTTAGGCATTCAATTGTAAATGAAGGTACTTTCTTACAAATGGAATTCAAATAATTGAAAATATCAAATGACTTATGTACAACCAGTCCTTGAAAATAAAGACATTCCAGTCATCCTTCTCAATAAAATTCAGTAAAATATTGTACTTGGAATTCTTTCTTTCGTTGACTACTCGGTAATCATCAACTCATCCACTCCCCAGTCTTCATAGCTGCCATCTGGTAAATACCTCCTGATAATTATGGGAATTTTCCTTGCTCTAAAACAAAGATATAGTTTTACTTAAAGTTCCTCAGCACCTAGATAATTTAATTAATAAATCGGCCAAAAATTCCAAAATATTTTTTTGGTTCTATAGAATTCCCCTATTCAGTATCTTTCAGATGATACCAAGATTGAATAAATATTCCAAAAAAAATTTTATTTACAGAAAGTTATTCTATGGCCCCGCTTGCAATGGCAATATGTTTTGTAAACTTTACACTCAATTTCTGAATAACTGTATTTATAACACATGTCCCTTCATTTGAAACATGATAACTCAAGTTTGATTAAACATTTTGGGAAAATTATTTTTTCTTTCAAATTTGTATTAGTTGTAAGATGTTATGACCCTCCATCATAACGATTCGTTAAAAAAATAATTTTTAATAGTATTTTAAAGTTGAAAATTTGAATAAAAAAGCGGTTTTTTAGGGACTGTCGAGGTAAAAAATTATTTAAAAAAACACTTTAAATGCTATAAACTGTTTGGAGGGTCATAACATTAAGAAAGATGCTGCGAGTAATTTCCAACAAAAATTATGCTTCTAGATTAATTACAACTTGCGTGAAAAAACATGCTAATTAACATATAAAATGCTAATTCGTATTTTATTTTAGTCAGTTTTTTTTATAATGATTCATCACTATTTTTATGGTGTTTTCCTACATAAAAAAACTAGATTTTTAAATTCATAATTTAAAAAAAAAATTTCAAGTGTATATGTACACCTTAAATTGCCATAAGAAAGCAACAATTGGACACACCATATTGGGATATTATTTCATAATGCAACGCTTGTGTGTTGGGCTCTACCCTCACACACATTTTTATGAAAACTTATTAAATATTTTAACAGAAAATAATAGTAACTAAAATTAGTAATTTTTGATAAATTAAGCATAATTGAAAATTTGATTACTATTTTGAAACTATCCCCTAGGGCTGGGCATGTGGGAGGTAAGCTTTCAAAAATTTCGGTAGCTGTGTAAGCTTTGAACCTTTACATAGAGTTGAAAACAGTATAGCTGTGTGTTATAAAGCCTAATAATTTTTCAAAATATTTTTTTTAAATAATGCAAATTGCAACTGGCCCCGTACAGCACTGAATCAATTCATGGCCTGCCACTGTGGAATACTGGTTTACAATTATCGAGTGAGAAAACATGATTATTCCCAAATTATCAATTTTCAGGGTGCTGGATATATTTTAACCAACAGAAAGTTAGGGGGTCGATTGACCCTGTGTCGCACTTGTGAATAAATACAGATATGACCTTTCACACTGAACGTTTTAATTACTATAAATCAAAAGAAAACCATTTTTACTTTACATTTTATGTACATCATGTGGTATAATAAAAGGATTCATTGGTAAGAAAAAAATTCAATGCCCGATTTTCATAACCTCTACATCAGTGGTTTCTAAACCATGGAAGTCTTTGAAAAGAAACATTTAAATAGAATTTTTCACTTTCAAATTTGAAAGAGTATTTTCATTTTTACCTATCGTACTTTTACTAAAGAGTATCGAAGTTCGTGAAACAGGTACAAGCATACACTCAAATATCCTTTTATTAATTGAAAATTGATACATATCGGTAACTTTAAACGTTACATTAAATAATTAATATAATTTAAGTTAAATATGTTATAATTTCTGTGTTATCAATAAATTTATTTGCAGTATAGTTTTATTATTAAAAGGTGGTGGTTATTGCTTTACCTAGCTTTCAATTTGGTGGTCTGTGGACATGCAAAAGTTGGGAACCACAACTGAGCTAAAAATGATCTGGAGAGATGACTCCCAATGGGAGAAAATAAAACTTTTTGGACTACACTTTGGGGTTCGGAGCATTGAGTTCTACTGTTCTTCATATTACATGGTTCATACAGATTTTCAAAAGTAAAAATTAAGTAGTTCTTAAGGACTTTTTAAGGACCTCTTGATAATTTTTAAGGACTTCTTAAATTTTTTGGAGCAGTTAGCGGAGAATCGCACATTGTTTGGTGCAAAATTGGCACATAATCACATGTCACTGGGGTTTTGTAGCAAGTTGGCACAGGATACCACTTCCGGAAAACTCTGACGCAGAATTCCCATCCCTTAAAGATGCTACATTCTTCTGAATTTCCTCTTTTTCTAGAATGAGTATCGATTCTTCACAAAACAACAAACGAACTAAGATTTTTCAATGAGGAAGTGTAGTGTACTATAATGAAATACCACTGACTAAAAAATCGAACAAAAGAGATCAAAAGTTAACTTTTTTTCTGACACTAAATACGTCCATTCATGCCTTTCTCCCCTTGCCGTTTACTTATGCAAAACGGTCAAAAGTGTGGACACGATCAACGTAAAATCCGGAATTCTACATTTCAATAATTTTAATGCAACGGAATTCTGAGTTCGAAAATTAAAAAAACTCAGAATTTCGGGTTAGACACGGAAAAATACCACCCATGTGAATTAGTAAAAAAAAACATGTTTGATAAAAAATTAAGGACCTTAGTCGAAAATTAAGGACTTTAAGGGCCCTTATTTAAGGACCTACTTAAATTAAGTAGTTCTTAAGGACTTTTAAGGACTGTGCGAACCATGTATTATAACTATTAAGGGAAAAAATTATTTGAAAACATAAATTTCCTTCTATTATTTATTTTAAAAGTACAAATCTTCTGAAACTTTCTGTTTATTGTCCTATCGAGCCAAGAGGGCAAAAAACACAAAACAACAAACTATAATGTGTACAAATACTCCATTCATTAGTCTAATCTCTAGTTCTAATTTAGCTTAATGGGAACTACGGCTCTACATATTTCCAAGCCCCTAGTCTGAAAAAAGTTCTTATTTAATAGTTGACTCGCATTTGGATAAACCAAATGTATTAGGAATACATAATTCTATAATAATTATATTTAGTATGCATGCATTGCGGACAGCCATAGGAACAGAGAAATCAAACATTGAAAAAGTGAGATTGTTGTTGTTCAACTTTGATTTAGGTATCACTACAGAATCAGCTCTAACAATCTGTTTAGAATTTCTATGCTGCTATATTTTTAGGTTTGATTGAGAATGATATGTGTGTCAAACTTGCCCAACAAGTTAAAAAGCTATAAAAATTAATGTGATGTGAATAATAAACAATCTTAGTTATAAATAAAACACTTACTTCAGTTCTTTCATTGCAAGCTGTAATGGATCTGTCTCACCTTCAAGCTCTACCATAACAGGTGCATGCATCCTATAAGAAATAAATTTACTTTAAAAAAATGTATGATACAAAGAAATTTCTATGCATGGATAATTGACATTAAGCTTCTACTCGTTATGAAACAAGTGTTAAAAAAAAATTAAAAACTAAACAAAACAAAATTAGTACTATTAACAAGTTATAGTTGATTTTTAACAATTTCATTTTATTTCAACCTAGGATTTGATAATCAACAATAGAATGAAACAATTCATCTGCTCCATATTGACATATAGAGAAAAATATTATTTCAAATTTGTTGAATATAATGTTCCAAAGATGGTGCCCCCTGCCAAATAATCTCTCTGAATTTGTAATGTGATGAAATGATTGCGTGTTTTGTAGTTTGTATTCAAGTCAATTTGGGAGTTGTGTTCGAATATTGTGTGTCATTTGCTTGGGAGGGGAAATACAATTCAGAAACCTTTACAATTGCAGCTCAAAAGTATTACAAATTAGTTTATATCGTTTTAAACAAAGTTGTGTAGGACCTGGTACTGTACATAGATTTCTTCTTACATATACAGTTAATAATCAAGGGTTCAACTAGGAATTTTACTCATGGTTCTCTCAAATTTTTCTAGACCAATAGTGAAAAATTGTAGCATACAACGAAATATTGTGAAAAAAAGTTGTGGATTTGAAAACAAATGGAAGTTAATTTTAATACAAGGGCATTTTTAATTTAATGGGAAATTCAGCCATTTCAACAAAAAAGCAGTGCAGTCGTTAAAAATAGTGTGAGAAAATTTTGACTTCAGAGTGATGTCATTCGCTATGCACAATGTCAACTTTTTAGTCTGCCATCCAAAATCGGAATAAAGTAACATTTACTAACTTAATAGATTTTACAAACCATTGAGGTATTTTTCAAAATATATACTTATTATAAAGTTAATTGGATTATTTTGGCAAATAAAGCATTTTTTCGTAAAAATTTCGCCGCGATGTGATGTACGCTCTTCAGTCGTCATAAAAGATGCGAGCTCCGATCAGACAATGCGATCAGCCTCATTCAACTTGTATACAACCTTCCATCGCTCTCATTTCAGGCAAATTATATTAGAATTTTCACTGACTCGCATATAAGTCAACTCCCCTTCCAGTTGATAAAAATTTTGACTTTTTTTTGGACAATTGTCAGTCAAAAGCAGAATTTTCAGAAGCTATGCATATTTAATGGTTACGTTTGAAAAACAGAGAAACTCTGCTCAGGGCAGAACAGTTGGCATGTCTGAAATAATAAAAAAAAGTATTAACAAAACAGCCACTTGACAAATTATTCAACTAATTATTAAAAGAAAGCTTTCTTAATTTTTGCTACACAAAGAGTGCATATGTCACATTAAACATTTTTAGAAGTTATGTAGATTTTTTTTCCCAATGTTGTTTTACTGCAGTTTTTCTTGTTAAAAACGAAACTTTTTTAAAAAAATTACAATAAACTTTTTTTTCGAAGCTACTGAAATTTATTTGGGAAACACCATGATGATTTGCATACATGCTTTTCTACTGAGGTCATTTTAATGCAACATTGACAGTGAACTCAATTTTACTTCAATAAAGTAGTATCTCAAGAAATAATGCAGATAACTACCACTGGATTTTTTTGAAAATGATTACAAACTTGACATCAGAAATTCCTTATAATCAGAATTTTTTCAAAATAGTTTCATGGTTAGTTAAGAAATATAAATAATAGGCATTAGAAAAAGAATGGTGAACAATTTTAAAAAAAACTAGCCATTGTAGAAGACAAAAAAGGATAAAAATAATAAATTAATTCATTTTTGTATGTATGTGTGTGTGTTTTTATGGGCAAATCAGTAGTTTATAACCTGCTAGTAAACCAATGGAACAATTCTGCAATAAATCACACATATGTAATGGCAATAATAATTTATTAACCTGATTTTATATATTATTCATTTATAATATTAATGAAATAGCCGTATAACTAGTTTGAGTCCTTGATGATTTATCAAGGGTACAATCAAAATGAAAATTATAACAGCATTCAATGTTTGAAAAAATACTATTAACTATAGGGTCAGGTGGGGTAAAGTGGTCATACTCTAATAAATGTTGTAGTTTTTCCTCCTTATTTTTTATTTTTATCGTAAAGGTTTTACATATTTTTGTTTTAGTTTTCACTGAAGAGGAGCAATGTTTTTCACACAAAATTATAATTTTAGCAACACATTGAATGCCAATAAATAGCCATTTTATTTTTGTACGTTTCAGTACAATCTTTTGATTCTCTAATGAACTTCTCTCCTACATTTTGTTTAATCAAAATCTTAATATATTAGTTATACAGGAGGCTTCAAACATATCTCAAGAACACGTTTCCATTGATAGGCAAGTTGTGTTTATTAAATTTGTTATTTTATAGTGTTTTTAGTAACATGGGGTAAAGTGGTCATATGACTAAGTTTAACGTATTCATGGTAACAATGAGTTTATTTAGGCCTAATATTTAAAGATTGATTATTAAATATTAATTTAGAATAATAATATTAATTTATCATAGTTTATAACATAAGATAAAGTAAACAGCATTAGGCTTAACTTTTACATTGCTTGGAATGACTTTATTAAGACCTAATATTCAGTGATTAAAATTCGGATAAATTTGTATAATAAAAGAATTTTTATTGTCTTATTTTTTTCCTTTTTTTACATAATAAACATGTTAAGAAAATATGTTAGGAAGATTGTACCAAATTACTCTGATGCCAGTCTACAATTAGTTATGCTGGCAAGGCTAATTAGCTATGCTGGCAAGGCCAGTTAGCTATGCTGGCAAGGCCAGTTAGCTATGCTGGCAAGGCCAGTTAGCTATGCTGGCAAGGCCAGTTAGCTGTGCTGGTTAAAAAGGGCATATCCATTTATGCTGTAGCTCAGAAATTACCCGACTTTAAGAAGATGGGTCATTAACAAGTCCAGGCATAATGGTCCTAATGAGAATCATGGCTTCGAAGAAGAATCTTGCATCATTAAAAGCTTCAGATTCATTGCCCATGTTGGGCATTCATTCGATTGTTCTATTATATCAAATTTAATCCAAATGTATCTTAAATATCCTAATAGCAGAAAAAGTCCATTGGTTGATAAGACCACCAAGACCTGATTACCACAGAATTTGTGAAAACTGTTAACAAACAAATTGACCAACATAACAATGTCAGTACCGAAATTACAGAATTGCCCATTGACTTCACCAGATCGACAAATAGATATTCATCAGAATTCAGAACCATCAACATCTGATATATGCAATTTAAATTTTAAAAGTACAAATATGGCTAATACAACAAGTGTATATCCACTGAAAAACTCTAAGCTAATACTGACAACAATATCGCCACCAGTGTCAATTGTACATAGAATGGCTATATATAACTCTAAAGATGAAAACAGAAGAAACAGTTGCACTTTGTCTACAAAAAAACAAACAAGGGATGCCAAAATAAAGCTAAAAAAACAGAAAATTATCAAGTCAACAAATTCTTTTGAGCCAATTTGTGCCACAGATATACAAATTTGTCAAATCATATTTGTGGGATGCTAGTAAAATATTAAGGGAAGAAATCAATTAAACAGTTTATTGGACAAGATTGAGATAGTAATTAATGGGACACTTCATTAAATATCTAGAAAAATCCTAAATTGGTGACTACTACACATTTTCAGAATATAACGACATTGAAAAAACAGAGAGTCGGAAGTTATTAAAATATCTTTTTAAAAAAAACTTTTTACCATAGAGAACACTATAAATTTATAATTTAATAATAATATTATTTAAATTTTAAATTTAAATAATAGTTCACAAATATAGAAGTTGTGTAAAATATTTTTAAGTAATAAAATGGCACTGTTTACTTAGAATTTCTTTTTTATGTCATATTTCTTCAATATGACCACTTTACCCCACCCACTGACCACTTTACCCCACCCATGGGGTACAGTGGTCATAAAAACATGACAAAGAAAAGATGTCATTAAAAGGTGTTACTCTCAAAACATATTTTTAAAATGTATTCTAATGTACTCTAGAACAATGTAATGTAAAATAAAATCCAAAACAATAATATTTTTTAGAAAATTTCTCATATTTATATTCTTGCAAAGTTAAAAATGCCTGTTTTTATGACCACTTTCCCCCACCTGACCCTACAGAAAATCGTAAATATGAAATTCTATACATGCATATCATTATAATGAATATCAACAAATAGAATATAAGAACTCAAATAATATTTATAATCGAGCAGCTACAAATAAAAATTATTAATATTACAAAGCAGTGTTGTAATTATTAGAAAAAGGACATAATTATTAGAATTCGATACTTACGCAATTTGCAATGCTCTTGTCCCCAACACCCGCGCTCTTTCATACTTTGTCATATAAGGTGTGGTGATACGCTTCAGATTCAGTTGCGGCTGTTGTTCAGAAGTAGGTAACAATTCCATGTTATCATCCTGCAAAATATTTATTAGTGAATTCTGAGAAAAAGTAGCCATGAGACACTTAATTTTAAAATTATTTATATTGGGTAATTTGTCATACCATTTTTTTTATTTTAAATTTGAAAGTGGCCATGAGACACTTAATTTTAAAATTATTTATATTGGGTAATTTGTCATACCATTTTTTTTATTTTAAATTTGAAAGTGGCCACGAGACACTTAATTTTAAAATTATTTATATTGGGTAATTTGTCATACCATTTTTTTTATTTGAAATTTTGTTATGTATATTTTTCAGAATATCGATTTTGTAGCTTAAAATATTGATGGCTAAGAGCACAATCATTGTGTGTCCAATTTTGTAAATTTTCAGAAAACACAAAAAAGTTTTGAACTTTTGCCTTCAGGACTTAAAAAACCGCACCATAAAATTATTATTTAATATAATTATAATGGCAACCTTGTTCCTCACCAATATGAGACAATTAATAGGACATATTTCAACCCCTTTAAGTTCGATTATGGCAACTGTACCTCAAACACATAAAAGTTTTCAAATACAAATATTGACGACAATCCTCCAATGAATATACAACTTCTTCTTAAAATCCTTTACTCCTGTACAATTAACAATATTCACTGCAAGTTGTTCCATCTGTCTATTGCCCTATTACAGAAATAGTGTTTTCTCCCTTCTCAATTAAAATGAGATTTGTTTAATTTAAACCCATGACCTCTCGTTCTATCACTCATATTAAAGTCTACACCATCCATATCCTCTTGCTTAATAAATTTGAACAGTTGAATCAAATCTCCCCTAACCCTTATCACTTACAAAGTATACATATTCAAATTTCTTAATCTATCTTCATAATTCATGCCTGAAAACCCTTGGACCATTTTAGTAGTCTTGTGCTGAATTTTCTACAACAAATCAATGTCTTTTTAAGATATGATGACCAAAACTGTACAGCATACTCAAGATGCGGCCTTACCAAACCTCTGTACAATGGCAAGATTATATCCTTATATTTAGATGAAACACTTTTCCTGGTGTACACCAACATTCTGTTAGCTTTCTTGATAGACACTGTACATTTTAAAATCCTCATTTACTAACATTGAATGTCAAGCAGCCAATAAAATAAATTGTGAAATTAAAATGAATTCCATGCAATTACTCAACTAAATTGAATAAATAACAGTTGCCAATGGAAAAAATATAAACAAGTTGTAATTTGAGAACCAATGTGTTACATTATAAGATGGTTTAACGTGTACTTTTGAAAATAGAGTAGAATTTTGATATTACAACCCCTCAACCAATTCTATATACGATTGTTATAACAAAATCTTGAGCTAATGAGTTTTAAAACATTGTAACATGGAAATTAATCTACCAAATAGGGACTTTCAGTAGCAGTCATTATGAAGAAGAGTTAATTGTAAAGAGCTATAAGTTTACCAAAATCCTAATATTAAAATACAAATGAAAAGCCTAAGAATAGTTCATACTTCATTTTGTTCAATTTCGTCCAGTCCTTCATCTTCTGGCTCCCCTTCTTCATAATCTTCACCAACGGGACTGTGAAAAAAGGTTTCAAAATAATAGGATTTAAAAAAAGTTGAACAGATCACTATCCTTATAGATACAAAATGGGGATGCATCGTATATAAGGTTAAGTAATTGATATACAGTTTATTGGGCAGTCAAACCAAATAGGTTACTATAAGGCAACCAAATAGTGACACACAAAATATTTGCTTGCAGCATATGATGTGACGGTTTCTCCCAGCGCGACTCGAACACAGGACTTCTTATTCGCAAGTCCCACACCCAACTGTTCAACGAATAACAGCTTTATACTCTCCAAACCAAAAGTTTGGAGAGTATAAATTATAAATATTTTTAGCATACAAATTATTATTAAATATGACTGCTTCTGTTTTTCTAAATCTGACACAACAGAAACTATAGTTTTTAATGTGTGAAAATTAAAGAGATGTGCACTTTCACACAAATAGGTTGAAGCTTATTAAAACTTTATTTATAAATTTTTTCCTTCTACTAGAAATATGGGTTAGCAGAAAGATAGAGATAAGAAAATTCTCTTTCTAATTTTGTTATTATTCAGTAAGTATAGGGTTCAACAATATTTCTGAACAATTTGAAATAAATTATCAATATTAATAGAATATTCTGAAAGCATAAATAATTTAATTAGCCTTTATTAAAAGAGATAGTGTAGTATTTAGCATGTGATAATTTTTATTTTTTTAAATACAGTTTTTTAATGGATTATTAGTTTTTATTAAACTGAATGTCCAGCTCAATTCGGTATATTTGGTTGAAATGTTAAACAAAATATACAGTATGTGGCATTCAGTTCATCTCTAATATAAAATATCCATTAATAAGTCTTCAAATATTCAGCAAACTGAATGCTAAAAATATAAAGAAAAATGGGCAGTCAACAGGATCACCACTGAATTTTGGGAATTGATTTCCATTACTTTTCTAGGTTTTCACAGAAAGTTTAAAAAAAATTGATGGACGTTATCTTGCTGCATATTCATTTAGGCGGTTTCTGGAACTATTTTTAGCGGCAATTTCAAATAGCAGCGAATGAATACAACAATGCATTTTAAAATGACCAATGTTTTACAGAACTGCGTGTTAAATCATCAGTTGTCAGGTTAGTGTTTTGATAGATTACTGTTTGGGATTTTGGTATAACTGGATATCTCGTGCATCCTATTATGCCTTCTGTATTAAGTGTGATTGAGAAATTTCAGACTAAGATGAGCAGTTTTGAATTTCAATTTTCAAATAAATGACCTACTTTTGTTTGTCCTGGCGTGGCTAATAGATTCTTCGCTATTCATTTGACCCATGATAAAAAGTTTTTTTCGGATTTTTTTTAAGAATGATATGATGTGTAGGAAGTATAATGGAGATTTTTTTCTCTTATTTGTCAGTTAAATAAACTGGAAGGGAGGGAGGAATACAAAATTATTTTATTTCTTTTTTGAAAAGCATTCAATTTCCTGTTTGTTGCATTACAGATATTATTTTGATACTGTTTTATTTGTCAGTTAAGTAAACTGGAAGGAATATAAAATTTCTGTTTAATTTTCCTGGATACTAGTTGTAGCAAAGGATACTTTTTTTTAAGCTGTTTTACGGGTCAGTTTTTTTCAGATTTATTCACCGTAATCAACTGTTTGAAGGGGGTGCAGCTTTGATCCTGAGCAGTTGGAGGCCGAAGACCACAATTGCCTGGAACCATGATTGAGGCATGAAGTCTAATAATCACTTCTGCTGAATAAAACTTGATACTAAATTCTAAAAATCCTCAGCACAAATCGGCGACTTATATTTAAGCCAAGGGGAAAAATGCACCAAATGTCCTATAAAACATCTGTTTCTTCAAACAACTGATTTTTTTTACACAATATTGACACCCATAAAAATGAGGTGTCCATAAACAATAACCTCGCAATGGGAGCCAATCCATAAATTGAAATTTTTATAAAGCGGGCAATAAAAGTAAAGGGCAGTAAAAGAAAACATTCTTCTAAATTCTTTCATTCTTTTTTTTAAAAAAACCTGACGTTATAGGTCATTTTTATTTTCCCTGTTTCTAAATGAGTGGCAACCCTAAATCAAGAATAAGAGTCATAAAATTATATTTAAAAATATAAATAATTGCCAAAAAAGTTAAATTATTCCCATTTAAACATCTTATTAGGTATTTAAACTTTAGCCCATGGCACAAAACATGCTATGATAAATACTTCAAGTAAGGAAATGACTTAATTATGATGCATAAATATTTGAAAGAAAAAAAATTACTTACTCGTCTGGTTCATAATCGTCTGCCATTTTCAGAGGAAGAAATACAAAACTCACACAATTCTAGATTGAGATAAAGGTTTCATATTTACAAGCAGCACAATTTTAAAAAAATATTCACAATACAAAAATCTAAACAATTAAAGTTTGCAACTTATCCTGGTATAATGTAAAGTGGAATAACATTCACCTGATTAATGAATAGCCTATCAATCAAGACTCACGCCACTTGGTCAAATAATAAATCTGACCGCCTAGTTCATTTTTGAATTATTGGGACTTATACCACTTAAAGGCCAAGCCCGACATATCTATAATAAAACATAAGTACAAAATATCCATATAATGCAAATGGTAGCATATTCGCTTATGTTGGTTATTATTAGGGATGAAACGGATATCCGGTAACTATCCTTATCCGGCTGCTTTTCCATGCCGGATATCCGGATGAATAAAACATCAAAGATTTTTTTTGTGGCGATCAATTTTCTTTGTTCTTGCTTTAAGTATTTTCCTGAACATTCTACCAATGTATTCACAGTATGCAGATTCTCCCTTTAACCAATAGACTTTAAAAAAAACACTTTTTTTCAAATTTTTAACTTTAAAATTATATTTTTAACGAATTGTTATGGTGGAGGGTCATCACATCTCACAACTAATATAAAGTTAAATTAAAACATAAATTTCTCAAAAGTTTTCATGTTTGGAATGAAAGGGCATATGGTAAAATTACAATTATTCAGAAATTAAGTGTAAATTGTACAAAACATACGACCATTGCTAGCAGCACCCAAGAATAACCCATTGTAAATAAAAAAGTTTTTAGAATGTTTATTCAATTTTGGTATCACTTTAAAGATAAAGAATTGGGAAATATTACAGAATAAAAAAAAATTAAATTTTTGACCGATTTCCGTTTTTTCTAGTGTGTATGAGAAGTTATTTTCATAAAAAATAAACTGCCGGATATCTGATCGGATATCCGGCAAAATCCAGTTCGGATATCCGATATCCGGTTTGTAATATGCACCAGATATCCGATATCTGGCAAAACCACTATCCGGTTCATCCCTAGTTATTATTTAGCACAAATGCAAACTTTCAACTTGAAAACTACTTATAACAGATTTATTACTATTAGAAATAAATTTTAGCAGAAGAAATTCATTATTAGCAAATTTATTATGGTAAACAAGATTTACGCATATGGAACTAATTAGGTCAGAAATTGATAGGTAATAACATAAATAATTTATATAACACTTTAGAACTACAGTAGACTCGCGATAACTCGAATTTTTACTTATTCCTTTCCACCAGATTTAGCATTTTGAAGAACTATACAAAGGGTTAAATCTGCCTTTTTAAGTTTGGATAAAAGCGTATTTTACTGGGTTTTTCACATCATATCCAATGTGCATTAAAAAACTAAAAAAACATTAAGTAACTGAAAAACTTTTATTTAGTATAATTATAGATAGTGTAAATTGGAAAATCTACTGGGGGGGGGGGGGGGGGCTAGTACCCTAAAGCTGGATCTGCCACTGCTTTTATTAATAACTTGCCTTCATATTTATTATTAAGACTTCGAGCGAGAGAACATTTTGGTTATGCACAGCTGCATTCCGATAAATAACCTGTACTAGGCAATGTTCCTTTAGAGTGAAAATTAAAACAATCTTGAAAAAAGTATTCTTAATAACAATTCGTAATTGATTTGTGTGCCACAACGAACAAAAAATAGAATATTCTAAATTGATGAAAAAGTTCAAATAATATATATTTGTTCGTCTCAAAATTATTAATTTCTAAAAAACTTCCATGAAATGAATTTTTTTAAACATAAAATGTAACTTAGGTCTGGGAACAATAGACCTTGCAGGAAAAATCTGTATGCCCCATCGATTTTAATGACTTTCAAGCAACATTTACACCAAATAGTAATATTTTATAAATAATCTTAATTTTTAAAATTAAGTTTTCTTTTAAACTATTTATATGCTCTCATACTTCAGTGTTCATGTAAATATTTTTAAATGTAAACTCATTTTTTCAAGGAACTTCTTCCACGTTTTAATTACACCTTCCATATCGAACAAAAACTTTCAAGGCGAAGATACTTGTATATTTAAAGATATATCTTAAAACAAAATTGTTTCATACATAAAAATAACGAGGAAAACGTGTTTCATTTGAAAGAGATTTTGGCTGAATGTTTCAAATTGTTACTTTGTCTAATGATCAGTAAAAGGAAAGAAATTTTTTTGTAAATCTTACTAAATAATTAAAAAGAAAACTTAATTTTGAATGATAAAAAATTGAGTATTTTAAAACAAAAGATACCTGAAATTTATCTTAAACTTCTCATCAAATCGTTCTCTGAACTTTCAACACTATATTGCAACTGAAATACACAACAACAAAAAGTAGAATCCTGTTGCCACTAAAACTTTGCAAAACAATTTTACGAATTAATAAACCTCAAGTATGTGACGTCTTTAAAGGTTCAAATCTCGAAATGGTCGATCTCGCACTAGAGCTGCACAGTGGGCTATTAGCGACGGTTCGGGGTCTATCTCAAAGGAAAGACCCGGGAACACATACACATTCACACACACACATTCATTCATGCAATTCGTTGTTTTAGAACCATGGTCAGATGACAAGGAAACACCTAAACTGGCACCTAATGCATTCAATAGACGTCGGGACTTTGGACCTCGATCAGATTTATCGTGCCGTAAAATTTTCCGGATGTTCTGGACGACTTTTCTAGTATTTTGTAGCGAATCTGGCAACCCTTCGATCACTACTTTTTACTTTTCTTTGTCAAGTCCATCGCCTGGCATCGAACCAGAAAACTTGTTCCCAGCCCGACTGATGGACTTGACAAATAAAAGTAAAATTGTAGTGATCTTGCGATTGTGGGGTCGCCAGCTTCGCAACTAAAGTACTAGAAAGTCGTCCAGAACATCCAACAATTTATACTGGTGTGTATACGAGACTGGTGCACGATAAATATGATGAAATCCCTGAACTACAGCTTCAGATATTCAGCATTGAAAAAACAGCAAATTTTAAAATCAATTTTATAAGCAACTCTGTTTGTTCATATCCTTATACTGTTGCCCTGAGGCGACGAGATGTTGTCCGCGTCGTTTGAAATAAAAACTTCAGTGGTTCGAATATTTCAAACGTTGTCATCAAAAATAAAATTCTGGTGTTTCCATGTGAAAGCAGCCGTTTGAATTCGGTGTCAGCATATATTCACAGAATTATTGCGTAACAATCCTCCGGGGGTTGGCGAAGCGTTAGCGGAGCCTCCTAGTATGTTTTAATAGTGCAAGGTTTGAAAAAGTATCTATAATTAAACATCTAAATTTTTATGGAATTAAGTTGACCCCCCCCCCCCCCCCTCCTGAAGTAGTGTTTTCCCCCCCTGAATATATTGTCTGGCTACAGGCCAGTATATTGACTACTGTTAAAAGTAGTTGTAGTGTTGCTCTTGTAAGTCAACCCCTCACATGTAATATTTCAAATTATTGAATCAATACTTCTTTTTTATTTTGCAAAGCAAATGCTTGCCGACCCCTCTTTTTTATATTTTTCAGATATTGTTCTTTTACAAGCATCTAGTTGCTTTTTCTCAGTGCACACTTTATGCGTCATGTCGGGGGTTTCCAATGATTGGTCATTACGATATATTGTTTTTTTTATGTATCTCTGGGGATTGAATATTTCTGCTATGCTTTTTCTTCCATTTTTTTTTTTTTTAGTAACAACTGGTCTCCATGTCCCGACATTCTCCAGCATTTTGCTTTGTTTCAAACCCAGAAAAATGAGGCTCGTCGCCTTTTTGTTACGCTATAATTCTTTCTATATAAAAAAAATAATATAAATAAGTGTCAATTTTTATTTTGGCGTTTCGATTGTTCCTCTGCTAATAAAATAAGAATCCTCGCATCTCGACATCAGAATGACCGTATCTTCTACCTACTTGAAAATGAGCCCCAGTTGCTCAGTGGGTAAGGCGTTCAGTCACTAATCAGAGGATTGGTGGTTCGAATCCGTGCGATGGACTTGACAAAGAATAGTAAAACAGTAGTGATCTTGCAGTCGGAGGGTTGCCAGCTTCGCTACAAAAATACTAGAAAGTCGTCCAGAACATCCAACAAATGATACTGGCGTGTATACGGGACTGGTGCACGATAAATCTGATCGGAGTCCAATGACCCGACGCCTATTGAGGTTGCGTCGGGTGCCAGCTCAGATGTTGTCCTCGTCATCTGACCATGGTTCAAAAATACGATATCACTGGCCGTACATAATGATATATTAAGACAAAGTTATTCTAATATACCAACTATAAAAGTATTGTAGATATTTTTTTATAAAAATGTCCACCGTGACAGTAGTTAATTTCAATGATAACTGTTTCGATATTCATCTGCCAACGTATTCTTTCCTGTTTACTTATATGAAAATTAATTTTTCACATTTTTTTTAGTTAAGAGTTAAGGTTCATTTAAGTATAATTCATATAGGCTTTTTGCATTAAATTCTCAATTAATGTAAAGTTTTCTGTCAGGAAAATTACAAATTATTTTCATATAAAGTATTCTGCAATAAATGAAATGAATTAAAACAATTTAAAAAATGTACCGTAGCCTTTCTACTGTTTATTTTAAGTCTTTAATTCTAAGAAGATTAAAATGTCGGTCACTTGGAACTGGAAATTTGTTGCAATGTCGAGTTGGGAATTTCGAATCTTTTAGTTGGGAAATTTCTTGTTTCAGCCACCCTCAGTTTAATATGAATTATTAGAATGTAACATAGAAGCAAAAGGAATAATAATAGGGTCATCCTATTTATTAAAAAAAAAAAAAAAAAATCTTAAACTTTTGAGAGGCGAGTAGCAGGGAGGATAACAGCTCGATGGCCTATTGTATATAACTACAGGTTTCTTTTAAGAACTGTTTTTCAATAATTTTATAATCAGTTTGGAGTAAATGGAAAAGAACGTTTAAGGAAATCTGAATAATTCTAGTAATTTAGATATTAATCAAAAACTGTTATACTTACAGCAAAGTGTGAATTAACTACCTTTTAGATAAAATTTTCTTTAAAAAATATACTTTTTATAATCAAATCTATTCCTTAGTTCTTGCGCATGACGTCCATTTTGAAAATGCCACTCCAAGTGGCGTTATCATTTGTCTCGGCTTGTGTCCCGGTGAATTAAATCATTCTTCAAAGTTTGGTGCTAACATAAAATTGAAATGTTTTTACTTTAGTTCCAAGGCAACCTTTAAACAGCTTGGATTCTTCTAATATGTTACTCTCAGGAAATACATAACTATAGGTTTATTTTAAGAACTGTTTTCAATAATCAGTTTAGAAAAAAAATTGGAAAGCATATTTGAAGAAATATGAAGTTTTAGATATTAAACAAAAACTGTTATTCTTACAGCAAAGTGTAAATTTGCTTTTTTTAGATAATCAAATTTGCTTTAAAATTATATTTTTTATACTAAAATCTATTTATTAGGTCTTGAGATACGCGGCTTCAAATGGACGGCCATTTTGAAGCCGCTGCAAGTGGTGTATTTCCGAGTGAATTTTCAGTCCTACATATGTATTTAATAATTTCTTAAAGTTTGGTAATAGTTATCGGAAGTGAAATATTTTTATGCCGACTGCACTGAGTAATATTACTACTGTTGAACAGCTTTACGAACTTGGAATCCTTTTTGCAAATGTTCACTGAACCGTTTCTTTCAGAAGAAATACTGATTTCTAGGGCATCTGTAAGAGAAGCTCATATGCATGAATGATGGGAAATCCCAGGACAAGGGTGACAACCTGGGACTTATGGTAGTCCTACATATACAGCCAATTTGGTGTGAAATTTATGGCAAATATCTAAATTCCTATTATAAATTATTTTTTTCTATAAAGTCAGCAATAACAACTTATGGAGGGAGAAATTGGACAAAAACGTTAACACAATAAATTTAAAATTTTGTTATAACTTGTTCTTAAAAAAATTATATAAAATATATTCTATTCTAGCTATATTCTGCAACATTGTTAAGAAACATTTTAGGACAATGATTTTTTTAAAGAATATAATAAAAATAAAATGTTTTTGATATAATTAATTCTAATCTTAAAAGTGAAAGATACTAAAAGGACATAAAATACACAGTATATTTCTACGATATACAAAACAGAATATTTTTAATTAAGTGTTCTTTATTCAAAAATGTAAAAAAATAAAAATTATTTTGGTACATTTAAGCGGGGAGCAGCTCCATCCCGTGGCCGATCCTAAAAAAAAAAAAAAAAATGCTAAATATTTTCAAACGCATAACTATTAAAAATAATGCATTATATACAAGTACACATATAATAATGCATTATATACAAGTACACATATAATAATGCATTATATACAAGTACACAACTGAAAAAACAACAATAAAACTACTATGTATCAAACTATAATATTTTAAGAAAATTCCATCACTGGTTACAGGTAGTTCGTCACTGGTTGAAACAACATATTTCACTTTATAACAAGTCATTGATATTGTAACATCAAACATTTTTTTCCTCTAAAATATGACAAAATTATCTTCCATTATAGTACATGAAGGGTCCAGGGGAAAAACGACATTGAATGAAATTAGATTATGAGAAAAACACAATTAAAAGGTAACCGATGAATAGAAAGACGTTACTGTCTTCCACTAAGAGAAAGACTAAGTAGGGTTGCTAGGGCGGAAAGTTCCAAATGAACTAGGGGTTTTAGATGAATGATGTTAGAATGGATGCTATTTTGGCGAGTTTATCCATACATTAACCGATTTACATAAAAATAATGGTAATGCGGAGGAGGACAAAAAGGGTTAAAGGAATGTTGATTTTAATTTTAAATAATATTACAATAACTACAAAGTATCCGATACTGTCAATGGATACAACTTTTTCTTCTAATTTTAACTGATAATGAATGAAAATACCTCAAAACCATCAGAAAAGATTAATCTTGATTTCTAGTTTCCCAATCTGCAGAAACATGACAACTTAATACATTTATACATTAAAACAAAGTTGGCAAAATTACTTTGAAAACTGGGCAACTTTGCCAAAACCATTGAAAATCACCAGAAAAAAACTTTTTTTATTTATATTTAAGCACTTTACAGAGTAGAATCAACTCTTTATTATAAGGAAAGGTACACAGAAATAGCCAAAACATTAAAATCGAAAAGTTTAAAATTCACAAACGTTTTCACCAAAAAAGTTTTTTTAAAACGTTTTTTTTTTTTTTAAAGGAGTGTCAATTGTCTACAAAATGTCCTGTACATTGAGTAAAGCTTCATCAGGCATATTTGAGAAGTAAAACAGTTTCCAGTTTTTTTAGGAACTCTTCCCAAATTTTGTTATAATCTCTCTTTCGAAGAAAAAGTTTAAGTTTATAATATAAAATAAGTAAAATCATGTTGTAAATGAAGATTTACTACAAATATTTTTGTTATTAATATTATTAACGTTTGATCTTTTTCGTTTATTGAAATTTGGCGCTCTCTTCCGAACCACTTTTGTTTAGTTCCGACACCTCAAGTTTAATATTTTTATCGTACATTCCGAAACTCATCGTTTCAGCAGCTCTTTTCATAGTTTTTACTGAATTTTGTCCCGTGTCACTGAAATTTTGAGGACGCTTCATTGGTACAAAATCTGAAGACATAGTAAATATTTTTTCTAGCTTGAGAATCCTGGGTATTTCCTTTGTTAAAAGCATATGTCATTTTAGAAAAGATCTTCAAAAGAAACCCCAAAAATTATCTGCAAGTTCATTGATCATGCAAGAATCTAGTAAACTAAAACAAAATAGTGAAATATAATGAATGGGCCAAAGGTTCATTCTAGAATACAAACCATGGTGATTTCAAGAATACAAACCACGTGATTTGGATTCTTGAATCACCGAGAAGCTTGCATGTTTTTTCCGTTCATGTATAATGGGTCTAAAACAAACTCTGCGTCACTTGTGGATGCTAACACATTGAGATGTGTAATCAACCTTGGCGCATTATCACACGTTTAGTATTCGAGTCCGTTTAAGGAAACACAACCAGAAAGACATGGCAAGGTAAATAGTTTAACATAATTTGGAGTGAAAGGATGTTTTTTTTCACAAATAAGGACAGCCTATTCAGATTCTACACCTAAAAATCCAGTGGATGGCTCCCTCAGTTCATTTTAGACCAAACATTTAAGGATGTCCTTTCCTCTATGGACTCTTCATACGAGTACTTATTTTAGTAGACTGATACTCATTATAAATCTGATATTGTGCTACTAAAGTTAGGACTGTAAAATACTATCACAAAATATTAGTGTTTTGTTTAATTGTATTCTAAAAGAAAATGTATATAAATAATGTAATTTTTTTTTTTACAATAAGTATTTTTATTAATGTTCACTACCCATTTTACTCCCACTTGCATCATTGCAAAAAAGCTACAAAAAATTGACTTTTTTCTAATATTTTCATTGAAATGTATAAACTTATAATATGGGGTTCTGGTTGAAATATCAATCACCTGGCCTGTAAAAGTTTAAAAAACCTCTTCTATACAAAACACAGGAATATTGGAGAATAATTCAACCTTTTTAGTTTATATATAGAACTGTTCATGCATCAAACAATCACAAGTTTTTTTGTGAACTCAAACAAATCACCTTTTGAACTTTTTTGCTGAAATGTACTACATAAGTATTTAAAAAAAAAAAAAAAAAGATCAAGGATAATTTGAACACACACTCAATGTGTAATTTATATTTAATTTTAATGCACCCATTTCACCCACACCTTGCTCTATACAAAATAGCAATTTTTTTAAAAAACAAAAATTCCTTTAAATCTGTACAATTCTATAAGCTAAAATAGTGTTCAAATTTTTTTTAAAAAGTTCACTTTTCTTACTTCTCCAATTATTTACACATTTGAAATACATTTTTGTTGTGAAAATAAGAGCAAAATATTTTGGAAAAAATAATGGGTGCAAAGCAGATAATGGAAAAAAGGCAGGGTGCATCAGCACTTAAAGAGAAGGAATGCCCTTTGAAAAATGGCTAACAGGAACTTTAAAAATAAAATAGTACAACTGAACTTAAACTGGTTAAAATCTGTACACTGTATAATCAATCTGTTCAATTGCAAGGTATACAACGTCATTAAGCATGTAATGTCATCAGCATCGAAAGAAAACCACAGGTATAGCATTGAAATCAGAAATTGCTTGGTGATGAAATCCAACAGATTGACTTTTAAATGTAGAATTATTTAAAAACAAGACATCGACTTAGAATATAAACTCATGTCATAAAACACATATTTTACAGGAGGTGAACATATTTTGTAAAATTTAATAGTTTTAAATAAATATATTAATATATTTATTTTTTAGTTATTTACATGCTAAATCAAAATTAATGTTGCATTAATTAGTGTTGTACCAACTTCAACTATGTAAGGTTTTCTCACTTAACAACGTTTGAGGTTTTCATTCTAAGTCAATGAACTGATTAGAGAACTGATCTGCATAATTTGTCCCCAAGCAGCTTCAATTCTAAATATGTGGTTTAAGTATAGCTGGTTTTCATTTTAAGCTGAAAATATATTAAATACTTACAGGCAAGGGCCTCTGGAATCTAGGAGGTGGTGTCCTGTCTTTACGGCCTTCCCTCGATCGATTCCTAACTATCTTGGAGTGAATGGCACAGGAAATGCAATAGTGAAGTTTAGCATACAGCTTGGGCAATGCATATGCTACAAGAGGAAACCATAATGAATATATGTACTAATGTTGTATGCTAGATATTTAACAGTGCTAAGTCTAGAAATAAAAAAGGGCAGAAAATTTTCTTGATGGCGCAAAGTCAAATTTTGTTAAAATTGGCGTCAAATTAAAATTTTTTTGGTGCCATAACTGATTGAAAAAACCAAATTAAAACTGAGAAAATCATAAGTTGTCCTAAATCATGACCTTTGCCTTTCCTATTTTTCTTTAATGGAATGCTCTTAAGTTTGAGTCTAACAAGAACATAAAATTTGTCTTTCTCAGCAAGGTTAATTTATGAAAAGAAACAAAACCGTGATAGCCAGAAAATTGTAATGTCCCGTTACTGCCAATTAACCGGCCTAATCAGGGGTTTATCAAGAAATTTTACAAAGGGTTCCCTCAATGTGAATGTTTCTAGACCAATTGTGAAAAAAATTTAGAATACGCTGAAAAATTGAGAAAAAAATTAATTCTGTAACAAACATTTTAAACTAATGTTTTTCTTGAAAAACCAATATATATTTTTTAAAATATAGCAAAAATTATTTTGAAATTTCCATATTTCATCAGTCAAAAGTTAGCCTATATTTCTTACATAGAAATTAACTAACAAATAATTACAATAAATTGTTTGTTGCGTTCAAAACCTTATTTTTATGTTTCCAGCATTTGTCAACATACTACTTTGGCACACAGATCAGAATAACAAATAAAAGCTAATTTTCATACAAGCAAAGATATTTAAGTTAATGGGAAATTCAGCCATTTTATAAAAAAAGTAGTACATTTGATGCAGTAATTTTGAGAATGATCTTGTTGTTTAGTCCAATTTCAGTATGAAAAGGGTACGATTTTCGGGCTTACGACGTGTCCGACTTTTGATTTGTAACCAGTCCGATTTTCTGGTACAGGTATTTCGATTTGCAACAGGTACAATTTTCTGTTTATGAAATAGACGAAAATGACCCCAAATTTTTAACAGATATGTGTTCTTACATATTTTTTTTTTATAAAATCACCTTTTTTGCGTATTTAATGTTCCTACTGATTACATACGCTCTCACACTTAAAAAAAAAAAATACTATTTTGTTTTAAATTGGTGACACATTTTCTATTTTATTTTTAACTTCAATAATTGTTTTTACAAAGTTAAGGTTTCTTTTAGTTTAATATATACTTAAAAACAATGTACCTTGGTAAAATGTCTACTGTAACTAATGGAATCAGAACTCAGATGTTGCTTTTGTATTGGATTGCAGGATTTATCGATAAATGGCCCAATGACTGCAATTTTCATTTAAAGTTTTACTATAAACAATGAGGACTAAAATTAAACTATTTAGTTTGTCCTAATGTCTCTAAAATGGAATTGTGGCAATCTGGTTCCTCCGATGGACTACAATCTTCCACATTAGCTTCTCCCACTATTATGCGTTAAGCTTAAACTACAGTGCTAAGCAAGTACATATTATTGTTTTGTTATACAGCTTCTGGTTTAAATATCGGCCACCCACCATGTAAAGGTTAAGGATTCTAATGTGCAGATACAATTCACTTTGCCTGCTTAACAGAACATAATGTTATATCTGAAATACCCTTAAAATACCAAAGCAACAAAATTCCTTAACAAACAAAAGGATCTTGTAATTAGGAAAGTTATTCATAATTTCAAAAGTAATCAGAAGTTTTAAACATTTTGTTGCTATCTCTGAATATAAGAAATCTTTCAGTGATCCTTAAAAATGTTCCAAAATATGCAGGTTTTGTTACACATTTTGCACGGATTAGCTAACTTGTATGAACATTCTGAATAAGGGTACGTCCATTGTTACTCTTGTGACTGTCGGAGCAAATTTTCATATAAACTTACATTTTGTATTATGGGTCATTCCACGTGAAATCACCCAACAGGTGTTGCTCCATAGTCACCGATTTTTATAAAATTTATACTACTGTTGGATATCCCATTCAAACCACCAAATCTCAAATATTTTTAATTTTATTGACAACAAGCCGAGATATCGCCATTTGAAAATCAGCCATTTTTCTCAAAAGACGGCCATCTTGGATTTACTACGATGTCTAAAAATGCTTGTCATATGAGAACCAGAGGATCAAATTCAACAAAATTGGTACCAAATTAAAGAAAAATAAACAAAGAACACATATTTAATATCTAAACACTTTCTAGTATTCATTTTAATAGTTTTTACTCTATTCAAAGTTAAAAAAGTGCTTTAAAAATTGGTCCAGTTTAAGGGGCCATAAAAAAAATGGCTCACTTTTTATTTTGCTATAACTTGGTAAATATATTATTTGATATGTCTATATTTAATACAAAAAAAATCTCGAGGGTATTATTCTTGATTGCAAAAAAAATTTATATAAAAAAAGTTCTCTATTTTATACCCAAATAGGGCTTAATTGCAACCAAATCTGGCTATTTATTGTTAAACCTGGCTTTTTTTTTTTACACTTTTCAAAGTTGGGAACTATGAGAGATAGTATGCTATATGCATAACATATAATGAAATTCTGCAACATATTGAAAGGTCAAAGCAATAACGCTCTTTTTGCATCATTTTTGTTTTAGAATATATGACTTCATCTTACATTCTAACCAATCAGATCAATATTTTACACTAAGTGTGAGCAATTCCTTTTTGATCAAGTTCATTTGAGTTAGTTGTCTAGATGTGAAATTGTCCAGATATTAAAGTGTTATAGTTTAATATTAAGTGTATTGCAGAAATGGCTTGTTTTGTGTGTAAGAAACTTAATGTGACATATGAGTTTGTTTCAGTGCTTAAATGTTCTTCGAATGATTTGGAATATTAAAAAGGAGATTATATTATTTAGAAATCGATGATGAATGTTATGTTAGTGGAAAGAACTGCAAGACCCATAAAGATAATTACTTGAAATAGTACAAACTGATACAAAGTTGATGTTGTGACCCACTTAATAACCATCCTTGCAACATTTTGAAGGAAGAGTTAATGCTTTATGATTATTTAGCGATACATTTTGAAATAACTTAAAAACAGTGAGATAAAACTGATCCTGCCGAGTTGAAAAAAATTATTACAACAGTTGATGAATTTGTTGATCTACATTAATAGGGAAATTGATTTCTTTGTGTACACATAAATTTTTTACAAAAGCTCAGAGTAACTACTTTAAGAAATCTAATTCTAATGCCGAGTTATTGGCAGATAAGGCTATTATTGTTGCAGATTTTTCCGAAAATTATGTGTGTGTTGGGCAAGATGCTATTCAAAGTGTCCATTGGGAAAAAGAACAAGCAACATTCCACCTCTTTCTTGTCTATGCAAAAGATAGTATTGGAACTATAAAAACTATTTCTATGTCCATAATCAGTGACCATCTTATACATGACACAACATTGTGAGATTGAAATGCCAGTCAGAAATTTGAAAAAATATATGCTTTAGCTGACACAATTCCAGGAACTAGAACAAATCACTGTTTAGTGCCAATAAATCAATCACAATTAAAGATTTCCAGGGTATCAGGTTCATCATCAACTTTCATAGCTACTATGGCATTTGAAAAAAAATATAAAACCATTACATTTGAAAAAGAACAATATATTACCTTTGTTTTAAGGAAATAACTGGAGGATTGGGAACATTTTTTTTTTTTTTTGGAAGAATACCGATAACTATAAAATTATGTTCATGCATCCTCATGGCCCAAGTTCATGTGGCCAAATCCCACAATATGTATGTTGGATTCCATATGAACACATAATCAAAACTGTAACTCTTCCAACGACAACTACACGCAAAACATATCAGATCACAAAATTAGAGAATAAAGCAATTCAAATGTTATTCAAATCTTGTAGATTGAATATATTGGCTTTTGAAGACTACAAAAAGTAGGATTAAATATTATTTTTTAGCTTTATTTAATTTATACATGTATAAACATTTTAATGCAATTGGTATTTGCAAACATTTTTCCGAATTAACGTCATATGTTTGGCATGACTTGTTTTTGCTATGACGCATAATACCCTCTCTAATTTTTTCCTATTAAATGTAGAATTTCATTATATGTTATGCATATAGCATACTATCTCTCATGTCAAAGTTCCCAACTTTGAAAAGTGTAAAAAAAAAAAGCCAGGTTTAGCAATAAATAGCCAGATTTTGTTGCAAATAGCCCTATTTGGGTATAAAATAGAGAACTTTTTTTATATTAATTTTTTTTGCAATCAAGAATAATACCCTCGAGATTTTTTTTGTATTAAATATAGACATATCAAATAATATATTTACCAAGTTATAGCAAAATAAAAAGTGAGCCATTTTTTTTATGGCCCCTTAAACTGGACCAATTTTTAAAGCACTTTTTTAACTTTGAATAGAGTAAAAACTATTAAAATGAATACTAGAAAGTGTTTAGATATTAAATATGTGTTCTTTGTTTATTTTTCTTTAATTTGGTACCAATTTTGTTGAATTTGATCCTCTGGTTCTCATATTACAAGCATTTTTAGACATCGTAGTAAATCCAAGATGGCCGCCTTTTGAGAAAAATGGCTGATTTTCAAACGGCTATAACTCTGCTCCTTTTCGATAAAATTTAAAAATATTTGAGATTTGGTGGTTTGATTATGATATTTAACAATGGTATAAATTTCAAAAAAATCTGTGACTATGGAGCAACAAATTAATTCTCAAATGGGTGTTTTCGTATGGAATGACCCTTATACTAAACATATTTAGAACATAATTACAGAAAATCTGTCTTTTATGATACAGTCTTTCTATGATATTTCTTTTATCTTTTCAAAATGTGCATTCGGAATTCTTAGTCAAGTAATCTGGCAATCCTATGCTATGTTTAACGGCAATTTTTCATCGCCAAAAAAAAAAAAACGCGCTAAATGTCCTATACTACATCTGTTCCCTAAATACAATTAAAATTGTATTCAAAAGCTAATCTAAAATAATGAACAAAATTAAAGAAAATTTACAATAATCAGTGATATTTTTGGCCCTAATATAAATGAAGAAATATGTAAACATTTAGAAAAATTTCACTGCCAACAATTATTCTTATGAATATAATACCTTACAAATAGGGATGAAACGGATATCTGGTAACTATCCGATATCCGGAAGTAAAGTGCCGGATATCCGATTTTCCAAGCCGGATATCCGGATGAATGAAACATCGAAGATTTTTTTTTTGGCGATCAATTTTTTTTGTTCTTGCTTTAAGTATTTTCCAGAAAATTTGCCAATGTATTCACAGTGTGCAGATTCTCCCTTTAACTAATAGAGACTTTAAAAGAACCACTTTTTTCAAATATTTAACTTTAAAATTATATTTTTAACGAATCGTTATGGTGGAGGGTCATCACATCTCACAACTAATATAAAGTTGAATTAAAAAATAAATTTCTCAAAAATTTAAGCAAACTTGAGTTTTCATGTTTGGGATGAAAGGGCATATGGTAAAATTACAATAATTCAGAAATTAAGTGTAAAATGTACAAAACTTACGACCATTGCTAGCAGCACCTTAGAATAACCCTTTGTAAATAAAGTTTTTTGAATGTTTATTCAATTTTGGTATCACTTTAAAGATAAGGAATTGGGAAATATTACAGAATAAAAAAATATTTTTCAATTTTTGACCGATTTCCGTTTTTTCTAGTGTGTACGAGAATTTATTTTCATAAAAAATAAGCTGCCGGATATCCGGCAAAATCCAGTTCGGATATCCGATATGTAATGTGCGCCGGATATCCGATATCCGGCAAAACCACTATCCGGTTCATCCCTACTTACAAATTTATATGCACCATTTTTCTATAATTAAATTGATATACTATTCACTTAGAGTTTGGTTAAAATTTTAATTTCAATAAAAAGTTTCATTTTTGGTGGACGTACCCATATGTGTTAGAATGTATGAAACTAGATTGAATTTTCTCACTCTAGCAATAGAAGCATTTAGAGAAGCAACAAGAGAGGTACAGGCATACAAGATGTGCCATTTTAAACATACTTTCATACACGCTGGCTTCTTGTATATCTCTCACAGCTGCAGCCTCAACAATATTTCTTATTACAAATTTCTTTATGGCTTTGTCTTTCGGCACACATCGAGCGCAATTGGTGCATCGGACAGGCTTGACATGACCTCTTCCGTGCTTACTACGTCCACCATTTCGTCTTTTGCAAGTCTACAAATGGAAAGAAATAGTGTTAATAAAATTTCAAGAAACATGCATACATTCAAATTACTTCCTTCCCTCTCCTCTCATCAAACAAGCAAAATATAAAAGTTTTAAATACACAGCTAATTTTTTTAAACGTGGATTTACGCAGGGCTATTCGCCATTAATTGTAAGTGCACAAATGGCACAAATTTATGAAAATAGCAAACATTTAAAGATGCATATAAAGTGTGAAAAATATTAAATAAACAAACCATGATAAAACGCTTTAGAATATATGCAAAAGTACAGTAAATGAAATCTAGCGAATAAACAAAAAGGCTAGCGTGTTTTTTTTTATGGTTTTTACGAACGATAGATGGCAACGCAAACACTCACTTCATTTCAATTCATCAGCGATTCTGAGTTTCAAAACAATTTATAAAAGGTATTTTAAAACAAAAATATGCAAAGACATCTTTGTTATGGTATATAATTAAAGGATATTACAAGAAAAAAATAAGACTCGTCGAATTTATAATCTCAAAATCAGGTTGTGAATAGGGTCAGATTTTGTACATCTAAACTTATTGTTATTTACATTGCTCTGCCCTTGCTCTGTTTTGCCTTTCGCTCGATCCCATTATTTAGCCACTAATTTTAATTGTATAAAGAAATAGAAATGAGTGGAAAAAACACTCTTTTTCTGTCCGCTCGTGTAAATAAAATTGAAGATATTGAAGCCACCATTGAAACGTGCATTTCTTTGTTCGTGTACACACAAATTCCCTCCCTGTTCGTGTACACACAAAATATTTATCTTGTAGATGACCGTGATAACTACTCTTGTAAAGTTTCTCAACTCACTTTGAAGAATGTTAAATATAAATGTTGCAAAGGAAATCAGAATGATGCGCATGTAAGGGTTTTTCTGTTATCGTCCTTATTAAATATTGGTCTATTGTACTTTATACAAATACAAATAGTGACGACCAACAACAGGCTCAAGACCCAACTAGGTTGGTCCAGCTAGTATCTCCTAACTATCCCCCAATGAATATATAACTTCTTCTTAAAATCCGTTATTCCTGTACAATATTCACTGGCAAGTTGTTCCATTTGTCTATTAACCTTTTATAGAAATAGTGTTTTCTCCCTTCCTGATTAAAATGGGATTTGTTTAATTTAAACCCATGACCTCTCGTTGTACACTCATATTAAAATTTAAACCCCCATATCCCCTTGTCGGAAAAATTTGAAAGTTGAATCAAATCTCCCCTAATCCTTCACTCTTCCAAAGTGTACATATTCAAATTTCTTAATCTATCTTCATAATTCATTATTTTACCAATTAAATAGTGGGTAAAAGTACAAAACAATATATCGCTATTTGGCATTAATTTTGGGATATCATACCTTTATAAGCAACGCAGTGACTGAAGCAAAAATAATGTTATGCTACTTTATTAATAGTAGTGGCTTGTTCTGACAAACAGGGTCTGGAACAGTGACTGTTTGTGAATATGAAAAGTGAGGGCCCAAATTACAAGTAAATTCAAGCATAACTGAGTAATTCAATAGTTAATATGAATAAACTATTATAAGAACTATAATATTTTTTTGTAAATAAGCGAATGTAAATAAAACTTAGAATTCATTTGAACTTAAACAAATAAAAAGAATAAATATTAGACTAAAAAATGAAAAATAAACCAAACATTTCAAACATATGCTTCTTAAGGTTGACAGCAAAAGAAATTAAATGCAACAAAAGTAGGAAAAAGAAACTTTACAATACAACAGCATAAATAGTGACAAAGAAACCAATGCTTAATAATATATCTTACAAATTTTTATAGGAACAAACAATGGCACCAGTATTCATTTTAAGGAGATTTGGCAGAGAGAAAAATTATATTTTTACTATTTGGCATTTGTGAATTTTTTAAGAAATCTTTTTACAGCACAGTATTTGGTTGAAGTAGGCATTTCTCAGGCATACCAATTCCAATGCCACTACAACATCAATCCTCCATATACTTTTGCTAAACACGGAATGTTTGAAAGAAAGCATTCAAAATTATAATTGCAGTTATGAATTTGCATTTTGATAATGATGCTCTCAAAATGTTTTCACACTCAATAGTAAAAAATAAAAATAAATCCTTAAAATGGTCTATTCCTAGTTCGCAATGCTACCACCAAATGAATATTTGGCAGCAGTTGGAGAGCGATAACGTTTATATAGTGGCAACTTTGTTTATGATACACATAACATTGAAATGATTTATGGTAGACCTGATTTATGAAAACATTTGATTTTCTCGTATTTTTATTGAATTGCATAATTATCAAATCAAAACTGTCGCCAATAGACCATTGCTATGTTATTTAACCAACCAGCCTTGTTGAATTCGAACTATCACCAGTAGCCCATTGTGCAGCTCTAATGTGCCGTTATTAAACGAACCAACCGCTATTTTGACTTGGCAACAAACCAAATTAGCACATGATTTTGACCTTGGCGACATCTTTTCAGAATTGCGCTAGGTGGCGCTGCAAACTAGAAATTTATCTTTTAAATTGTCATGCATATAAATTTAGTGTACTTTCTTTAATGAAATTTAATATATATATACTAAGTTTATACGTAATTATTTAATCTACTAGAAAGTCTTACTACTTTATATATATTTTACTTTTCAGGATGCGTGTTCAGTACTGCCAGCAATTAAAGCTAATGAAGGGAAGACTTTCATTGCCGGCATCTGTGCAGTTCTAAGATGGGTTATCAAGGCAAATCTTGCTGAACGTCCTGGTCATTTCTCAGAGTCTTTATTGGTAGCTTCTTTTTAATGATTGATTTTTAAAATTTTGTAATTTATTTTTTATTTTATTTCTAAATCTTTCAAGTTAAGTTTGAATTCTTTATACAAACATTGCATTTTGTATATTATAATATATGTGAAATACCTTGTTACCATTGCATTGTTTAATGAACAATTTTTCTATTCCAGGGTTTTCGAGGAGGATGCCTTGTTGCCTGTACAGAGGTAAAAATTAAATTGCTTTTAGATGATTACAATATTATTATTAATGACAAACAAATAAATTTAAAATCATAACTTAATTATATTGAATTTTGATTTCTGTATTAACAATGATGTTTAAAGGGGTATGTATCTGCAAGATAATGACAGACAATTGCATCTTTTAATTACAATTCTCATTATATCTGTTTGTCGTCCAGTGGAATTTAGAAAAAAAAATGTTTTTGTTCATGATTCTAGTTGTAAGCACTTTTGATAATCTTTCTTTTGTTATTTTCAGAGCTCTGTTTGGACAAAATTCTGTGAATTAGAGATGCCCAATGCAGTATCTGAATCTACATGTAGCAAAAGGTTAGAAACTAATCAACTATTATGATATATGTTGTGTTCACTCTAGAAATGAAAAGGGGCAGGGTGCTAATTTGAAAAAAGGGAACTTTTTTGCCCTAAGGGCACTTAAATTAAGAAACAAAAAAAAATCGATTTTTTTCTAAATCAGCTATCTGTTTAACTAATAATTATTAAATGCCTTGCAAACCCAATCAAAATAAAAAAAAAAGTATCTAAATCTAAAAATCCCACAATGAATCCACCAAAGTTATAGTTCCGTTATCTAAATCGAAATAACCGCAGCATCAAGTTGCAGATTTTTATTTAATTGCCATTTTTCTTGGCATAACTGATTGTCTTGTATATTTGACTATAGAACCGAATTAAAACTGAAGAAAATACTTTCAAATCGAGAACACTCATTTTAAATATGCAGAAAATATAAATTTTTCGTTTCAAAATGGGAAAAAACATTATCCTTAAATTCTGATTTTTATTAAAACTGATGACTGTGGTTAACTGAAGATCTAAATGCAATTAAATATAAAAAAGCAAGTAAGGCGTGAAAAATAGCAAGAAATTTAATTTAAAATGTCGAAGTAATTGAGTTGTTAAGTTGCGAATTTTTAAAAAACTTTACATCATTGATTATCTGTTGATAATAAAACACATAACAAATTTAATCAATGCTAAAATTTGCCAGTAAAGCTTAAAAAATGTAGTTGTAAATTCCAAAGGAAAAGCTTTCAAAAGCTTTTCCATTGGAACCAAAAGAAATATCCCTATATTTCCAAAATGAAAACGGAGTGCAGATTCTATTCTCAAGATGAGCATTAGTGAGAAGGGGTCTTAGTCTCCTAGTTTCTTTACATTTACTTTACATATTTAAATAAGTGATATTTCTTTTGGTATTAAAATGGCAATTCATTGCCTTCCAATATGAAGAGCTTGTATGTAAAATATATTTAAAAAAATTAGATAAGCATTGCATTTTATAAAAAAAGATTCTTTCTATCTGTTTTTGCAAACAAAAAATATATTTTTTTCAAAAATATCCCTTTTATTTTAAAACTTGAAAATCCTGAGGTCCATAGAAATGCATGCATTTTTTTAAAAATGCACCAATTTTTTTTTTTTTTGGATTACCTTGATTTGTGAATTTATGACATACTTGTCTTTGCATGCACGCTTCTCATTGTAATGAAATTTCATTTAAATTAAATTTCCGTCATTGTTCAAATTTTGTAAGTGTATGTTTTGTTAAATTTAAGTAAAAAAAAAAAATAATAACTGTATTAATTTATCCATCATGTTATTTAATAGGAATTTCACACATGTTAAGTATTTGTAACCAACCATATGGTTTCCTATTATATGCTTTACAGTGCATGTGCTAAACTTTTGTAATTAAAATGTTTTATGTGTATTTCCAGTGTCAAATGTGATGAAAATCCCATAAAAATACCTTCCACTTTAATACTTCTCGAAGCTCACCTCAAGCGTCCTGTAAGAACTCACAATATTTTAAAAAGGAAATTAGACATCGCAAAGAAAGTAAAGAAAAACTCCTCCACAGACATTGAGAACTCAACGAAGGACTCGCCCACTGCACCTGTTGGCAGCATTGATTTTACAATCTATGACAGGAACTGCATTCCTCTAAATAGCGAGGATGTTTCCAAAACACTGGAAGAGCTTGTCATCACAGAAAAGAGTCAGGAGTTTAGTCTTCATCACAACTATTTAGAGGGAATAGATCTCACCTTAGCAGATATGATTGTGTTCCCTTGTGTGTATCATTTATTAGTAAGTAATTTTGACATTTTATTTATAAATGTAGGTTAGTTATTTTATTTTAGATTAATAGTCCTTAAGGAGCTAAATGTTTTCTTTTATAAGGCATATTTGTTTGCAATCGTTTTATGCCGAAACTTGTTTATAGTTTTTAACGGGGTGCTCGGTTGAACCCATTGTTTTCTGCAGCAAACCTTTTGGTAGTTATTGTGCCACTAAAATCAAACAACTATTTCTTTGTTCTATTTGGATTAAGTTGCACTCAGTCCTCTCATGAAAAAAGAGCCAGGATCTAACCTAAAGCTATGATTTATATTTTGTGATTGGGATTTGCCATTTGTTTTTTACTTTTGATAAGACCTCTTAAACCTGCGGCAACTTTCTACAGAAGGTCAATGTTATTACTGAATATTAATAATGAAGTTTTAAGTTTCTAGTAACAGGGTTTCCACACATCTGGAAAACCTGGAATTGTCAGGGAAAATGAACAATTTCTCAAGTTTTCTGGAAAAGTCAGGGAATTAATTTTTTTTTTTTAGATGAAGATGCTTTACTAAATTCCTTTCCTCACCATCGATGAAATGTTCTTTTTGTTACAAAAATGTAAATTTGTAAAAATTATAATTTCTCTGTTTTTTTAATACTTTGATAAGTTAACACTTCCTTTTTACAGTTCTCAACATTCTCTTTTAAAAAATCAGTAATTTTTCATATCTTTGCTTCTGGGAATTTTTTTTTAACACCTTCTGGAAAAGTCAGGGAATTGAAATCTGAATTTTGAGTGGGAACCTTGTACTAATATATACGTTCTTGTATTCATTCATAGGTTATGACCTAGTTGGAACAGGTTTTTTGTTTTCCAGCCTTGAAAATTATTCTTTAAATGATTGGAGATGCTAAAAATCTTTTTAAACTAGGGGAAATAAATTAACTTATTTTATTTGGCATATATAAAATACTTGGGTAAACTATATTTTATGTCATTTTTTTTTTTTAAATAAATTATTGTATCTTGATAATTTTATAATGAAAAAGATTTACAAACTACAATTTGTGGAATTCTTTTCTTCTGTTAAGATCAAGTAAAAAAAATTATGTATAATTATGAAGAAAAAAAAACTATCAATTATCTAAGAGTGTATATTTTCCAGCTTAGTTAAAATAAATATGTTAGCTAATATGCTATTTAGTTCTGTAAAACTCTTATTTGATAAAAAAAAATTAATGTAAAGAAATTCAATATGTGTTATGAAGCTTGTAACTAGCTTTTATCTTAAAAAGTTTACTAATAATGCTTTTAGAGGTTATAATCACTATCATTTACTTATATTTATAAGTTATTACATGTCAAGTTTGTTCTGGATAACTCCAAAAAAAACGAGTAAATATTTTTTATAGTTCAAAATTTTGTTGATTTGTAAAAATAATTCACAGAACTTTATTTTCAGAGAGACCTTCCACCCAGCTCAGATTCCCATTTAAAGCAAGTGGTTCAATGGTATGAAAGAATGCTAATGAACATACAAGTAAAATCTGCAGCGGAAATTTGTGGTTTTTTATTAAGGTCTATGTTTAATGATAATGATAAAACATGTGTTGATTCTATTGTAGTACCGGAAGTTGATAAAGATAGTTTATATAAAAGGTAAAAATAGTAGTATAACTAACTCGTTTTGTTTATTTAACATATCTTTTCATTTAGTGCAGATTATATCTTTGTATGTAAACAATGGCAACCTATTGGTAGTTTATTGTAAAAAGCTTGGGAACATTCTGGTAGAAAATATCTTGTCCTGGCTTAGTAAATGTCTACCAACAAAAGTTAAAACACACCGTGAAAGATGACCCTCTGCTAATTTTTAACATCTTGCTTTTTTTTTTCTCGAAAATTTTCGAATTTTTTTTTTATTTGCATGCTATCCCAAAATAGTGAGTAACAAACTTACTACTTTTCCCAATATTTTCACTTCCCCAAATATTGGCAAGAAAATATGTGAATTTGAAAAAAAAATGGGAAAAGCTTTGGCATAAGTAGCTTTTATACTAATTTTAAGTTACCCTGTAAATTTCAAACTCTATTACTGTTACTCTTATAACCTCTTAATAATTGGTGATTGTTTATTAGTTATACTTATATTGTACTGATGTATCATGCTGAATTGTGAATGTCCATCTTCTTGTATTAGTAATTATTATATTTATTACTTATGTTTAAGTATATAACTTTTATCAAACGGGCTGATTCCAATCCTGAAACATGTTGGTGCAATTGATCATCAAGTTTATGGCATTGATCATGCAATCTGTATATATCTGAAACTAACATTTTTTTTGTTTTGTTCTTTGTTAGAGATCCTACTCATACAAAAATGAAAATTAAACACAGAAGTCCTTGTGAAGTATTAAAACTTCTGGAAGTAAGTTATATTTTTATAAGTGAACATTCATATAAATTTTGTTTTTAATTTATATGTTAAACACACACATAATTTATTAACTTTTTTTTAAATTTGATAATGTGCAAATGCTGTATATTTTTTATTTGTTTCAGACATCTAATATTCATTCAATGTATGACACTGGATTTTGTACATCATTAGATTGGAAAACCTTGCCTTCGATTCTTCATCCTGCTAATGGTAAAAAAAATCATTTGATTAAATAACGAACATATCAGTTATCTGATAATACTATATAACAAGTAGCTTGAATAGTAAATATTCAATGCCCAAAGGAATTTCACTTAGTTAAAATCATTATTAACAACAATGTTACAATTACAGTTAGAAGGTGTTAAATACATAAATGTTTCTTAAATGACAAGCACTTTTCATCAGCATACTTAATTTTATTTTTTATTGTTTTTGCTAATGAGGAAAGCTTTTCACTCATTAAGTACATTTCCATTACGTCCTATTTTAATTATTTACTGTGTTTGGTTAGAATTAACTTGTATTGCATTGCTTTTATGACTTTTTAAGCCTGTTTTGCTTATACTTTCTCTTGTTCAAAGTTATAGCCTCAAAATAAAGTTTATATTGCCAGTATTTTTTAAAAATATATTTTATATTTGTTTTTTCATGTATATTTTTTTCTTTACAATTTTTCAAAGGAACATTTGTGGTAATCAACATAAGTTGTGCACAAACTGCTTATTAAATATCACTAAAATTCTTTAAAATATGTAAGGTTTGATTTAATCTTTTAGATAAATGGATCTAAAACAAAATGCGTATTGGAAAGAATATAATATTTTTTCTTTTCATAGTATAAATTTTTCTTTTGAATTATATTTTGACATAAAATTTACTGCTTTAGGAGATTTACCACAGAAACGTATTGAAAGAAAATGCCAACAAGTCGAAAGCATTGTTACTGCTACATTGAAAATAGCAGTAGATGGACAAACTATCGTAGAATTCTGTGCAGGCGGAGTAAGTAATTTATTTGTAATCGTTATGTAATTTGAAATAAATTTTATTGAATATGTTGGAATTCCTCATTGAAATAAAAAGTTATTCTGAAAGATGTATCACATTATATATTTTTAAAAATTAATGATGCAAAATGATAATACATGAAAGAAAATAATATCTAAATATTTCTAAATGTTAGATATGACTTCTTTTAGTCATACATAAAATGTCAATGCGATCTGCCATTTTTATCCGAATCAATTTAAAGTGTTATTTCCTAACTGCTTGTAAAAGAGGAGACAAATGTTGTTTAAAATTGTAGAATTTATTTTTGAACAAAGGAGAGCTAACTTCATGTCCTATACTGTCCAATAGGCATTCAGATATGTATTGATTCATTAATACTGTCTTGCAGTTGGATTAGTCACAGTTGACCAAATTACTTGGTGTTACACAGTTGACCTCCCCAAGTCTCCAGATATGACTCCAATGTGACAATTCCCTTTGTTTCCCTGTGTTTCTAAATTATCATGTGTTTGTTCCACCTTTGTCCAAACCACTATTCTAACATAAACAACACATTTTTGCTGTTGTAGAAATAGTTATAAATATATTAAAACATGTTGGGTGCAATTTACCATAATATATTAAAACTATTGTTTTGGTGTTATTAATTTCTTTATCATTTTAAAAATGGATGGATCTTTCTAAATAACCCTATATAAAATTTAACTGTAACATGGTTATACATTATGGCTGTAAGCGAAAACTTTTCAAAGGTTTCCAAAAGTTTATCCTTCGCTGTCATGAATATACAAGTATAATTATTATTTAAATAAATTTTTTAAAAGGTCATATGATTAAAGGCAACTAACACTTGATGCTTTAAAGCATTTTCCGATTGTGTTCATTAAAATTTTTTTTTATTTTTTAGTGCTCTTTATATTTTCAAAATGAATTAAATGAGTACATATTATTCGAAGATATCATTTTAATATCTTAATTATTGTTCTAATAATTTATTTAAAATTCTGTTTTCCCTATCAATAAGCTGTTGGTATTTGGAGAAATATGTTTTTTTTAAATAAACACAGGGAATCACAAATATACTATTCAATGTAAAAATAATAAAAAAAACAATTGCGTATTGTTGTGTTTGAATTTTTTTTATTTAATAAATTAAATTTTATCCAATATGAATAAATTAATGTTCTTTTATCATGTGATGCCTATAATTATTTTCAAAGTTTCCAAATAAAATTATAATTTTTTTAAAAATTACATTTTATTATTTGCTTAAAATGTTTTTTTTTAATATTACAGGGTCATGTAGGTCTGCTTATTGCTTATTACCTGCCAAAGTGTAAAGTAAGTAGGTAGTTTTGTGAAATGTATTCTTTCAACAGTACACTTGGTTATGTAACTAAATACTCAAATGATTCTTATTCATTGTTAGTTTGCTTTGAACAGTTATTCCCAGTTGTGTGTGGTGCATTGGTAAACCTATTTAATATTTCAATTAATTATTATTATTTACATAACTTATAAATAATATATTGTTTTTATTTGATATAATGTAGTTTCTTTCTAACTTACGATTTACATATTGGATTTTATATATATATATAAATAAATTATGAAGTTTGCGTATTCACATATGATGCCTATTTAAGTGTTTTAGCTAATGCTTTTAGCATTATACCAGAACAATATAAATAATTAAAAATATTATTTGAGTTTTTAATATATGAAACCGTTTATCATATTACTATTTTATAATAATAGCTACAGGAAAAACTGTCATATGCCTTGTCCAATGTTGGTGTGTACAAAATGAAATCTGTAAATTGCTTAAATTCTTTTTGTTTAGGGTATTCTTTATTAATTAATTTTTTTTGTGAAGTTAATGTTTTAATTTAATTTTAACAAATCATGACAGGAACTGTGTATTTTTGCAGTGTAAGATGTTTTTTTTTTTTTTAACAAAAGAGTTACAATTTTTAACCTCTATTCAATGTTTAATCTGTTTGCTTATTCACTTTTTGACTCATATCGATATTATTTCATTGCCAACTCGTAAATTTTTTAAATCTTTCATGCATAAGATTGTTTTATTTGTATAGCTAAAAGTTATAAAACAAT
This sequence comes from Troglohyphantes excavatus, assembly GCA_963932185.1. Lineage (NCBI taxonomy): Eukaryota > Metazoa > Arthropoda > Arachnida > Araneae > Linyphiidae > Troglohyphantes > Troglohyphantes excavatus. Next base: position 71,886,614 of record OZ010667.1, on the reverse strand, counting down.
TTCTTTACATTGTTATATATAAACATTTCTATGTAATAATATGGGGTGAAAATACTATCTAAAATGTTGTAAACTAAATTAAATGTATATTCTGTGTAGGTCATTCTCATTGAAAACAAAGAATCTTCAATTTCTCGAGCAATATGTAGAGCTAAAGCATTGAATTTGAAGAACATATATTTTTATCAGGTAAATTTATATGTTTTTGATTTAGCTATGGTAATTAAAAGAGTCTTTTATTTCTTATATAAAAAATATATAGTCTATTTTCTCAAGGTTTGGAGTGAGAGATTGTGAAAATTTAGGTATGTTTTAGATTTCTAGTGTTGTTATAGAAATAATTCCATGTTTTAAATATAATTAAACTAAATAAGTCAAGTATATTTCAAATGATGCAACGATTAAGTTAAGGTTTCAATTTAAACTTAACAGTTATGTCGCTTTTTCACATATCAGGAAAGCCTGAGTCAGTGCCAGCCAATGAAAAAGTGGACTTAAAGTTTATTGCATCAAAAAATGAGTTTCTTAAAGTTATTAACATGTTTTCATTTTTATAAAGATTAGAAATAAAATAATTAACAATGATATGTTAGTTATTCTGTAAAATTACTTTAATACATTTAAGTGTTTATTATTCTAGGCAATCTTTTATTAACATTAAATTTAAAAATAATGCTTTTCACCAGCACATAATTTAAGTTTGAAATGTTACATGTTTAAATGTTTTAACTGCATATTTCTTTTGTAATGAACTATTTAGCGATTTATTTAAAATTATTGTTTAAAAAAAAGCTAATTATGTTATAATCCATCATTTATAAAGAGAAACATTTTTAAATTTAAGTTTTTTGGCATTATTTCTCTTTCAACCACATCTTTTGAGTGTATGTAGCATATAAATATCCCATTTCATCATTTTATATACTACATTCAAAATTCATATTATTTTGCAGATAACTGAAAATCACTAATTTTTAAATTTATGTCTAGTCATCTTGTGAACTACAAGCCAAACAAAAATACATAGTATTGATTTAACTAATCTTATACCTACTAAACTAATCTATTTTGATAACTTTTGTATACATATTCGCAGGGCCACCCTTAGCAGACGCGGTGCCCAGTGTGAACTTAGTTGAGGGCCTTTTTTAACACCCATACAAATTTATGAATAAATTTTCAGATTTTTTTGAAAAGCCATTCCGAAGATTTTTTTATTAACTATACATATTTGTTGTGGCTACATATCATTTGCATGGAATATTTATTTGAGAACTTCGTTACCTAAAATGTCTATTATTTTGATTTTTTAAATTTATTTTTATCTGTATAAGCCTAATTCTTTATTGAACAAGACTAAATTTATGTCAGTCGTGATATTGAATCCTTCTAAGAGATTAATGATAGAAGTTACAGGCCAAAGTTCTTCGGAAAGCACTTTTGTACATAACAAATTTTACAGTTGGAATTTTTAAACGTTTTTTTTCTCGCCAACTCAGAACTTACAGAATTTTTTTGTTTTAGTACGGACCGCCCCGCTAGAAGTAAAAAAAAAAACTCTATATTATCATAAAGATACTCTACGAACTTCCAGAAGGACGTAGTATGTTCTATCATTAACATGATATTTTATGTAACTGATTTTTAAGATGTTTCATGTCAAAAGCAAGAAAAAAAAATCATTTTATCTGTAACATTTTTATTTTGTGTGTTTTCTTTGATAAGCGGGATGCCCTGTGCAGTGCACTCCTCGCACACCCCTAAGGGTGGCCTTGCATTTTAGTTTCAAATGTAGATAATTTCAACTAAACTAAGGTATTTACTTTCTTGGCTCATTTAAAATTTAACTTCTACTTTGAGTGCCAATACTCTTAGTTTATCTAAAGTAAAATTGAGTTCTTTCTTCAGTACTTCATTTGTGTGTCTGTTGCTGGCTTGGAACAAGAATGTCATAATTGGCAGTTTTGAGAGAAATGGCTTCAAAGTTTGAGGCTCAGTCTTGTTGCAATGCTATGGAAATTACAGAATCATTTGATTTGAAGGGTTAAGGAAGCATGTTGACATTAGTTTATATTTCATTTATAAGTTTAAAATTGATATATTTAGAATAGTTTTTAATTCTTTTTTTTATAAAATGGACATCTTTGTTTCAAGCCACATATATAATTATGCTTTTTCATTAAAAAAAATCATTACAAAGCTTATTTATTGACTTGCAGTGCAATTTGGATTATTTCAAAGGACAATTTGATCTAGGCATAGCGTTGCATGCGTGTGGCGTTGCCACCGATCTTGTAATCCAACAATGCATCAAACAAAGTGCCTCTTTTGTCTGTTGCCCATGCTGCTACGGGGGCATCCAGAACACGCATTTACTGAGTTATCCTCTGAGTAAAAAGTTTTGTGATTCATCTATGACTTATGATGTAAGTACAGTTGATATTTAATTAGTAATTCTATATATTTTTGCAGTTTATTGAAAATGTCATATTTTTAGTAAACATTTCAAGTTACTTTTGTATGTGTTAGGAGGAATGTACCAATTTCGGACTTGTGCCAAACATGAAAATCCTTGTGACTACTGAACTCGCATTAGACTGTAAAACTAATTTACCTAAATTGTAAAAGCCTTTGAGTGACATAGATTGAAGGGACTTTTAAAAAGATAATGATATACTCTTTGTTTTAAATATTTTTCCAAGTGGTCGGGTTAAATAAAAAAATTAAACTTAATAGAAATAATAATTTAGGCAGTTGATAATGAGTCGCATAAAAGTTCTGTGAAAGAGTAATAATAAAATTTGAATCATTAAGATTTATTTAATTGTATAGCAGTCAACAAATATTAATTTTTTTCCACCTGTTTAAAAAAAGCATTGATTTTGTTCGTTTCACTTGTTGCATACTATATTTGATGTATGTAGTATTATCTGTTTTCGAAATAACTTGTTCATAGTCATACACATTACACAATTTAACTAAAAAATGCTTGTGTTGGGCTACAGGTCAATCAAAAGAGTGTCGAAATTTTCACCTGTACATAATGCTTTTATTACTCTGTATTTCATATGGTGTAATAATAAGTAAATATGTTTATAGAAAATAGTTGATACACTTCTATGATCTTAACTAAAGTATTACTAAATTTGATGCAGTTTTTCATTTGTTTTTATTTCTAAATAATGTAGTGTGTACGTTTCTTGTCGTATTTCAGCAATACACTCTTCTTGCTCACTGTGCAGATAGAACAGAGGTCAATACGCCTACTGCCCAACAAGGTAATGTTTGTTTCTGTTGCTTTTAATATCAAGTTTTAAAAGCTTATGATACCAATAGCTAAATTAATCGAGATGAGACAAATTCTGAAGTAAAATAATATTTCACTAAATAATTTTATACTGTAAAATTTCTTCATAAATGCATTGGTATATGGTATCTAATAAATTTATAAAACGAATTGGATTAGACTTTTTAAATAACTGATCAGTGTTATGTGTGTTAAAATGTTCGATTTGTTATGGATTGGTCCAATTAAAAAAGTTCGCGTGTGTTGGATATGGCAGCTGAGTATTTCGGTAGCTAACGTTTATAAGCGCAGCATCCCTAAAACATAAAACTCCACACTCAAAATTTAATCGCTTTTCTAAAATTCCACATCAAGCCAAACATTGTGTATCTTATCATAACACTTGTACCTTTTATATAGTAGCATTAATGTTTTAGGTGAAACATGCATGGGGCTGATTGATATGGACAGAGTGTTTTGGGCCGAAGAAAATGGCTACGAAGCTAAACTGACGACTTTGAATCCTTTGTCCTGTTCTACAAAACACAATCTGCTCATTGGAAGATCACCGACACAAAAACAAGCATTAAATTAATAAATTTTTTATTTTTTATTTTTAGCTTTTGTCTTTTAATTTCTTTTAAAAAGATATTTTGAAATAACTGCATGATCTTTAGAAGTTAGCATGCGATCTTATATTACAAATTTTAAAATATATCACTTCCTGAACTTTTATACTTCAAAGATTTAACTGCAGGTTATGATAATTTCTTTAACTTGGTGTAATGTGTAGATTCTATCACATATTTTCAAAAGTTTTTTTTATTATAGAGAAATACCTATTACAAGGAAGGTAGAATTGCCCTCTGATAGGATAGTATTGTTCAATATTTTTTTACTTACCAGTGTCACAAATAGCTAAGAAAACCTTATTTTCTGCATGTTTTTTTTGTATTTTATCTCCACATTTGTACTTTATATTTGTCCTTTTACAGGCCTATACTAAATAGTACATCATGCCCACTTGGTTAAACTTCACTTAAGATTATTTTAATATTTAATTATTATTTACTATATTCTTTAAAAAATATGTGTTATATACAATTAAGACCAGTATTGATGCGGGAAATCCTTTATAATAAATACATATACATATAATAATAAATGAATATAATACATTTTTAAATTTTCAAAACATAATATTTACAAAAAATACTTTGTAAAGTTGTGAATCACAGAAAATGTTGACCAATTTTATTTGTTGCTTTTCAATTTTTATTTTGACATCTATTATTCAGCTTCAAAAATGGAGATCTTTTCAGGTTCCTGAAAAGAAAGCTGATGAAAGAAAGCTGAAAACATATTCAACTTAAAAAAAAGCTCCAAAAGCAACAAATAAAATTGGCTATCTTTTTCTGGGATTCACAACTTTACAAAATATATATTTTAAATATTATGTTTTGAGAATTTAAAAATGTACACTTTTTTACGGTTTAGCGTATATTTTTTATATTGGTAAATATACTGGGTAAGAACAAATTGAGCCCCCCCCCCCCCCCCCACACACACACCCATACAATTTTTAAATTGTTACTCCACTGCTTTAAAGTGAACTGCTCGACAATCTGAGGAACACTGAACTTGCAAGGGAGCTTCTGTTAAGACATACTTAAAAGGGGGCGGAGCTTTCCACTCCTAAACAAAATGGCCGCAGTTCATCCACTAAACTGCACAGGTGATTCCAGGGATACGATTACCAATTCCACAAACACTTTCTCAAATGTTAACATTGTATAATTTAGCAAATCTTTACTGATAAGTATAATTCTTATTTCAGCAGAAAATTTTACAAACCTTTTTATTTCTCTAATTACCTTTGAATATATTTTTTTAAAAAAAATTCTTAAGTAAATAAAACTTTAAAAATTATAAGCGCATGTGTGTGTAGTTTCAAGACAACTCAATGAGGCTTTTACACACTTCGTATCCGCAACGCATCGAATAATGACGAAAGATTAAACGTAATTTTTTTTTCAACGGAAAACTAAATTTACACTGTAAATAGTGAAATTTCCTCTTCAAATTTTTGCTTTGCATTAAATAACATTCACAAACCAATAAACAATTTCAGTCAGAAATGTTAAAAAGAAAAAGGAAGCCAACTATTGTACTTTTCGCTCTCTCAACGCAGAGTATTTACTTGCATCAATTATTAAAAGAATCTGGATCAGTGAAGGATCTAGCTATAGGGGCAATTGCCCCCTCCGAAATGACTTAACATGATTTTTTTTAAATCGAATAATTCAACAGGCTATTACTATTATAACGAGCATTTAAAGAACTTTTGGAAATACTAGCTCCTAATTTAAAGCCACAGTTTTTATATTTCTGCATTATATATTTTAAGTGAGCAGATAATGCAGAGGAGACAGTGAAGGAATACTTTTTCGTATACTTTTTGACGTGAACACGCCTTAAAATCAGTCCGAGTATAGTGGTCATTTGAAAAAACTTGTACTCAAACTCCAATAACCCCAGAGGGAATCCGCTTATGGAGATAAATGACCTACCATCATATAACGAAAGGTGGGCCGCATCGACCACGCGGACCATTAATCCACTCCTCTGATTTTGTGACTGGCTAATTTACCATTAGGCACGTTAAGCTTGGGCCTAGGCAGCTTAATGCCCAACTGGAAGCTTGGGGCGCCGGATTAAGGAGGGCGCCAAATATCAGTGAAAAAGAGGAAATTTATAAATTATTTCAGTTTAAAATTTGATGTTAACATTGAATTTTTTTTAAGGTTGTATTCTTTAATTTAATGTATTAATTATATATACTTTGAGATTCCTTTATTGTAGTCTTTGTAGCTGGTCTACAAAGTCGAGTGTTTTTACTTTAACATATAAGAAATCCAAGCTATATAACCATATAGCTTGGATTTCTTATATGTTAAAGCAGCGATTGATTCTCAACCTTTCAGTATTCGCGGCCCAGTTTTCAATCATAATTTTCATCGCGCCCCCCCTACAATAAAATGTATACAACAATAATGTATATTGAGTATTTTGGATTCTGTTTTCAAATTATTTTTAACTAACTGCCAAAACAAGAGTAAAAGCAAGCCAACGTTAGCGAAAAACCACACCTGGCATTTTGCCAAGCGGGCGGTAAACAGATGAAGCGAAAGCGGAGAAAATTTAAATATTATATTTGAAATGAAAGCCAAACAGGGAGTCACTTTACTTGTCATTCGGGCCCAATTAATTTTCATACTTACGAATCTGCCATTGTTTTTCACATACATTAAAAAAAATTGCATATGTTTGCACAAAATATAAGTCATTTGTATTTTAGCAATTGAATTTTAAAGTAAAAGCAGTACAAATGTTATAATTCTTCTGAATTAGTATGCATGGGAACTGACAATAGGAATGAAGTCTTTTAAAAACACATTTGGAATAATCTCACTTTTCCTGATTAATCGTTGGGTTGTCTTTTCCTTCGCTTTTTCTTAAAAGAAAAAAACAACTAAACTGGATTGTTATTGCCTCAGCTTTCTTCTAGAAAATAATTTAACACAATCATCTGATACATGTTTCATTTTGGCTTTAAAAGGCAAAACAAAGCACCATAACTTTCAGAAATACTAAACAAATAAAAGGCCTCAAAAACTAAAGTCCAATTTTCAGGAGTACAAAAAGTAGAAACTGTTCAAAACATCTTTTCATTTGACCTTCATTTTTGACCTGAATATTTTAGTAAGTTGCGGCGATTGGGTGGTAAAAGTGGGGGGGGGGGGCAAGATCAAGATGAAACAAGTGTGTGTGGAGCGCGGGGGGGGGGGGGGGTGTAATAAAAATATTGACCACCAAAACAATGAATATTGCATATTTATATTTACTCTTTGTTTTGAATTATTTAAAGAAAGGATACGAGACGTATCTTAAAATAGGTACGAGACGCCCAGGTCGATTATTAACTGACCCTTTTACGATTATTTCCCCCCACCACCATTTTTTTATGGAAGGGTATGGACTGTTGCAAAGAATCTAATTAATATACTTGTTGACCGACCTGCAAAGGGATAGGTATCCTTTCCATTTGTGTCAGTGTTGAAAAAGAAATGAGGAAAATTTTATCTTCTCACCCTTCCAATTCCCAGAAAATTTCCTGCAGTATTTGCAATTCTGCATTTGTGGTGCGGCTTTTCGAACAATGAGAAAAATAATTACAGTTTCAAACTGTAAAATAGTGCAGGCACGTAGGTATAGATTTTATAGGGGTTCAGTGGAATTCTTAACCCCACAAAATCCTCACCCAACCCACCACCAAATCTATAAAAAAAAATTTTTCTCAAAAAAATTATTAATTTTCATTAGTAAAAAGAAATACGTTGGCATTTGAATATCGAGGAAGCAACAGTTGTCACTGTCATTAACTACTTTTAATAGTTGTCAATAACTATGTATTCTTAAAATTAGTAAATCACCCCTAATTCTGAAATAAATTTAGAGAACAAATTTAAAGTTTGAGAATCCTTATAATATATGCGTGGGAACGATTAGTTAGATAATTTATAGTTATGGTAATTTAAAGATGTAATAAGCGTTTTAGTTGATCAAAAATGTAAAGAATAATATAAAGGCTACATGAGCTAAAGAAATGTGAGAGTCAAAAAACTTGACTTGCATGGTATTGTGCAACACAATCGACACTGCTGATTTTAAATTAAACGTTAAATATACATAATTTAATTCAAAAGAAATTATTTACTTATTACCAATAAATGTTAACTTCCATTAATTAAATTAAAATTATAAAGGTAATTTTAATTCAAAGATCTAAAAGAAACAAGAAATTTACCAACTTAACAGCGCCAGGTGTTGTTCTCGTTATCTGACCATGGTTCAAATATATGAGACATTCTTCACGGGTCTTTCCTTCAAGATGGGCCCCGAACCGTCGCCAATAGTCCAATATGCTGTACTGCGGCGACGTCCAATGAGAGGTCCATTCAAAGGTCTATTTTAAGTTTAAGGCAAGTTGGGTGATTTAACCTTCCCTCGCTTTCTTTTGCTATTTCTTGGGCTTACATTTTCATAAATCAGGGATTTTTTGACGGATGACGAAATTCCCAACTTTTAAGGATTCCAGATTAGTTGGGAAGGAGGGAGGGGGGAAGGGAAAACCGCAAATCACATGCACAAACAGTAATAAAACAAGAATTATTACCCTTATAACGTCAAATGCTCAAACGTTCGGCGCCTATAGATTGCGCAATACTACATTTTAATGTAAGAAGTTTCATACAGTCGCTTGATAAAAAAAAGGGTGTCTGATCTTGAACTATATTTAGAACTAAATAAAAAAAAAGAAGATATTTATATTTTATATTTTCTTTTTATTTCCTGTCAAACGATGAATATTTTGTAATGAAGGCGCCTAAACTTGTGTTAGCTGTCTGCCTGTTGGGAAAAGAGACCCCCCCCCCCCCCCCCCCACACACACACACACTTTTAAATAAAAAAACCGTTTGTATTTTTCTAAAATTTTTGTTTTGTTTTGGAAATTTTTATTAATTGGGGAAAAAAAGCATTATTTTTGTATTATTTTTTTTTTAAACCTTCATACCGATGGGGGGGGGGGGGGGGGGGCTGCGTACGCCACTGTCTCGAGCATGCGCAGCAGTCAGTTAATCAATTTTTTTAAATAATATTTTCTCTTGGATATTCTCGCGCGCCCCACAGGTTGAGAACCGCTGTGTTAAAGTATAAGCACTCGACTTTGTAGACCAGCGGTTGGGGTAAGCGGCGGTCCAGTTGAGAGTACGAAAAAATATTAGTATACTCGGGGACAACCTAAATTGAACCTGAAGCGAAAGCTATGATATGTATAAATATTCAATAGCTTTAGGCTCAACTTAGGTTGTCCCCTAGTATATTAATGGAGGAAAACACCTTAAAATAAATACGTTTAATGAGTAAAGTTTAAAATAAAATCCTGTAAGTGTCATAGGTTTTATTCATTCGCTAGCTAACCTAAGAACCATACTACCTAACAAAAACAATCTTTTTTTGCGTAGAATGACGGGCGAGAAAGGCTATGGAGAGAGAAGGGGGCAAATGAAACGGTTTATCAAGGAGTACGGGAGAGAAAATGGTTGAGGACCACTGCTGTAGACTTACCTAATTAACGTTTTGGAGTTTTGCACCTTAATGAAACCAATATAAGTTTATTTAGTTAACAAAATTCCAATATTAAAAAAATTGACCCAAGCTGTGCAAAATATCGCTTTAAAAAAATTATTACGTAAATCGGGGTACCAAAACCATGTTAGTTTGGGGTCACAAAAATTCCTTGAAGAAAAGTCGGCTATGTTTTGAAAAATTCGTTATTATTAGGTGCAATTTTGCATAACTTATCAGCAATGTTTCCGGACGCGTTGTAATTTCTCGTTTTTCTCTCGAAGAACTGTATATGCTAAATTTTTCATTTTTCGAAACCATTTTTACGAGAGGAGCCCCCATCAGTGCAGTTGTGCCTTAAATATTTAAATCAGGCCCCATCCAATGGGCTTGTTCGCCATTGTTGATATCTCCAATCGTGACTATTTGCCACTTCTGATGACACAGTACAATAAATTATTATCACGGCGTTGCTGTTTTGATTAGCAACAATCGGAACCGAGTTGGGTGGGCGGTTTTCATGTGCCGCAGCCGGGCGCATGCGCACAGGGCGCAACCAATGTCGGAAGAACTCAAGGCCGCCCGTGCAATCAGCTCTGTAATTCTTTTCCGATCTCCATTCTTCCTCCTATTCGGAACGCGAGCGACGCTGCTTCAACAATAATTGTCACCCAGGTGAGTAAAATTTTGTCATCTGTTGAGAGCATTTTGTTTCATTTCGAATTTTTATAGCATATGGTCGATTTTTTTTTTTTTTTTTTTTTTAATATTGAACCGTTTAAATTGCGGACCGAATCGGAGGGCCAGTGGTGTATAGGGCCTTTGGAGCAATTGTCTTTTCCGCGATTTACTAACTTATACTGCATAAAATGGACATTTTTGTTTCTTTTTGTACAAATAAATATGTAAACTGTACATAAATTCCTACCATAACGAATTCGGGGCGTCGGACTAAGGAGGGCCCCAAAATTTAAGTGTAATCAAAGTTTGGCTGTATATTATAAAATATTTAATTTTTAAGAAGTTTTTTATACATTTCTACATGGTATGTATTTAGATCTTGCGTTTTTTCCGCAAAAATATCTATGTTATAGTAGAGATTTCAAAAACAAAATTAAAGAACTATTATTTTTGCCAGTAAATCTAAAACATTCAAACAAGAAAAATATATGTCAGGTTGTCCCGTTGCCGGCAAAGAGGGTGTCAAAATTATGCCTGCTTCAGTGGCGTATCCAGCTATAGGGCATTAGAAACAATTGCCTTCACCGAGATTTTCTATCTTACACTACTTGAAATAGATATTTTTTCGCTTTATAAGGAATTTAAAAAAAATCAAATAATTCAACAGACATATTTCTATTATATTGAACTTTAGAAATACTGCCTATTTTACAAACCTATCAACCTATTTTACAACCTATCTATCAACCTATTTTACAAACTTTTTCACCAACGTTAGGACAAAAAACTACGAATAAGTGCAACGAACACTTCCCTACAAAAAAATGCTTTTAATAAGTAAAATATGTTTTTTATTTGAGTCTTCTGTATTTTGTTTTGTTCCTCCGAAAAGCTCGTAGAGTAAATATCTTTGAAAAATAGAATAATATGCTGTTAAAGAGCATTGGCACCGGAACCGGTGTGGCAAGTATGGCTGCTGTCATACCTATGTTCACAAAAAAAGTGTTAGAATTCCTTAAAAAAAAAAAGCTTAAACGTAAAAGTATAAGAACACAAGTTTTCTTCTCTGGCATACCTCCTAAAATTAGGTTCCGGCGCCACTATTAAAGAAGGACATAAAAAAAAAAAATTTGTACTATTTGCACCATAATTAAATCCTTAAATATAAATAATTTACAGATCCGCATTAATTAATTGATGATAAAAATAATAATAATAAAATTTAATAATATAAACTTAAACAAAAAGTTTAGTACCTAACCTCCCAAGATAGCAATAATTGCCCCTGAACCTGGATCCGCCCCTGGCCTGCTTGCGGTAAATAAGTTCCTTGATTCGTTCCTGTGGGTTTTAAAAAGTTCAGAAATACTTTGTTTTCACTTAAAAATATCGACTCATTCTAATATTACACTTTTATTTCCTACTTTCACTACCATACTAAAACCAATGTGAGGAAAAATAACTACGACCAATTAAACGTGCAACAAAATCCCCTTACACATCAATAATCCCAATAGGTTAAAAAAAAAACTTTATTTCATTCTCCTAAGTTTTGTTCTTCTGGATAGCTCGCTACTATGTAAATATCTTCGAAAAAAAAATAAAATTCTGTTAAAGGTAGATTTAAAATGAATATTTCCGTTTGTACTATTTGCACCACGTTATATTATTAGATCTGCATTAATGGTAAACATCAACGGCATTTCTATTAAATATGCAAATATAAACGAAACTGAGAATTCATTCGAATTTAAACAATTATTGGAAATAAATAATATTAAATACTAGACTAAAAAGGAGGAAGAATGAATCAAAAGGTGAATTAAGAATAATGACATTAATGGAAACATCTGAACAGTTGCAATACCTAACATTTTCGAAATATTTTTCACGGTTTGGTCGGTCGCCATTTTATGAAGTGCTGAGTTCTAATTTTGTAAAATGTTTTGTTTGGTGTATTTCAGTAGCTAAGCTCCCAGTAGTTCAGCCTTTTTTTTAAAGCAAGAGATGGACCACAATTGGGCAATACGAGCAACCTCATGCTCTTAGTTTAAATAAAAATGCGATTTTATGTAAATAAATTCTTAAAAAGTTCGTTAAATTTTGAAATTTTACAAATAACATAAATTAAAGGCACAGTGCCTACTGTACCGTATAATTTGGTTCGTGAATATTTTTTGTACACGCGCCCGCTCGGCCTACTGCATCTTTGACCGAAATTTGGCTCATTCCCTCCCATGCGATAAAAATGTTAGAGGAAGGAGTGCATGAATTGGAAGGCTGGTCGACGTGGTTCACATTCTTCTATACGATAGTAGGTCATAACACACGATGGTTGCATAGACTGATTCCTACACATACATTGTATAAAAATTGGCTATTTTTTGTAAAATTCGTTATTATTATTGCAATTTTTTTTTAATACTTACCCGCTATTTTTTTCTTTACCTTTCTTCTTTTTAATTTAAAAAAAACTTAATATGCGAGATTTTTCATTTTTCGATACTATTTTTTTTACGTGAGGGGCCCCATTAAAACTATTGAGCCTATAGTATAAACATTTCTATATCAGGCCCTGAGAGAGGGGAATGGATTAACAATCGGCATGGTCGAGGCGTTTCACTTTGCTCTACACGATGGCAGGTCATTTCTCCTCATAGGCTGATTCCACGTGCGGAGGTATGGGAATTTAGAAATGCAGTTTTTTTATGTGCGGCTGTGTGGCTGTACTGAAAGCAAAGACGTATTCATTGTCAAAAGTGTTTAAAGTATGTATCAAAGGAATCCCCCCCCCCCCCCTCCATATTAATGATGCGCCTGACATATTTAAAAGTATTTTGAACTATAAATTTTCATTAAAGGAGAAAAATGCATTAAAAAAATACCATATTAAATTTCTGAGAAACAGATGTAAACAATATACATGAATCCTGTCAGTAGAAGCTATAAATTGTATTATTAGTAAAAAAATGAAAATCCGATATTTTGGTAATTTGTAGCCGTTTTCAAAGTCCACCGTATCCCTTAACTGAACCCATTCTTTCCTCGTAGATAAAGCTTTCCGCCTTTTCTAAATAAACCGGATCTGCGCTGTGATGTGTATCTACACACAGGCTTCCAGCAAAGGAGTGGCTTCAGATAATAAAAATTATACGAGCGTCCCGTTTGATGAGAATTTCCTTTCAAAAAACAAATATTAGTTCGTTTTATTTTGAAGCGTGTTCTTTCTGCCTCGTTTTCTCTTCGTTTAGAGGATGATTCATATTCTTTAATGGGCCATCATACTCTGGGGCATACAAGACAGGGGGTGGGGGGCAGTAGCGGCCCGTGGTCGAAAATGTTAGTGCAGCTGAAATCATGTGAATTTCCCCCCTCCCCCCACCTATTTTCAACAAACCATACATGAACGGAAATTCTTTATTATTTACTACTCAAATCAAAATTTCCTTTCAATTTTTACGAAATGATAATCATGCGACAAAAATAGAAAACACTTACTTATTTTTTGAAAATATAAAGCAATCCTACTTTCTTTTAAACATGCGACTCGGTCATTTTTTTTTTAATATTTACTTAAATAACGAAACAACAGCAGGACCATAATGGTCCTGAAACAACAGCACACAGTAAATTTATCACGAAAACCATTTCCGTTTGGTGAGATTCTCTTAAGTTCACGTTTCACCCACCCATCTCCGCGTTTCACGCAAGAGCCAATCAGCATATCGAATCTCAAGTGCAGCTAAAACAAGAAAATTCATTTCGGTTGTACCTTCTCACAAATGCAGTGCATTAGCATGGGGGGGGGGGGGGGGATCTTCATACTAAGTAGATGTTGCCATGGCAACGATGCAGCCGATTTCGAATTTCGCTTTTTGGCTGCAGTTTTGATTGAATGGAGTTTTTTCCCCTCATGAATTGTGCATTGGTGGGGGGAACGACTGTCTATAATGATAAAAGAAAGTGTCTGTCTTAAAAACACCTATTTCCTCTACTTATAAAAGGCTGAAAATTTATATGTAAGTACTATTCATCTTCAAGATGGGAACCTAAAGATCGTATTTGTATAAACCCGTTTAGTTTTTTTTAAATGATTTTAACAATTTTGGAAGTATTGCATGAAAAAACATTTTCAAAAATAATTCCAAGATCTAGCTAGTACGTCCTTTGTAGCTTTGTCGGTAAAGCCCGAAACTGCAGAAGTCCGCGAGTTCGAGACGCCACGGAGTCTCCCTCAATTTTTTTTTTAAATAATGTATTATTATTATTATTGGGTTCCCCAGTTACGTGGAGCCACAATGTTTGAAACTCTATAAAAACTGCAGCATTGTCTCTAATTTATTAAAATATTTTTTTTTCATCGGAAAACCAAAAAGTTCAAGTTTATTCAAAATTCAGTCAGTTTAAAGTCCTTGCAAAACTTGACTTAACGCGAGTAGAAAAAACCCACGATTTTATGTTGAACTAAAATGCGTATGGTTTGGTTTGTTTAATTAACGTTGCACTAGAGCTACACAGTAGGCTATTGGCGACGGTTCGAAGCCTATCTCGAAGGAAAGACCCGGGAATGATGCCTCGTATTTTTGAACCATGGTCAGAGGACGAGGACAACACCTGAGCTGGCACCCGACGCAACCTCAATAGGCGTCAGGACATTGGACCCCGATCAGATGTATCGTGCACCAGTCCCGTATACACGCCAGTATAATTTGTTGGATGTTCTGGACGACTTTCTAGTATTTTTGTAGCGAAGCTGGCAACCCTTCGATCGCAAGATCACTACATTTTTACTTTTCTTTGGCACGGATTCGAACCACCAATCCTCTGATTAGTAGCCGAACGCCTTATCCACTGAGTAACTGGGGCTCTAAAATGCGTGTGAAGATAAAATATATCTCTCCCGAGTCAACGCCTCCTAATGAGCGGTCAGTGAAATTTACAGTTCAGGAAAATCATAAAGACGATTTCAGAGCATGCGTAGAACTGCGTCAGAAGGCTTGAAAAGTTGCTATATATAAAGCGGATCTGTCGAGCGCGCAGATCGGGACCTTTTACTTGGTTCTTGTTATGATTTGCAAGTTTTGCAGTGCAAACTCTGATTTCCTTTATTTAGTCTGTACTGTTCGATTGCATTGCAGTTTTCTTTTAGCTGTCAGACAGAAAAACAACACGTGTTTTGCATTTGTAAAAACTTTCTTGCAGTTTCCTTTGACTAAAAAATTTTCAATGAATGGAAGACTTTTGTCGTTATGTATCATTTAATTTTATGTTAAAATATAAATTCAAGGACCCCCATCTCCCTCATGTTCTAAACAAATAATGCAGACTTTTTGAAAAACTTACTTATTGAGCCATTTTAAAACAGTTACTTTTACATTTTGAAAGTAAAGATCGTCACCTTTCCTAATTTCTTTCTTCAAATTAGGTGGCAACTCCTTCCTAATTGCACGTACTGTGTCGTATTGGTCGGTAGAACATGATTGCACCATACATCAGCCAACTGCGGAGAAGTGTAATAATTGTATGTGACTAAACAATATCTCTTGCCTAGCAGTGGTTTCATCAACGATATAATTACGTGACCAGACATATCGTGATGTTCATCATTACTATCAAGCTTTGTGCCCTATCCTGCATAAATAATATTGGAAAAAAAACACTAATATTTTTCACCTTTACAACGAATGGGCGTCGGGGAGTTGTTTATGCGATAATTATCGCACGTGTATGGATGTACTACATATTTAAAATTTATTAATCTCAATTTTAAAAATTCTAAAATTCTTGGGAAATAAATGTCTGCTTTTTCACTCGCTTTTAACCTACTCTGTTATTGTTACAACTCCATTTTTAACCACTTTCAAATGTCACTTGAAACTTGGCATACTTACAATATTTAGTCATAGTAATTGTTATTTTTTTTATTAATATTTATTAATAATTTTTATTTTTTACCAAAATAAAATATTTGCTTTGCATTTCAATATGGGAAAAGTGGTTTTTAGTTTTTATATCCTTTACTAGCAAATTAACCATTTTCGTCGAAATTTTTAAATAGTCTCGTTAAAAAATGTCCCTTTAAAATCTGATTATTTATGGTAATAAAGATAATTAATATAAAATTTAAGAAAATTTGAATAAAAATTAAAAATGTAAAAACAAAGAAGAATTCACAAATCTTTCAATTTTACTTTTAATTTATTCATTACTTATTCAAAATACGCTGCAAAAATTACGAAACAAAAGTTTATTTATTAAAATTTATACAATATTTTGTACTCCTCTCTTCGCTTCGGCGACATGCTTGCAAAACATCAACGGTATCTCAGTGTTTCCAGATTCTAAACTAAAAAGCTTTTATATAATATTATACTACAGAAAGTAGAGAATCAATTAGTACAAAAAGAAGAACTTTACTTTAAGTCATTGGTAAAGTGTAGAGGTCGGAAGTTGATGTCCGTTAGACCAAGTCTGAATGGGTTAAAAAATGATAGAGACCGCTAAAATAAAAAATGGGGTTTTATAATTATTTCATAAATAGAAAAAACAACTCATTTCTCAATCGTAACAAAACTTTGGAGTAGGGTGGGACGAAAAAATTCTTTTTCGAAATCTATTTCGTAATAATGCGGAAAAGTTGCGTCCTTGAGCTGAAATAAGACACAAAAAGTGTCATGAATTTTAAACAATTAGGACATTGAAAATATCAAACAACCAAAATTAAGGCTTTTTTACGGTGTGCGGTCGTTAATGTGAAAATTATTTGCAGGATAATTTCTTGTAATAGCATGAAAATTTAACTTTTTAAACTAAAAATCACAAAAATTTCAGCAATATTCCTCATTATTCCTACCTTTACCTTTAACTTCTGCAATTTTCTCCAGAAATAGTCCAAATTTTCTCAAAACTGTTTTTGTCTTTAGGAACATTTTTCTTAAGAACTACTTGTTCATTTACTTTAAAATTTATATATATATATCAGTTTGAAGCATTTTTAGACGGTGAAACTGTTAGAATTTTGATGTTTTTGAGAAAAATATAAGTATATTTTACTTAGATAAATTATTTTAAAAAAATAACGAAGCTTTAAAACTATAAATGCATGGGTTAATATGCTTAAAACAGTTAAAAAATACATAAAAAAGCAATTGATTGTTTAAATCTAATACTACATATTTCATATGTACGTATGTTTAATGGTACCTACCTAAAGATAAAACACATTGTTTTGAGCAAATGGGGATATAATGAAAAAATTCCGTATGTTTAATGTATAAAGCGAAATATTAAAAAAAAAATTAAAACACTTCTGCTTTGAAAAGAACAATAATTTAAACAGTGCTATACACAGAAAAGCTTAAAGTTTTAGAAAATATGTAAACTTAATTTTTTTTTCTTTTTTAAATTTTTCGTGCATTTACCCCCTTAACTGAAATAAACGAAAAATATTACTCAATCACGGTATGTGTGCAAGAAGAATGAGATATACCAAAATATAAAACATCCGGCTTCCGTATGACTTCGAAGAAATACGCTCACTGTGTGCAATGACATGATGGAGCGATTATTTGAAAAAAAAAATTCCGTTTTTCGGAGTTTTTCATTTACAAATTTAAATCATTAGATATTTAAAAAAAAATTCCCGATTTTTTTTTTGTAGGGCTTAAATTATTCTATAGATCAATTTTCTTTTGTAGCAATGCCAATATAAAAAAAAAATCCTATATTTATTGCATACCATACAATATTTAAAAAAATATTTAAAATACTTCTAGTTCGGGGTCTAGACATATTACTTAGCTTACTCATTCAATAAAATATAAATCAATGATTTCCGATAATTTGCGAAAAAATAAACACGTGCCTGCAAAATAGGGTAGAGAGGGCAATTATAAAAATGCGGACATATTCACCGCATTTGCCATTTTTCATGTAACTCAGAGTCTTTCTAATGATCATTTTTGAGGTGTTAGGTCAAGCACATACCAAATATAAAATGACAGGAATATACTAAAAAGTAAGACACTTTATTTACTTTGGAAGTAGATGAACAACGCATAAAATGCTTAAAATAAAATAAGCAATATTTCTAAAAAGTTTATATATAATAAAATGTTGTTAAATTTTTTTTTATATTTTTATAGCCGCCATTAAATAATAATTCATCTTTAATTTATTCAAAATATAACAAATTTTTTCTTCTTATTTTTAAGTTTTTCCTACTTATTGATGCTGCTGAGCCAGCTGACGTTATTCCTAAGCATGGAAGCCGTACCTTATTTAGAAATAGTAGAAAATCTGTAAAGACATACGACGTATCTCATATGCCTCTTGTTGAAATCCTAAATTACTAAAATGCTCATGGCCGAAATTTATATTTTTTTTGCATACACCTTTTAGGCTTAGGACTGCTTTTAAAGGATACTTTGAAATTGTAGGAAAAAACTTTTAAGGGGGTCCGATACCTTCGACATTTTTTTCTTTATTTTTATATTTGTACAATCCAATTTTTTTTCTCTTTCTAAATATGCATAAAAAACCATTTTAAGACGCTCAATTTTTTTTTTAAATTGCACATTTATTTTTAAATTAAAATTTTAGTAAATTTTTTAACAATTTTAAAATTCCTACTCCTTTTTTGTTTTTCAATATTTTGAAGCAATTTTTTTTATTTAAGATCTTGAATAATATGTAAATAGATGTATGCATTCATTTTTTGATTCAGATACATCACTTTTAAATAATAAAATATATTAGAAATTTTGGAAAAAAAATTGACGAAAAAAAAATAAAATTCCATTTTAAGTCGTTTTAAAAAACAAATTATGGTAAAAATAGGAAATCTGAATGCATACATCTATTTAAAATATATTTATCTTGCTATACACACAAAAATTATGATTTTAAGTATAATAGTAAAAAAGCCTTAGCATTTTTAGTGTTCATTAAATTTCAAAACCGCGAACAGAGATATTTGCTTTTAAAGTTTACATATGATACAACTATGTTATAGGAACACATCATTAAAACATTCATAACTAAAAAAGTAATAGGAATTTTTTGAAGCAGTTTTTTGTGAGTTATTAAGATAAGTTTGAATATTATTTTTTAAATATAAAAAAAAAATGACTTTTTTTGCGAATTTTGGGTATCGGACCCCCTTAAAGGATACTTTTAAGACAAAAATGTGTGGCTTTAAAATCAAAATCGAGTGAAACTCTTCCTGAAACGTGGTGATGGATTTCAGAAATATATCTCCGGATTCATTTACAAACCACGTAATTCCAAACCATGAAATCAGCAGCAGTAGGGAAAGCTGCTGAGCGATGAAGTTCAACGATTGTGTTTTTAGCCATCGAAATAAGTATTCTGTTAATAAATATTTGTTCGAAAGAATTGTTTATTTAAGGCACATAATACTGGCGACCTATTGAAAACTTTATATTCTTTAAGCTTTTCTTAGAAAAAGAAGTAGTTAACAACTGGCAGTTATTCCTAACAACTGGCAGTTATTCCTAGCAACTGGCACAAATTTCAAAATGTGTATTTTTCAAACATTTGCTTAAATAAATAAAAAAAAAAAACATACATATCTTTAAAAGTCGAGAAGGAATTCTTCATCATTTAAAAAAAATGTGTTCAGTAAAAGCATAGATTAAGATATATTTAATCGTAACTACATTATGAAATATAATAAAAAATATTATATTTAGATTATGGGAAAATTTATTTCGAAGATGGATTTATACAACTGTTTCAATTGATAGTTAATTGGTTAAAATTCTATTAAATTATGCTAAAATACAGATAAAACAGTTTTCACCACTAACCCAAATTCCGTATAACCCTTAAAATATGCATCAATAAGTAGAAAATATGTAAAAATGAGAAAAAAAAAATTGATAAGTTTTTAAGGCGTAGGAGAGCATATGCCTATTTTAACGAATATCGTTATAGATCTTTGATGATTCTTAAAGAAAATTAGATTGTACTTAAAAGTATAATAGCCATTGTAGTTTTCCTTCTAGTTTATGTAAGAATTAAGCTAAAAATCCGTGACTCTTTAAGTCAATCAACAATCTCAGCTCAGGTATACAGATTAAATATATTATTTCAGTAGTAAAGATTCCTTCTGCGGGTCTCATACACAACAGATCTTAACATGTGAGGTATGAAAAAAGGAGAATTTTCGAATTGTACTTATATCTCATGAATATTAACGTTTTTTATAATGCGTTTAAAAATAATTAGTTTTTAAGCAGTTTTTAAACGAGCCGTTGGTAGTGCTGCCACCTATGGGTAACATTCTTTGAACGGAGTGCTATCTATGAGCAGTTACAACGTGTGTGTGGGGGGGGGGGAGGTGTTCATGCGATATTTATCGCACGCTAGTCGCTTGTTTTAACAATTCCACATTTAGATTAATCGCTTGCATTTTGTCGCCAAACAGCTTTCGTTACTGCTGCTGATTCCGTGGTTTAGAGTTACGTGGTTTGTGAATTAAGCCGACGATATGATGCTTCACACTAGTTTTTAAGTTCAACAATTACCGTTCAACTATTAACGGCTGTTCAAAGTTTTGCCCATTGAAGAAATCAGTTTTGCCCATCTGCGTGCACTCAAAAGACATAATAAGATTACCTTAAAACTACAGTGCAATGATAAACTTAAAGGTATTGTGTTCCCATGACCAACATTGTTATTTCATATATATAAAAAAAATGAACGCTGATACAATTGATTTATGAGCAACGACATTCTCACAAAAAATACCCCTGATAATCTTGAAAATAACTAATATTCACCTATTCTATCGAACTGTATTTTCACACTTTGGACTTCGACAGGCTGCTTATCTCGCAAAGCTTCATGCGACTACATTTACAATTGGCATAAGCGGGAGGGATTCGATTTGTGTGATAAATCCGTATGCAATCGGAAAGATTGTGAGACCTTGTGACTCCTGCACGATCGTTATAACAAAAAAGACCCCAACTTCCAAAAAGTAAAACTTTACAAGAAACGAGATAAACAAAAGGTATCACCTGTATTAAAATTTTGACACTTTAAAAGGCTATTATTGTCAAAAAGTAGTTGTTTGGCATGTATAAAATTCTGTTGTTTTGGTGATACTAGTTATATTTTCTTTTACCATGTAAGTTTACCGTGTTTTCTATGTGCAATGGATTTACTTGTTATATATTAAAGAGCCTTCTTTTATCAAAACCCTCCTGGAATTGGAGTTAGGACCAATATCAATTTCACCGTAACTAACCATTATATTTGGTTTATGGATTTTTAATGTCATAAAAAGGTGTCTTTTTAAGAACAAAATCGATAAAGCTAAAAAAAATGTGGAGTTAGGGCATTTTAACTTATGACTGCAGTGCAGTGTTCCCAACCCGCGAGGGGGTCTGAAGTAGTTCGTAAAACGCCTAATCAAAATGGGTTTTTTTATTGAAAAAAATAAATAAAAATCACGGAGTTATGTATTCTTTATTATTCCTAAACAATCTAATGAAAACCACAACGGGAGGTCAGGGAAGGAACTGGCAACTGTTCGATTACGATAACGCTAATTTGTCCAAAACCTTAGTAGATACCCCACTGTCCAAGCTTAAATACTACGATCAACGTCCGGATATTTGAACTAGAACAGATTTAATGTGCGAATACAGGTGCAGGTCGTCGCTGCTTCCATAGCGAATGACAACAAGCTCACACCACTCCGACTAAATTCCCGACACAGTTTCAACCAGGCCCTTGCACACCCTACTTGTAAGCAACAACTTATTTCTACACTAAGCGAGTCTTCGTGTGACGTCGTTAATAGACCATTGGGCAGTTCTAGCGCGACGGTGATTTCAATCAACCAAACTTTTTTGGGGCATTACCGGCAATCGAATTCGAGACTGTCCGATACCGTGGCTACCAGGCACTCACATCTTGGAAAAGTTGGTCGAATTAACATTACACTAGAACTGCACTGTGGGCTATCATCTCTGAAAGGAGTGGTGTCCGCATAGAAAAGAAATCCTTTTAAGGTGATTTCAGCTGCTTTGCAAGTGCAAAGTGCACTTGAAATACGTATCAGTCTTCGATGCGGAATGCACGGTTATCATCCGTTGCGGTTTGTGATAAGAACTTGAAGGGTTTTTATTTTTATTAAATGTTACGGGAACACAAACGGGTAGCATTTCCGTTACGTCCGGAAATATCGGTTCACCGGCACGAGTCGGCCTGTACCTGTAAAATCACGGGACCGCTAAAGTAGTTTTGTATCCGAAACTCTATAATTTAGATCGCGAGATCGAATATTTACGTGGACTGGTTTGGTTTGGCTAATTAACGTCGCACTAGAGATGCGCAGTGGTCTATTGGCGACGGTTCGGGGCTATCTCGGAAGGAAAAACCCGTTACGTGGACTGGAGTTGACAAGTTGTAGCCATCTCGTGATCGGAGGGTTACCAGATTCGTTGCTTAAAAAAGTCGTTAATAGCCCACTATGCAGCTCTAGTGCGACGTTAATTAAACAAACCAAATAAAGCAAACCAAACTAAAAAAGACGTCTAAAAATATCCACAATTTCAAACTGCGTGTACAAGGGACTGTGCATTTCTAGTGCGACGTTAATTAATAAACCAAATACTCATTTATTAACACAGAAACCGACTACAGTTCGCAGAGCCAGCGCGTACAAATGGTTTGGCCTAGCTCTCGGCTCTGGTTTGGTTTGGTTAATTAACGTCGCACTAGAGCTGCACAGTGGGCTATTGGCGACGTTCCGGGGCATATCTCGAAGGAAAGACCCGGGAACACATACACATTCACACACATTCATACCCTCTCGGCTCTGGAGACAGCGGGAGCCCCAGTTGCTCAGTTGGGAAGGCGTTCAGCTACTAATCAGAGGATTGGTGGTTCGAATCCGGGAAATGGACTTGACATAGAAAAGTAAAAAAGTAGTGATCTTGCGATCGGAGGGTTGCCAGCTTCACTACAAAGTTACTAGAAAGTCGTCCAGAATATCCAACAAATTATACTGGCGTGTATACGGGACTGGTGCACAATAAATCTGATCGGGGTCCAAAGTCCCGACGTCTATTGAAGGCGTTGGGTGCCAATTCAGGTGTTTCCTCGTCATCTGACCATGGTTTTAAAATAACGAGGTGCATGTATGAATGTGTGTGTGAATGTGTATGTGTTCCCGGGTCTTTCCTTCGAGATTGACCCCGAACCGTCGCCAATAGCCCACTGTGCAACTCTAGTGCGACGTTAATTAACCAAACCAAACTGGAGACAGCGGTTTCATTGAGAGTTGGTTGAAATAACGTCGCACTAGAGCTGCCCACTATTGGCGCCTCGAAGAAAAGACACGACAATGCTGCTTCGCTATTTTGAGCCATGCACTTTTAGAAATAACACTCTCATTTTTGAACATTCAGCGATCTACAAGGCTACAATTTTGAAAATCGTTTCGCCATGATTCCCTTGTCTTTTGACGAAACAAGAATCTTCAAATTTTTAACAAAAGTAATTTACTGCGATTCCTTTTCGGTGGTATCTGTTAAATTTCTGTTCTTATATGTATATAGCCACAATTCAAGAGAGCTTTTCTGGCATGGGACCAAAATATCCATTGGTTTGAGACTTTTATTCTCAACCAATTCGAATTTCATTTCGACTTTCATTCGAAATCGTCCTCATTTTTGACGAAATAAATTTTTGTGAAAAAACCACGTAATGAATTTTCTCAGTTTGATGAAATATTTAATCGAATCACATAGCAGGCGTCTTTCGTCAAAAACGACGAAAGTTTCTTTAAGTAAGAGCATGCATTTCCTAACAGTGTGGTCATATGACTTGGGCAACACCTGAGCAGGCACCTGACATAACCTGAATAAGCGTCAGTACATTGGGCCACGATGAGATTTAACTTGCAACCCTTACATGCGGGTAAGGGCTGTTACGGACGGAGTGGATGCGGGTGAAAAATGGGTCTGTGATTCGAGAAGAAAAACCACGTGGTATGTGTTTTCGAATCACAGTCTATTTTTCCCCAAAAGGGGTTCTATCAGTGGGTTATCAGATTCGTATATTTCGCCCACTAAAACTATTTCATCATGTAGAGAAAACAGATGCACGTTAAATTTGTCGTGATCCAGCTCTGGTGTTATCCTCGTCATCTGACCATGGTTCAAACTGTCGTGGCAGTGTTCCCGGGTCTTTACTTCGGGATAGATCTCGAACTGTTGGTAACAGACCGTTGTGCAGCTAGCTATACTGTAACGTTAATTCCACAGCATTATAGCTCTGGTTAAGCATTTTATCAGGGAAATTATTGGAAATATGTCAAACAATAGAGAAAATAGCAATCACCGCAAACATAAAATGAGCCGTCTAGTTTCAAAACCAGATAGATCACGTTTGACAAATTTTTCAAGAGAAACGTAATACTAATTAATTGCATTATTTATGGAATAATTTTTTACAAATTGTTTTTAGATAGACACAGATCTTAATTAAATTTTAGTTCTGTGTAACTATTAATTTGAGAGAGAGAATCCGCTGACTTTCATACCGCAAAATAAACATCATCTATAGCTACTGTGGAATAAAATATGAAATATGAAGAAAAAAAAATAATAATAAAAAAATGGATATATTTGGTTTTGAAACTTAAGACGGCTCAAATACAATAATATTATATCCTTCTTTACAACAAGATTGATTTTGAACCTTGTGTTCCCTTTTTGTAGTTCTCGTGCGACTTTAATTGAATCAATAAACTAATTTTCTTTCTACTTAATACTATGTCAGCTACTTTTCAGAGTCATTTTTGATTTTTACTTTCTTGTTTGATATGAATACGTTTGTTTCCATGCGTTTGTGCAACTATTTATCGTTGAATTGAACGACAAATGTACTTAATTATATTTCTTCTATACGGTACCTTCCTTAATATATATAAAAAATTCATTACAGAAAAGCTGGAGTGTTGTATTTACAGATATTTTATTATTGTATTTTAGAGGTTAAGGTAAGCTGTGAAGAAGATAATGAAGCGTTTTGTTTTGGGTTTTTTCAAAAGAGTTGGTAGTGTTTTCGAAAATTAAACTGTTTTGATTAAAATTCTATATTTTGCGCTATCGTATCGTTATTTTATTTAAAAAAAAAAACTCAACGGACAGAAATTCGTATTCATATAATAATGGAATGGAATAACAATATTTGTAAATTGATATGTTTATAAATATATTTAGAATTATATATTTATAAATGCAATTTGAAATATTGCGTATATCAGTCGTTCCCAAAAGGTGGTCCGAGGGCCCGCAGGTCCATGATAGAGGGACCACGGGGCGGGGTCCCCCCTAACAAAGAAATAATGGTTAAAATGCATTTTAAAATGAAAAAGAAGGGAGGGGGATTTCCATGAGCATAAATTAAAAAAGAGGTCAAGGTCTTATTTTAGTTTTAACTATAGGTCCCTGGCTTAATGCTAATTGGGAACCGCTGGCTAATGCAACTTCCGCGGAATCATGTCGATTTAGATATTATTTAATTTTTTCCAAATCCATCAATTCGCGAGAAAATTTCCTTCTGGGTATTTTCCTGTCACAAATAGCTATAGTTCAAACAACCATTCTTGTAAGATTTCTTATTTATTGTTTTTCTTCCAGATTCTTCTGATCAACAGTGGAGATGCAACAAGGTATGTAAATATGACGAGTATTTCTTTTATGGCCTAACTTGTTATTTTATGTGATCTGCTGCTGAGAGACAAACTTTATGCCTCCATTTGTTAACGAGCATTAATTAAAAATTGCAGTTTTAGAAGTTTAAGTAATGCACGTCTCCCTGTTTTTTTATTCAACCAACTGATCGGTTTAAAAATTAAAAAAAAATCAACGACTATTAGCGAGATTAATTTAATATCATTGAAATGATCACTGAGAATCACTACTTATAGTATAAAGTACCTGCCATAAACTTGAAAAACGGCGTTCGAAGTGTTTTTTGTTTGGCACTTACATGGTTTCCCAATTGTAGTCTTCTAAATAAGCCACGACTTCCCGTTAGAATGGTCTTCGAGTACGTAATACCTATATATATATTTTTTGCAAAGTTTTTTTTTTTTTTCTGTTTGTAATGCATTAATAAAAGCTTATTTTTAAAAAGTATTTTTATAAAAAGAAAAATAGTATGCTAAATTACAAAAGGAATATATTCTGTGAATTTTTCTGTCAGAAGAATGGTTATCTCGGAAAGGAGGAAGTAGCGTGAGATGAAAGAATCGTTATGTATATGTGTCAAATGGAATGCAATCGTCTGCCGCGATTAAATGCCCTTCAAACGGCGTTCACGTAGGTGCAGCTGCAGTTTACACAGGTCGCACAGCTTATTCTAAGAAAAATATTTACTACCGCCCGATTGCTAAAAAAAATGACTACTACCCAATTGCGATTAAAAAATTTAAAAGTCCAGGAATCGAAAGGATTTTTTTCAAATATTCTAAAACTAGTTGTTTGGTTCTGCGTTCCTGGGGAACCCGTAAAGGAAAAACATGTTTAAAAAAATGTATGTTGCCTCCGTCGGGATTCGAACCCGCGTCCTATCGTTCCAAAGTCCAACGCGCGTTCAATTAAGCTATTCGTTCTAGAATCTTGAAAATATAAAAAAAAAATTATGTATTATTTCTAAAATTGTTCTAATTATGGATATAAAAAAACTAAATGGGATTTGAGAAATTCGAGCATCAGTGCACATCTTGAGGACAAATAGTACTTATATAAATTTTAAAAAAATTCAGCCATTTTATGAACATAAGACGTAGGAGATTTGCGTTTCCTAGACACACACTTTGTTTTATATATTATTACAGATTTTAATACATTTTGAAATTGTCTAAGAAAAATAGTTTTACATAAAAAAAATTTCGTTACAAATGTTACATTAATTTTTTTTTTTTAACTTTCTACAAATTTTACACTTGATTTAATTTTATATCAGCTACATTACACTTCAACTAAAAACAATTTTAAAAAGCTTCTTTTGTTTAACCCTTCTATGTTCATAAATTCCATACATTTAATAATTTTTTTTTAAAATTAGATTTCCCGAATCAATTTTAATTTTATTCCACTAATTTGTTGCATTTTATGACTGTTCATTTTCAGCAACTATTGGATAGGTGAAAATTTTGCTTAGAATAAGCCAGGAGTTGCTGCGTGCAATTTCTCAAAGATTTAGGTAGTTCAGGGCGGAATGCGTTTAAGATAATTTCTTATGAACCCTTTTGTTCCCGGTGTTCTCACAGTAAAACCACCTATATACAAAATTGTAAGATGAGACCCAGTGGTTTCCATGGTAACCACATATGTGAATAGGAAGAATAGGGGGCAATCTTTTTAGGGCATTGCGAACATTTTAAGTTCATTTGTAAATAAATGACAGTAAAAAATTGTATGAGTAACTCTCACATGAGAATTATGCAAAGTAATCAAGTTTTTTTTGCTATTTTTTAATTTCCTGAATGAGTTATCACAATATTAGGTATTATATTTAAATGCCAAGAAAACACAAAATTTAACCACCTGACGGATACAGACATGCATATCCATTATGTATCTCCAGTTTTCCCAGTAGTACACGTAATATAAAAGTTCATAAAAAAAATTCGAATTTGAAAAGTTTTTCAAATTTAAGGCACTTGAGTCTATATACTGATTTAAAGGTTGAAATTGCGAAAAAAAATTACTGACGATTAAGAATTGACACTAAAACCAATTTAAATTATTTCTAATTAGGAATTTATGACCATTAAGGGATGCTTATAATTGATCGAAAACTATACTATATTAATTAACCCTGACATTAACACATTAAAAAACATCATGTATACATACAACACACAAAAACACATCATGTATACAGGGCTTAATTACCGAATAGGCCCGGGAAGCCCAGGTTTACACTGTAAATTTTTCAGGGGTCCCCAAATCATACATTTTATATAAATATTTAACTGCCCTAACATAGTTTGGTACTAAATTTACCTTAATAAAGTGGCATTATTAACTTTAGCAAAAAAAAGTTGCCACTTGTGTTACATTTGTTCGAATATTAGGGGAAAAATCAAAAACATACAGAATATTAGGAATATTCATTAATTTTTAATATAATTTATAATGTGTTTCGTTTTAATGGTATTCAGGGGAAAGGATTTTAGTGCATGTAAAAGCTTGATGTGATGTTCCAGGGTCTATTTGACAGCCATGGGGCCCCCATTTAAAGGCGGGCTTCCCTTGCTTCAATGTCTAAATCGGGCCCTGCATGTATACATATAATTAACTGCATGCGCGTTAATCTGAACAGATGTACTTTGAATATTAAGAAGGGGAAGTAGGATGGGCCTTAAAACAGCTTTCGGGCTTCGGAGGCCTAGAATGTTACTCGCAGGGCAATTAAGTAAAAAAACGTATATATAATATGTTCGTTAATGCTTAAATGTCTGTGTCGTATTGTTCCACCAAAGTAACCTCACTGTGGGTGTTTTTCCAGCCGGCTACCCCCCGACCACCGTGGTGGCGCCCATACCCATGTTCGGCGAGTCGCCCATGCAGGTGACGTGCGGGAACTGCCACCAGACCGTCATCACCACCGTCACGGCGGAGAACGGAGCCTGCGCCTACCTCGCCACCGTCATCGTCCTGCTCCTCTTGTGAGTCTCTTGCTTTTGCCCTACTTCACAGACCTGTAACACCACTGAACTCTAACTGTAACTGCTGGAAGGCTCAAACTTTGTTTCCTCTACGGGCGCGTTGAAACCAATTGAAAGCTGCCATACGGTGCCCCAACATTTTTTTTAAAATGATTTAGTGGTGTTTTTTATTACCAAAGCATTGTAGAAGTATTAAATATATATAAATATTATATTTTCTTCTTATAGAATTAATTTTTATATTGCCAAACAGATAGTTTTTGCTCTTGCTTTTTAACTACTTCTACTTTTACTTGCAAATGACTTTCTATTTTAACAGCAGATTGAATTTAAAATGGGTTTAAAAAGAAAATAGAAAAAAACTCAGCCAAAAGCAATACACGTCGACTTATTTTAACATGAAAAATATACGAAATATTGCGGTATCAAGAAAAGTGTGCCCCATCATGGCGGCCTCCATATCGGCTTCAAGTCAACAAAATGTCTTGCCCTATCCAGAAGTTACAGTTAGAGATCAGTGTGTAACACACATGAGATTGCGCACTACCGATTTTACCGATTCCTGTTGACTGAACAAAATTGAAATCCGCCATTAGATTGTTTGATTTGTCGAATTAACGTCGTACTAGAACTGCACAGTGGGCTATTGGTGACGGTTCGAGGTCTGTCGTGAAAGAAGGAAGGAAACACTTCCCTATATTTTTAAACCATGGTCAGATGATGAGGACAGCATCCTGCCCAACTTCAACAGGCGTTAGGACATTGGATTATGATCAGATTTAACGTTCACCAGTCCTTTACACTGCGGGTAAGGGCGCTTTCAGGCGGAGAGGATACGGGTGAAAAATGTGGCACGTCGGTGGAAATTGCGGATATTTTTAGAGGATTTTGGTAATTTAAGTACGAATCTGGCAATCCTCCAATCACTAGATCGCTACAATTTGTCAAGTCCATGATCCACGTAGATATTCGAACTCGCAATCCTCTGACTCCTCGCACTCCTGTACGCAAATGGAACCGCGCACGACCTGTTTAGAGTTTTCCAAAATACCTGTTGACTGCACAAATTGAAATCCGCCATTAGAAATTTACTGACCAGTTCACACTTTTCTGTCAACTACACAGTTTGAACGAGGTCATTAGTGACATCAGCAGTTCTTTCAAGACCATTAAAGTGTTTGTGGGTTGGTTTCGACCTTTTAAAGCTTATCAGAGTGAATAATTCGTAGAACAAAATCATATGGGCATGGATATAACTATTATTTAAAATATTTTGAACATTTCTGTTTAATTTTAAAATTTGTGACGCTAAAATGGCAACACATCAATGCATTAAAAATCCTATGTCTGGGAATTCTAATGGGGGATATTAATTTGCGCAGTCAACCGGTATCCGAAAGCCGATCATGCGCGGTCCAGTTTGTGTGTAAGTCAGTATTAAGCAACCGCAGACAGGAATTTTAATGGCATGATATGCTGCCATTTTGGTGTTAGAAGTTTTAAAATTGAACAGAATTTTTCAAAATAAAATGGCCAGAGCCCAGCGGTAAATTATTCGGCTCATAATCGGTGGGTTGTGGGTTTTACTATCATCTGACAAAGTAGCAGCTTCGTTCTTGAACTTCTGGGGAAAATATCCACCGTATATAAGAGACTGGTGCACGTTAAATCTATTGTGGTCTTAAGTCCACCCGTCTATGTAAGGTGCGTGGGATGCTATCCCAGGGGTAGTTTTCATCATCCAACCATGGTTCAAAATTACGTGACAGTGTTCCTGGGTTTATCCTTTGGGGGATAAGGAGGCCTCCGTGGCCGAGTGGGTTAAGGCGTCAGCTGGGAATCCAAGGGTCCCCGTTTCAAAACCTTGCAATGGACTAGATTAAAGAATAGTAAAAAGTAGTGATATTGCGATCGGAGGGTTGCCAACTTCGCTACCAAAATACTAGAATGTCGTCCAGAACATCCACAAAAAATTAAAGGCGTGTATACGGGATTGGTGCACGATCAATCTGATCGGGGTCCAAAGTCCCGACGTCTATTGAAGGCGTTGGGTGCCAGTTCAGGTGTTTCCTCGTCATCTGACCATGGTTCTAAAATAACGAGGCATCGTTCCCGGGCTTTTCCTTCGAGATAGGCCCCGAACCGTCGCCAATAGCCCACTGTGCAGCTCTAGTGCGACGTTAATTAACCAAATCAAACCTTTGGGGGATACACTCTAAACCATCGCCCATACTTTACTATGCAGCTTTTCTGCGACGTTTGTTAAACCAACTAAGTTGCCATTTCGGCGTTATAAATTTTGAAATTGAATAGCATTTATTTTTTTAAATATTATATATAATATTCGTATCCACACGAAAATTATTTTCTTTTATGAATTCATTCCTCTGATTATCTTTTAAGAAATTTAAAATTAATCGGGAGACATTTGAACTCTCTTAAATGAGCCTTTTGACCGCGAGACAAATTACACGACGTCTAATTTGTGTATCGTCGGGCTAGTGCTATACTAGATAACTCCATAAGAATATTGAGGTATTACATATCCCCACCCAGAAAAACTTTTGAAAAGTAAAAAAACGCTAAGCCCCTCGAAAATGTGGCTAAACAAATTGTGATATCAAATCACCAAACAAACTCCACTAGGGGTCTCAACCCTGCACATCATTTCGCTAGTCTTCTCCTTGAAGAAGGCAGCTTTTCTCAAGGAGAAGGATCGGTTAAAAATGTATAATAAGAACGGTTACAAATGTATAAAAATGTTTACGGGCGCGGGTTAACATTGGGGAGTTAATCAGCGTACATAAGCTCTAGTCCCGTCGGGCGTTCGTTTCTTGTTATTTGCTTTGACGAGGTGGCATTATTGATCGCTTGATAAGTTGCTAGTTGAAGAACTCACCCCACGATATATCTACGGGTGAGTTCTACAACTAAGAACTTATATGTATAACACCTTAATCATCCAATGGAGTTATCTAGTTGATAGCACTAGTATGAAGATATACAGGGCTGTGTTGCGAGTGCCCTTTCCTTCTACTTTGCTCCGGAAAACGGTGTAAATTCATTTTAAAATTTACTCACTGAAAACGTTGAGTTGAAACGTTTAAGTTAACGCAAACGTTGAGTTGAAAAGTACCCATGTAAAAATTTGCAGACACTTATGACAGTCACTCTGTTTAATTATTAACTAGCAGAAGTACACATTTTTTACGCAATGTCGTTTTAAACGACGTATTTGACAGACAGAAAATACGTTATCTCCCCATCGCATATTTCACTTTTGGCGTGTCATTGTGAATCTTTAAATTTAAACACTGTCGATTTACAATTCTTTTTTCTTAAATAAGCGCAAAATTGTTCTAGCATTTACTATAGTTTCAAAAAGACTCATAACTTTCCAGTACTCTGCAGTCCATCTGCCAGACAACTTTGAAAAATAATTTGGGGGAACAGGCGAAACAATTTGTTTATTAGCTTATATGAAGCGTGAAAAACCATATGGTCTTTCTCGGGAGGGTAGCTTTAAAAAATGGCGGCTATTCAAAATGGCTGCGGACTGCGATATTTTGAGGATCTATATTTCGCGTTTCCTTTATCCGACCATTTTGAATTTTGTTTCAAATTAAAGTTAATTATATTGTATTCATTTGTTCAATTGCAACAAAATTTAAAAATTAATACTTCTTAAAGAAATTGCGTAAACCCCAAACTTTTATTAAAAATATTATTTTGAAATCCCTTTTTGTGAA
This sequence comes from Troglohyphantes excavatus, assembly GCA_963932185.1. Classification (NCBI taxonomy): domain Eukaryota; kingdom Metazoa; phylum Arthropoda; class Arachnida; order Araneae; family Linyphiidae; genus Troglohyphantes; species Troglohyphantes excavatus. The sequence goes on along the minus strand of OZ010667.1, from coordinate 71,853,985 downwards.
ACAATAGCGGCATATAAAAATATAATTTATTATATAAACGCATGAGAGACATTATTTCCTTTGATTTAAAACAAAAGTCAGTGAAATCCGAATCGTTGATTGGCAGATATGACTGAATGTGTAACACAATATTTGTGCTTAAGTACAAAATGGCTACGGACTTTAACCTTCAATACTCCCTATCGAGTATTTTTTTTACATGCTTTTTTATCCGATTAACTCGAAATTTGCTTTAAATAACTAATACTGTGTGACTAACATAGTAAAAAAAAACAAGTATTTTATTGTAAGTACCCATCATTTTGACAATAACAAAGTTAAAGTAATTTAAATTCTTGTCAAAATATTATAACAATGTTCATAATTTCTTTTCAAATAGAATTAAAAAAAAATCCTTTGGAAATTTATTTGAAATTTAATTTTTTTTAATTATGGTTTTCCAGAGCAAACATTTACTTTTCCTATTTTAATTATTTTCGTTATAAATAGAACACATCTAAATTTTTGTACTTAAAAAAAAATCAATAAAAACAACTTATCGGTAAATAGACAGAATACCCACTGACCGCTTTGTATTCTATCACGTATCATTAGTGGTCCACCTACTTCAAAAGTGTGTGGCAAATAACCATAACATATAACCTAAACGTTTCCATGTTCTGTTGCAGCTGTCCTTGCTTCTGGGTTCCACTGTGCATGGACTCGTGCAAAGATGTCCACCACACTTGCCCGGGGTGCGGGGCTCGGCTGGGCAGCTACAAGAGACTGTAGGAAAGGAGCACGCAACTTTTAAGGTGATTAAAACTTGCGATCATTTCATTGAACCCTTAAAAAGTAACACATATTTTACGTGTAACGTCTTTAGAATTTGTTTTGTATAAAGAGTACATGTAGGCCGAAGTGGACCGTAACGAAAACTTGCGTAAAATCTAAAACATGAGCTGCGTAGCAAATTTTGTGCGGTTGCATCTATTTCACGCTTGTCTGACGCCTACTCCCAAATGTAGTTCTAGGAGTAACGTAGAAAGCGTACAACATTTTGTCTGGAATTCAAAAAGCTGCCATTCACTTGAGTTTGACGTTACACGCCTTAAATCTACCTAGATACGGCCTACCTATTTTTTCTTTGTTAGTTACATCGATGTTTGCAATTTTGCCTTCATTTTGCCCACAGTAGAACTCTAATTATCCGGATCAATGGGGATAAGCTCCCATCCGGATAATCGAATATCCCGATAATTCACGAAATTAGTTTTTTTTTATTTAAAAAAAAAAACATTTTAATAAGTAATAATTACTTAATCGAATATCCGGATAATTGGATAATTTACGGAAGAAGTTTATTTCTTAGTAAAAAAACACATTTTATAATAATAACAACAATTGTATTACCGAAATGTCCAACAGATTTACATCTAATTGTATGATATTTTACATTCATGTCTTAGCCGGAATTCGAACCCGGGTCCTTTGCGTGGCAGCCTAATAAGCTATCACTTACATTGTTCCGCGACAATTTTGCTTTTAGTATGTAATGTAATTTAATGACTATTAAAAACAATATCATTCACCAATAAGAAACTTTTAAAATGTTGATTTTGCTAATAAAAAGTAACAGGTAGAAGATAATAAAAAAATAAGGTAGATTTAAATTTACTTAATTTTCAACAAATAATTTTAAAATGATATTCTTTATATAAAATAATTTTATATATCAATCTAATTTTTTTTATTTCTCTTCTAGGCCAATAACTTGAATTCCAACAGATGAACTTTCATACGCTATTTTGTGATGTACTTATTATGACAAAAAATAGGTTTTTTAGTTTTATCGTGTGTATATTTTGTTAAAGGGTGGAATCTTCTGCTAATTTAAAATTGATCAAATTATTTCAAATTCCAGTTAAAACAAGGTAAAAAATTGAAATGCAAGTGAAATAACTTCAAGAGATGTGTTATTTTTGTATTACTTAACAATGCTATTTGTGTTGATTAGAAATCTTTCATGGTTACCAAAGATTTTATTATATGAAGTATCAAATCATTTAAATAGTTAATATATTAAAAACTATTTATGGAAAATCAACTTTTACAAAAAAAGATTTATCGCTTTTTAAAGTTATCTACTTTTTCTATTGTGACAACAATTTAATTTTTATTAATGTTTTTGAGATAAAATTGGACAATTTTGAAAGTAATTTTACTAGCGAAACACAAAAACTAAAACTGTGGTGCTTTTAAAATTATAAATTTTTTTATTGCAAATAAATATTTAATTAATGTTGCTTTTGTGAAATTTTTTAAAAGTATATGTACATGTATCACACAGAATATTTAAAAGGTTTTTCTAGTGAAAAACTTTATGAAATGAACACTTTCAGTAACAAATTAGACATTTTAAAAGAGGAAATTAAACATGTGAGCTTTCTAGTTTCAAAACCAAATAAATGTTTGCAATTTTCAGATTATGTCATTTGTTTTTAGGCGAAGTCTTAACATTCCACAGCAGCTAGATGCTGTTCATTTTGCGATGGGAAAGTAGTGGTTGGTTGCAAAACCAGATAACTAAAAATAAATCAGTTTCAAAACCAGACATATCAAGATGCACCGATCGCAACGCAGTGGTCGAGCTACATCCCACAGCTTTGTTGCAAAACTAGATAGATCCATTCCATACTAATACCAAGCTAAGATTTGTTTTAAGATCTGTGTATCTAATACCAGTTTGTAAAAAAAAAAGAAGATGCAATTCTTCCGTAAATAATGCAATTAATTAGTTGTTTGTTTCTCTCGAACACATTGTCAAATGTATGCTATCTGGTTTAAAAACTAGACGGTTCATACAGAATTCGAACAGAACTGTATCTAGTTTACGACTAGACCTTTGAAGAATACCATAATGATTTGTCTTGAACAGTAAGTGGGGGAAGTAGCGGGTCTCGGAGGCCTTAGATTCTTACTCTCTGAGGGTTAAACTACTGACTGTATACACAAAACTGGACCTATCGTAACCATTTTTACGATGTATGTAAATTGATGTTGGCGATTAGTAACCTCAAAAATTACGATTTTGATGCTGTACTTTAGCGTTATAATTTTACAATTCCACGGAGATTTTCTCTTTTAATTGTCATTTTATTCATAAATAATTTGGCATAATGGCTAAACGTTTGGATGGGTCAAAGAAAAAAAATCAAAACCGATTTTACAATAATACGGAAAAGTTGCCTCCTTAGGCAGAAAGAAAACACACAAAAATGTCATCAAATTTAAACTATTTCTAGCTGCTTCGTTTGACCTATTTATAGGTAATTTTCTTGAAATAATGCAAAAGTTTAGACTTCTTGGTGTATTTAAAATTCCTAAAATATTTCAGCAATTTTCCTCAATATGCACAGCCCACTACCCTTACCTTAAACTTGTGTGTACTTTTTAAAAAAAAAATAAACTCGTGTTGACCTGACGAGCAACGAGAAAGATATATACAAATAAAACAAGCACAAACTTCGAATTTATTTATGTAATTTTTTTTAATAAACGATGACGTACAAAAAAGACATTAGGTCATAGCGTTAAAGAAGACGCGAGTAAAGACGTCTTTGTTGCGACGGCTGCTTCGTAGGACGGCGGTGCTTCGATCTGGATTCGCTTTTGGAGGAGGGCATTCTCGTAATTGGGGGGAGCTTGCTGGCAACGAGTGCCCTCTGCGTGGTTCATTCTTGGAATAGATGAAATCACATAAACCTATGAGAAGATGTTACCAAACTTTTAGCCAATAAAAGGATTCACCAAAAAATGCAAATTGTCATGTCTTTTAAAAATATATTATAAAATATCCATATGTGGTGCCGCCCTGCCATTAATTTATTAAAATATATTTTTGTTCAATGTTCATTTAAAGACAAAAAAATTCCAGTCTATACAAAAGACAATTGAAATTCCTCGCAAATTAATCATTATTGCCTTAACGCGAGTAAAAAAACATTAAATTTTTTTTGCCCAAAAATACGCGTGAAGAAAAAGCATTTCTCACGAAAACGCCAACGCTTGCCATCGGCCAGTATGTGAAATTTCCCGTTTAGTAAAATTACATAAATGCAGTAGTAAAAATACACAGTACGAGTAGAACTACGATACACGCAACCTGGAGAAAAAGCCACAAGAGATTTTAAATCGGGACTGGCGAGTGCGCAGTTCCGACACCACGTGACATTTTAAAATTAGATATCTCAATTATAATAGAACTAGCATGTGCGTGCGATAATTATCGCTTGACCCGGACATTTGTATACACGTTTCGGACACCCCTAAAGGTGGCCCTGATTACTTTCACTGCCTCAAATGGAAAAATAAATTTGTGACTAAAAGGGTAAATAATTTTGTGGATGTTGTGCAACAGACTCGTTTGTTACGATTTGCACCTTGTGTGGTTCTACCTGCTGGGCTGGAGTGCGTGACCCTGAAGAATCCCGTTCCTGCAGCTTTCTCTGGCACACGTAGCACAGCAGGAACAGGAGGCACGTGCTGCCACCGAAGGTCGCCCTGTGGAAGGACACATTCGGAGAGTTATGGGAGCACAAAACAGAGGGACAAAAACTACTCACTTAAAGGCACAGTGGATTTACAAAAGAGGCAGATATTAACAAAATATCAAACATTTTCATTTTTGCTAACGATACAATTTACAGCTTTGGCAATCGCGGTTGGTTGTATTAACGTAGCATGGAGCTGCATAGTAGGCTATTGGGGTCGGTTCGGGGTCCATCTTGAAAGAAAGACCCGGAAGTGTCTCGTATTTTTAAACGGTGGATAGATGACGAGGACAACACCTGAGTTAGTACCGCACGCAACATCAATAGGCGTAAGGACATTAGACCACGATCAGATTCAACGTTCATCAGTTTCGCATACACACCGGTGGAATTGTGGATATTTTTAGACGACATTTGTAATAGGAGCTAATCTGGTAACCCTACGATCACAAGAGCTAATGTCAAGTCCACGTCGTATTCGAACTCTTAATCCTCTTACTGTTAGCTAAACACTGTATAACTGAACCACCGGGCTGTCTGCAAACATGACTCGTGTGTATTTTCATTAATATATGTTTTAATATTTTTATCCGCTTCTTCAAATAACTTGATAAACAGAGCTTATTTATTTTTAAATGCAGACCATTGTTGTTCACGTTTTAAAATGTTCCAGGCGCATATGTTTTTCTGGAAATCCTTGATACTTTACAAGAACACTTTTTAACACTGTTTTGGAATGAATGTATGTATATACATTCATCTCAAATGATGTGTATACACACATTTTATTAAAGCTATAATTTATATTTTGTTATAATTAGTTAAAATATCTAATTATAATTAAATTTTAAATAAACTTTAACATATAAATATTTCATTCAAGCTTTCTAAAATATATTTACAAATTCATTAAAAACTATCCAAATCTTCGTATTAATATTTAAAATATATCTAAATGCAAAAAATATATATTTTAATTTAAAGCGTCTAAATCATTTTGAACTGTGTATATGTTTAGCATTTTCAAATACTTAAAAAAATATCTTAATATTTTTTCCTAACTTCTTTTGACGAAGGAGTCCCGTTGACCATAATAATCTCCCTTGGAACATTTAATCACTCAATCTTTACACACGTCCAAATCATTACCCCTTTTTTGTCATTAAAATAAATCGTATTAAAAATTTATTAAAACTTAATGAGTATTCTTAAATCTTTTTAATTTTTAAGTTTAGAACAGATTACAAAACAATAAAAATTATTTTTTTTGCAAATGTCCTCAAATCTTACTTGAATTGAAAATTTACCTGCATCTAAACAACTTTTACATGTATGCATGTAAATGTTTGCAATGAAGATGGAAAATCCGGAAGCCAACTTTATCCCTACACATATAGTTTCACTGTCTTGAAAGTCTACTTGCAACAAAACAACTTTTACATCTATGTATGAAAATAATTGCCTTAAAGCTGGAAATAATTGAGGCTAACTTTTCTCCTCCAACTATAGCTTCAATGTATTATAAGACTATCCACAGAAAAACAACTTTTATATGTATGTATGCAAATATTTGCATTGAAGCTGGGAAAACTTGAAGCTAACTTTTTGTTAGTATGCTTCCCTGTATTCTATGTCTACCCTATAGAGAAACAATTTTTACATGTTATGCAAATGTTTGCAAAGAAGCTGGAAAAACTGGAAGTAGTTTTCTTTTCAAAGTATAGCTTTCCCGTATCCTAAGTCTATCCACAGAAAAACAACTTTGACATGTTATGCAAGTGTTTCCAAGGAAGCTGGAAAAACTAGAAGCCAACTTTTTTCTTTCCAAGTATAGCTTCCTTGTATTGAAAGTCTGCCCAGGGCAATTTTTTTTTTACATTTACGTTATTTACATTGAAGGTGGAAAAACTGGAAAGCAACTTTTCTTCTACGAGTATAGCTTCCCTATATTGTAAGACTACACACTGAAAAACAACTTTTACATGTTATGTAAATGTTTGCAAGGCAGTTGTAAAATACTAGAAGCTAACTTTTCTCCTCCAAATCTAACTTTGCTGTGATGTAAGTCTGCACACAGCAAAACAACTTTTATATGACTGGCAGTGAAACCTTTCCGCATTTTAAAAAGATTGCACATTTTGTAAATCTAGGTGGTAAATGCTGAGCAAACATTTAAAACGTGTTTTTTTCAAAATGTCAAAAAAATTAGATTACATCACCGAATTCGCCTCCGAACTAAAATATTTTATTAGTCCAAAAAATGTTTTTTCCCATATTGAAATTAACTTGGAAGATTCAAATCTGGATACGAGTCAATGCATTTAGGAAAACGTTATTTGCGTTTTCATCCTAATTCCCTTCATGGAACAAAGCACGTTTTGAATGTTTGCTTCTCATCTGTATAGACAACAAGTATAATTTAGGTATTAAATATATTTTCTTGTACTTTATTAATAAAAATTCAATTGCATTTAACTTAAATTATTTTAATGTATAATTAATGTTAGTAAATTACTTTTCATTTTTCAAGTAATAATGAAAGTGATATTTGAGCTTGTATTTTTTTGTTTCATCAACTTCGATATATTTTAGAAGTACAACAGTACGTGTACAAAAGAAAGAAAGAATGAAAATAAAACCATTTTCGAAGCTGCAAAAGGAAAGTTTGAACTTACTATTTATTATTTCCAAAGTCACAAGTTAAACTCATTAAATATATCAGCAGACTGATATATTTTATGATTCATATCAGCAGACTGATATATTCAACTTTTTCAAAGTTGCCATAAAATTTCCAGCAAAATACAAATGCTTTATTACCGAGTATTTTGCATGGTAAGCAAATAAATAACGTTTCGGACACCATGTTTAAAAGACAAAATTCAATCAAAACATAGTGCAAAATATAAAATTTGTATTTTAAAGAAATAATTTTTTTAATTATCCGAACAAACGTTAAAAATAAATAATAATTTTATATATCTTTCACAACTTTTTGAAATTGGTTACTTACAAAAGCATATAAAACTTTAGTGGGTACTTAAAAAAGTGGTAATTACTAAGAAACTAAAATTATATATATTGATTTTTACCATTTAATCAAAAAGTGTAATTTTTTTTTTCGTTTTGGGGATTCTTTCTTAAAGTAATTTTTATTATATTTCTACATGAGTTGGATAAAAACGCCATTTTACGCTTTTAGGGAGATTAATTCCGGCACTATAGCTCTATGACGCATAATATAAATTTGGTCACGTCCGATAGGAAAATCTTGAGATAAAGGAAAGCATTTGGGGGAGGCAGAATGGCAGCCAGAGGCGTCAGACGAACAGCTTGTAATCTTCCTTCTGTGAGCAACGAAATCTTATTTCTATTACAGCCCGAAATAACGTTTGACGTAAGACCTTTCTGGCCGTGCACCGATAGACCTACAATTGATGTTTTTGCGCACTGTCACACAGTACCTAATCTATAAACAAATATGTATTTTGCAATGAGCTAATGCTGTCATAATACAGTGCACACATGTCATTGTTCAGTTTAATGGAGAACCAAGTGAAGTCCATAGCTTAATTGTTAACGACTAATATGCCAGTATCTCTGTTTCGTTTCCTTATTATTCTTAATACAGTCAGAACCGCCCTTTAGGATGTGCAATGTATGTCACCGCACAAAGCCTCGCGCTTTTTGAGGGAGAGACAAAGAAATGGGGGAAAAAAGAAGAGTTTTAGAGGAAAATGAAATTCTATTTTAAAAAACTTCCTGTTGAATATACTTTATTTACAGCAATTTGGAGATACTTTGTTTACAGCGTTTTGGACATACTTTGTTTACAACAATTTGGATATACTTTGTATACAGCAATTTCAATTTAAGTTACAATTCAGAGTTCTAGCCCCAAATTACATTTGGTCTAGTTTCTTCCGCTACATATTGTTAAATTAGTTGTTCTGGAAACAGTAAAATCCGCGACCAACAAATTAAAAAAACAAAACAAAGACATAAATTTTAATCACTTCAAGCAACTTTCATGCCAAATTTGAAGAAAATCGAAAAACGAGTTTAATCGGAAATGTGTAACAAACAAATTTACAGACAAACACACGAAAATCTGAAAGGTCGAGTGTGAAAATTGGGACCTCGTCAATTTTAAACGTTAACGCTCAGTCAAAAACATGCACACACATACATATTACTGAATTACAAAAATTATTCTAACTTCTTAGTATTTTTAAAATATGATGAATTAAAATAATTTATGAAATGAATTTTATATATAATGAATTTTAAGAATGTGGAAAAGTTAAAAAAAAAACATTTATGTCGTGTTCTACAAACGCAATACTTAAAATTGCTTGTGCTTATCCTGAAGATTCTGCATTAATTTTTTTAAGCTAATGTTTTCTTGTCTTTAGAAGAGGGAGTTCACCTAAAAAAATTGGGCAGAGGTGTTATATAGGGGTCACCTAGATGGGTCAACTATTCACTAAAATGACCCCGCGGATACTTTCACACTCGCGTCCGCAGGCCAAGGGCGTCCGTTGCCAAGGGCGGCCCTGAATAGAGTTGTTCTACTTTGAAATCCCTTTCCTTCAGGGAAGGGCGTGAATTCAGCTAACAGTCGGAGGATTGCGAGATCGAATCGGCAGGAGGGCTTGATAAAATTAAGATGTAACGATCTCGTGATCGGAGGGATACCAGAATAACTTCTAAATTACAAAAGTCGCTTAAAATTATACTCAGTTACCACCGTCGTGTATACAGGACATGTGTGCACGTTAAAACCGTTGAGGTCCAATGTCTCGACGCCTATTGAGATTGCGTCAGATGCCAGCTCAGTTGTTGTCCTCGTTATCTGACCATGTTTAAAAAATACGAGGCATTCTTCCCGGGTCTTTCCCTCGAGATAGGCCCCGAACTGTCGCCAATAGCCCAATGTGAAATTTTAGATATTTTTAGAAGGCTTATTTTAGGAACAAATCTTGCAACCTTCTGATCACGATATCTCTACAAATTGTCAAATCCACGGAGATATTCGAACTCGCAATCCTCCGATTCCGATGCTTTACTATTGGGCAATCCGTTCCCCTACAGAGAAATGAAAAACGTTAAATGATTACAGTGAAAATTTTGTTGTCAATATAGTGTGTGAACATTTTTCAAGGTTTAATTTTTTAATTACGTTATATGTCACAATTAAAATAATTAATCGCACTTTATGGTTAATTTTTTAAATTTTAATTCTACATGTATATTACTTAATACAGCTTCGATTTTGATTTTCCAAAATTGTTGAAATATTACACTTAAATGAAACATATATATATAAGTTTTTTTCAGTTGACAAAGTTAGAAAAATTCAATATTTAAAAATGTGACGCAAATTGGAAATTCGCCTTATTCGTTTGTATCACAACAAATCTGAACTGTCCCTGTTTTTCTCGAAACCTCTCATTTCTCTTTCACGGGGACTTGGTCTTTTCCATATCTCGCTTATTTATTCAGAGACTTCCGATCTGCGAAAGCAAAATAGTCGAGATTGAACTTGCATAATTCGTGACAGGTGACAGCGTGCGTTTGTCAAACTTCCACAACAATGGAAACTGGCATTCAGGGTGAACGGCTTCGCGAAGAAACGCCTGGCACGTGTCCTCGTGCTTTTCATCTGCGGACGCTGCGCTCGACGTCCGTCAAGGATTCAGACAATGGATTGGATAGATCTCGTGTCTCGGAAGGAAACCAACTAATCCATTGTCACGGAAGTCTGGGTGACAAACGCGAGGACACATGTGGCAGGCCTGAAACAGAGCTGCTCCGGACTACAGTAAGGCTCGTCTGTTGCTCAAATCCAAAGATTTCTTCTCACTGTTGTCGTTTATGAAACAGAATAATGGAATAATGAAATGGTTTAATTTTTACGACTTGGAATATTTATTATTTCTATACGTCTTTCACAATCACATTGAACATTTTTATCTTTTTGTGTAGTTTTAACCAGGGACGGTTCAATGAATTTTTTAACACGTTCACAGCAGGCCACGCACAGGCGGGTGATATGTTCTTTATAATACCAATAATAATATAATATCGATAAATAATTATACGTTCTTCAATATAACTCGTAAAAGGCAATAGTCACCTTTCATCCTTTTAGACACCGACAGTAAAAGTGTTAAGGGACTTTTTTCCTTGACAAAAACTGTTTTTAAAAAGATAAAGTGTATCGGAATACCTCCATTTGCAGCTATGAGATATTGGTATATCTTTAATTTTCAACCGCGTTTTTAAATTTACTGTTGCACCCAAGAAAATTGAAGTTAAAAAAACAGGTGCCAGCTGAAATGTCACAAGATATTTAAATAACAAACTAATCTTAAGTAAATAAAATAAATAAGGTTAAACTACATTTAAAAACTAATGCATTATATACACTTATTTTATTAGTGTTTTGATTAGATGGTGTTTCTTCGCGCTTTGCCAAACTTGACTCGGGGGACCATTGACTTCTCGTAAGGGGGTCCAAATTGCAATGCAATTCAAGCATATAACAGTATAATTCAATAGTTAATGTGTACAAACTATTATAACAATTATGTGTGTATTTCTTGTAAATATGCAAACTTAAATAAAATTGAGAATTAATCGAAATTTAAACAAATCATTGAAAATAAAAGAATAGATATCGGACTAACGGTGGAAGAATGACGAAAAATGTAATGTGACGATAATATACAACGTATAAAAATCAGGGGGAAATCTTAAAACTAAAAAATTATTAACTACTAAAAAACTATTTAACTACTAAAAAATTATTTAAATAAAATTCGACAATTTCTTTCCTTACATTTTGTATAAAAATGTTTTAAAATTAGTGAGGCTAGGATTTGAAAAAGTAAAGGGTACCGGACCTCGTTAATTTGGAATTTGGCCACTTAGTGAATTCAATATAAATTTTTCAATTGAGAAAATCAGAAGTTCCTATTAAATTACTAACTATTTTAAAAATAGAACCCTATTTGTCGAATCGTTAAAAAATCTTTGTGCAATTTACTCGTTAATTTGGAATTTGGCCACTTAGTAAATTCAGTATAAATTTTTCAATTGAGGAAATCAGAAGTTCCTATTAAGTTACTTACTATATTAAAAATTGAACCCTATTTGTCGAATCTTTAAAAAATCTTTTTGTAATTGGGACGACCAAAAATTGTTCGTTTTGTGTCCAAAAGAGACTTTTTTTTCTATAAAACGAAGAGGGTTCTCACTCACCACGCGACGGGCACGCTGACCGTTCCCCCGTACCCGTTGACCGCCGTCCCCATCGACGCCTCGATGTCCACGGCATCCCGCATTCCTCCCTCCTTGCACCGCGATGCCGAAGAGAAAACTTCTTATAGCGGCATGTGTACATCGGAGGGAGTCGTCGGTCGTTCGAATAAATAGCCGCTTGCGATTCCTCGGAAACGCGCGTTTCCGAGAAGGGAGAATCGATCCCCACGGTCGATCACCTCTCTCTCTCTCGTCTGCGTGTTGAGGATCGTGTGAAGTCACGGTTTCCGGGTGGAAAATGTTTTCAAGGTTCTACCTACGACATTATACTGTTTACTTATTATTGACGTGTAACCAGGGCCGCCTGTAGGGGGTTGCGACGCGTGCCACCGCAGTGCGAACTCCGGCTTCAGTAAGGGCCCCGCGGTTATCAAAGAAAAATGCGTAAAATAAAAATTTAATTTTTATGGAAACGCTTTTAAAACCAACTATATGGGATATCACGATAAAAGCACCGTGTTACGCCTTTCTGCTTAAAGGGGTCTATTCAGACACTATAATCCTGTGTCAAATAGCACGACCGTCATAAGTTTGGTCTTATTCCATAGAAAATTAAGCTGTATTTCTAATATTCTATAAAAATAAAAATGTATTTACGTAATGATGTTTTCTAATAAATACTTATGCAAATGAAATGTAGTAGCATCAAACATTTGTAGTTGATAAAAAAAACCGATTGGCTTTTTAAAAACCTTTAAAGATTCTGATAAAATGGATTCATAAGTTACATAATTGAAGGGGTAAGTGAATGAAAGGAAGTATGTAACATTAAAAAAAAAGTTATTTGTCAAGTATAGGTATGTGCATGTGTTGGCCTGTAACAGGCCAACACATGCTGTCAGTGTCAAAAAAACAGGCCGCCTGTTTTTTTGACACTGACAGCAGTACTGTAGAAGCCTTAGTATATTAACTCAGATCATGAAGGATGTATGTGACTACCACACAATACGAGACGAAAGCTTTAAAGTTGCATATCTCAGAACTTACATTTTGTTACATACCACCTTCATCGAATTATCCCTTCAATTTATTTTTCCTTCATACTTTCATAAGGTTTTAAAAATTTCTGTGTTGTCCTCGTCATCTGACCATCGTTTAAAAATACAAGGCAAAGTTCCTGGGTTTTTCTTTCGAGATAGATCCCGCACCATAGGTGAAAACTTGCATTGGACCCATTGGCCCTATTTTCAATATTTTGAAAAACCGACACAACTTCCATAAAGTTTATGTCTTTAATTAAAGTTCTTCCGCCTATGCCCTGCACAATTGTAAATAACCTACTAAGCAGCTGTAGTGAAAAGTTCCTGTTTTAATTGAGAAAATGGCACAATTGTTTCCTTGGTTCTCAGGGTATATTCATCATCTGTTTGGTACACTACTGTAGACAATATGCTCAATTCATACTATTCAACTGCGAGGAGAATGCTCCCAGACAGATTTCTGTTGTCTGCTGGTTGCCATAGGAATGGGTGAGTTTATGTTTAAACAAGCCTATAGAGGTGAAATAGAGACCTAGAGGTGTAGAATACAAGATATAGGTACTAATCAACTAAATGCATGCACTGTCGTTTTTAACCAACCCTCCCCATTTCATTAGGAATAGTATTCCTCACAAACATACCTACTTGGGGACATTTTCCCGACAGCCACACAGTACCAGCCCACATATGACAATTCATAACCATGCACTAATTGTTCTGCCTAATATTACAAAATCCACTTTATGTATGCAAATGTAATCATTGATATAAAAACAAACAATTATTGTATAAGACACTGATAATTTATTAAAACACACAAGATAAACGTTTTAACAAGTTACACAACCCAAGTTGAGCATTTCAACAAAACACAAATTTAAAAATTTGCTTAATTTTTTTTCTAGCATTTTGTGGTTTTTATATAGTTCCTCAGACATTTGATTGTGGTCAAAATAAAGCATCTTTAACCCTTTACACTGGAGATACGACTCTCAGTTTAAAAGAATATAACGACTTATTCTTTTGTTCATTATTTTTGCATGTTCAGTTATAAAAAAGCCATTTATTTAAAAAACTTGCTGTTTATCCACTCCATCGAATAGTACGACTTCAATTGGGTATCTTCGTTGCATTGATTGGGGAAAAGAACAGGCATATAATGTGACTGTTTCATAAAAAGAATGTAAACCTCCAGTGCAAAGGGTTACCCCCCCCCCCCCCCTCAGAAAAATACAACTTTATAAACTTATCCTACAACTGAACAAAATGGTCAAAATCCACACATTGTGCGGATAATCCAAGCAAGTTGGTAGTCATGCTGGACTCGCCTCTAAATAGGTCTCAGAAGAATGGCGTCTGTCCTTGAGCCAGTCTTCAGAGTAGACTGCCCTGTGGTGGCAGGGGGGAGCACAAGCAGGGCGTCCGCGCCCTGCATGCTGAGCAGGCGGCTGCTCTGTTGGGCCCCAGTGCCACACGCTTCCCAGGTGCCCTCCTCGTTGCATCTCAGCGACACTCGGTGGAACTCCGGTCTCTCGTCCAGTTTGATGTCATTGGAGAGCTGCAAATGATGAAACTGGACATGAAGAATTGTGTTATTGTCAACTGGGGCAACTTTGCTAACTATCCAAGTTCCTGAACCTTACAATTACTATTATTATAATATGCTTGGTTGCTTAAATGCTTGGTTGGTTCATGAACTTGGCAGGGTAGTTGCCAAAATTGCCCCTGCACTGTCAAAGTATTCCCAGTTGATAGTACTACTCTAAATGCTATAACTACTAATAAGCTTCTTAATTTAAAAAATTGATTAATGCACATGGAAAGCTGCAGCAAAAATGGATATAAAGAATTGTATTACTACAAATTCCACACTTGTTCACCAATTGGTTCGTTAAAATTATTTCATGTGAAGTATCGCACAACTTTTATCTTCCATCCTAATACAAAACAAGCTTTACTCAATTTTTATAACAAAGAAATACATTTAACTTTTGATTGCGTGTGATGTACTTTGGAACAATTGCATCGATTCGACTTGAATTCAGTGTTGAGATGTTTTATTGCTAGACCTAGAATGGGTGGAGTGTTACAAAAACGACATGTGTCACATCAAAAAATTGCTTTTTGAACATTTAAGTTTGGGCGATTTCTGGTTTAAAAACACATTAATAGGGCAATTTTATAAAAATCATATTAAAATAAAGGAAATGGTACAATTTTCATTTGGCATCTTGAAGGCTGGAGAATTTATATTTTTGTTTAATATCACATTGCATTCAAATCACTGGTATTCCCTATCCCCTAAAAAAGTTAACTACCTTCTAAATCAAAACATCACCTTCTCGATGCCCTAAAGGCATCTGATTTATTCTCTTAATGTTCAGACTCCACCCAACAACCTGGGTGACATTTTTTGTCAGTAATATGAGAATCGGTAGCTGTTTCAGTCTTTAAGAATATGAATGAATTTTTATTCGCCCCTCTTTGTCCTAAAATAAAATCGTGACATCTAGTCGGTAAAGAACTTTTTCGAAAATTGAAAAATCTATACACTTCATCAGGTTTTTCATAAACACAGGGTCACAAATGCAAAATATTAAAAGTTACAATTTGATTACACAATTAAACCAGGGCTTAAAATTAGCATAAGACAGGTTAACTGTGCACTTAAACGTATTGTAATGTACATTTTTAATTCATTTTTATTTGATGGTGGCGGACTATTCAAAATGTAACCTCATTTCCTAGCATGGAAGAAAACACGCAATAAAAATAAGAATTTTTGTAGGCATTCCTTGATAACAGAGATTTGCTTCTAAAATTGAATTTCTATCAAAGGTTCTTGACAATCTGGGCTCAAATAGTTCAATGTAACAAAAGCAAATTAATAACAAGAAAAAATCCTTAAAAACATTAAGTTAAAATGAAAAAAATCTTCAGCCATTTATAAACAAGCGTTTCTTAGAGCATTTTTACATTAGTTATGATAATTGGTTGTTGTTTATTATTAGTTTACTTAACTGGTTTAAAGTGCACTTAAGGTTTTCATTTTAGGTGTACTTTTGCACTTTATAAAACTTCTGATATCTGAATTGAACTTAAATAAACCAATATATTAATAATACTTAAATAAGCCAATTTGCTTAATTGTATACATTAGGTACCACACCTTCACTTTAACAGTTTCATGTCTTGGATCATCGTATCCCATCAAGCTCTTTATGCTTGGAACAACAAACAGAGAGAAGCAGACACAAGCAGAGACAGGATTCCCTGGCAGGCTGAAGATGAGCTTCTTCTCCTGGTTGAAGTTCACGGTGGAGAAGGTGCATGGTTTTCTGACAAAGTAGAAAGCACAGTTTCAACCAATAGCAATACAGTGCCTATGTCAGAAACAAAAAAGTTCGTATGGAATGGCCAGTAAAACAAAAGTGGTTTTATAATCTTTTTCAGACAAATTGAAATTTTAATTCAAATATCTTAGCAATTCCTAAATATTGTCTATATAAAATATACAACAGCAAGTTTTTATTATTCTGAATACATATAAATAAAAGATTATTCTTTGAGATATTGTTTATTTGTTAATTTATTAGAGAAAAAAATATTTTGTAATAAATTTTAAATATAATATGTGTTATTCTTTAAACTTGACAGCGAATATATAATTACAAGTTTAGTTGGTTGGTATACGTAAGCGATTATTATAAATATTCATATGGTTTCTCCTCTTAAAACTTACTCTTTTACCTCCACAAAATGTTATGTAAAGTAAATTAAACATTTTGGCAATAGTTTTTAGCTTTCCAAACAATATTCACCAGCGGAATTTTAATAGATGTTGATTTGCATTGATATTTTTGTATGTATTTCATCATTTCACACCATAGATATGGGAATTTTTTCTATATGTAGTTTTTAATTACCAACAATGTTCCAGTAAAGAAAACAGTTTATTATTATAATTTTAAGAAATGTATTTTAAGTTATTTAATTGGAGTTACTTAAGAGTTTGTAAGTTTTTGGTGGAATTGAAATGAAGTGTAAAAAAAAGTATTATCTTTCCTACCTAAACATGAAATCACTTTACTTATTCAAGAGTATTTTCAAAAGTTTACAATAAAAAAAAAACATGAAATTTAACCTAATAAACAGCCGTTACTTAGTATTTTACATTAAATGTCTATGACAGTCAAGTATCACAATTGATAAATATATTATTAAAAAAAAGAGATTTTCATGCTTCATGCAAAATCTTATCCATGCACATTTTTTTTGCACATGTAAAAAAAATCAACTAAGGGGCCTTTTAAAAAAATTTCAAAAATGACTGACATTTTTCTTTAATATTGCAATGATAGTACATTTTTAAGTGTTTTTATTATTGGTATAAGTGAAATCAGAGGAGATTCATTGCATTGTGAAAAATTATGAACAGAGTATGGTTGAGCAAAAACAGTGAATTCAAACATTACAATCAATAAAACCATCAATAGAAAATTTGAATAAGTTAATTTCTTTTAAATTAGTAGAGTGACGGGGTGAAAATGAAACATATGCACTTCTTCTATTGAAACTTAAAACGAGGGTTTGACTTTAATGTGTTTTAGTAGACACACACAGGACTTAAAAAAGAACACACAAGATGCAAACCATGCTTTCATCTCTTCTTTGGATCCCCCCCCCCCCTGAATTTTCATTATTCATTTTAAGAATAAAATAAAATGTCTTTTTATATTCTAATTGTCTGGCCAGTAGGTATCTATCTGTTCTATCCTACCACTATATGGCATGGTGACAATGCAAGCCAGGTGATACTATTGGAAACTATACAAGCCAGACAATACTGAATGCACAGCAATGATGTATTTGAAGTGACATAAAAATGAGTTACGTCCTCTTCGAAAACAAAATTTTAGTGAAGTTAAATAGTAAAGGTGAGCAATTTTAAAATTGGAGATGTAGGCTAAAATAACTGGAAACAAACTTAAATCTACATCAGCTGTGAACGAAATTATGAGTGTACCTTTTTTGGATTTGTATGTATCTTTATAATGAGGATGAAGGAGAAGAAATTTCGTACCCAGGTTTCATGAGTATTCTCCCAAAATGAATGACAGCATTGAAATCTGTTTCCAGGACTTGTTTGAGAATATCCTGAAACATACACTTTCTGTTATTCTAAAGAAACAAATATATTCCATATATTGTTGCCTCAGAGCAACAGTAGGATATCAGCAAAAACAGAATTGCCTATTAAATTGATTTTAAAATTTGCTGTTTTTTCAGTGCTGACTATCTAAGGCTGTAGTTCAGGGATTTCAAAGAAGACTTAAAAATTTCTGAGTGTTCCATTTAGTAAAGGCACATTTGGTAATATTAGCATGACCGAAATCTCATTTTCGTTTATGTCTACTGTTTATATGTCTTACGGTTGCTTTGAGGCGACGATATTATTAAAAAAAACTCTTATTGGTATTTTGACACTTACAGGCTCCTTGGGGTAAAGAAATTTATGCGAGGGTTTAAAGTAGGTCTATACAAGTATCAGAAAATAATATCAAGAATGGTTAATGCTACACAAATTAAATTGTGCATGCAATTATTGATGTACAAGAGACATGACACCTAGATCGGCGTCAAAATTGAACAATTCAAATGGGGGACCACACTGTTTAATTTTGTTGTTTAGGAATCTTTCAGAAATAGTCAAAAGTATTTTCTGTGAAACTTACGTGGCAACTTTTATTTAACGCTTTTACGATTGTTACAAGTGAATTATACCCAAATTAGAAAAAGCTTTTTTTTTTTTCAAATTCAAAATGAATGTGAATTATGTATGCCATGAAAATTTATTAAAAAACCAATTTTTAAAAGACAGTCCGTCAATTAACATGTTTCGGATATTGGCTGAATGGACGTTGCTGAGAATGGCTTGAGTTGTTATTTTGCACATTTTCCAATGAAACATATGTATATAATCAGGTAGCTTTAAAGTTGAGTAGATAGTGAGTGAACGTTTTTTATAAGCAGAAACACTTCCTCTTGCCTTCAGGATCTTGCAGATGGTTAACTTTCTAATATGCGCTCATTCGGCTCTAAACATACTTAATACGAGATTTTCTGGAGATGCCAAAAATGCATTTTGAGCTATGACTGGATAAACAACATTGATACATTTTAGGCAAGTACCTGAATGAGTGACAACTATACATGGCTTGCTCCATTCTTCATAGAGTGGTTTATCTCGATTCTAACCCGGGAGGGAGTATACACATTTAAAATAAACTAGACCAAGATTTGAAACACAGCCGATGTTTTTCACAGAAATATGCAGTCTCAAGGTGCTATTAGCAATAGTCAATTATCATGACATGTTTAGCATTCCTGGTACTTGGTTAGCACCTGCTTTTATTGTGTGTGAAATTTGTAGCAAACATTCTAGATCATGGCTGAAGATGAATGGATCGCAAACTGCAATCTACTGACTGACAATTAACTGTAGATTTTGACAACTAACGATTTTCTTAAAATCTGCTATCATCACATTTTATTTGTATTCGGTAGAGATAAAAGTGAAATAAAATTAATAATTTCCAAGGGTTCCAAAACCAAGATTTTTTCCATATTCAAGCTACATAGCTTCTACTTTATTATTCTTCAATTTATCATCTAAATATGAAAGGCATTTAAGACTAAATTTGAGATAAATCAAACCTATATTTTTAATAATAATCATACATATTGAAGTGGAAAGTTATTCCAAACACAAATCATTTTGGAGTTTAGATTTTGATGAAGGTTAATGGAACATTGTATAATTTTGCAAAGCAGATGTTATATTATGCAGAAATGTAAATTTATAAGCTGTATTTAACACTGCTTCGCATGAACAGACCAAATACTATTACAATATGGGGTAGAATGGATATTCTCACAATAAATATGTTTGGTATGAATAAAACTTTGAGGCTCCACTTACTCTTTCTCCCATTGAAACCCCTCCTGTTGTGATCACTATATCAGCTGCTTCAAAGGCTGTTATCAAGTTACATTTCACATCATCTGCTCTGAAACAATAATCAAATTTCTATTTGAATAATTAAAATAAAAACTTCGAAAAGATGTATACCTAATAAATAATTTTATTTATAATATTTCAAGATATACAAATAAATAAAATATTTTTATATAATATTTTAAAAGACCACATTAACTTTTAAGAGTTTTAAATGTCGAACAGACGGCATGAATGCTTACCCATAAAGTTTAAAGCAGCAATTTGAATTATAAAAGATAGAATATTGAAAAAGTGGCATGTCAACATTTAAAGGTCAAATGTATTTATTATTTTTAATGTTACATTGCTATAATAAGTCATTTAAAAAAAGGAAATATAGGTTTCTTTTGGCACACATGTGCAAATGTTTGTAATGTTCAAACAGCAGCATTGCCATATCAAAGGTCTAATAGAGCTGTCATTTACTCCCATCTTCTATAGTGTGTTCCAAAATTTTTTATCTCCTGTACCTGTTGATAATTTTTTTTTATTTGTGAGTACCCCCTTCTCACTCATTCCTCTAAATAAAAACAAGTTTGCTTTTGTTAGGTTAGTTGGCAAATTAGGGATGTCTCCATAATAGACTTTTCAGACTGGGTCCTGTTTTTGCTTAATTGTGAAAAATCTATTCATGATTTTGTGAATTAAACATCAGTGCTAAATTCAGGTACTTTCAGACAACAGAGTCCTGTTTTGTAAAAAAACATAATTTTGCAAAACTAAAATTAGTATTAAATTGAGGTTCCTTTATACAAATTTTAAGATGAAGGTCCTGTTTTAATGAACTGCATATATAATATATATAAAAAACATATAGAAAATAAAAAACATAGTGTATTAAAACAGAACCTCCTTTTTCACAAATAGATCCATGCTGAAATTAATCAAATGACCCAAATTGATGACACTTATAAACTTTTAATTTTGATGTTACAATTTTTTAAAATAGCAGCCTTACATCAAAACAAATTGAATTATAGTAATTTACAACAACATAAACTTATGCTTATAATTGAATTTTTTTTAGGTGTTAACCACCATTAATAGAATTATTTTCATTTGCCTTCTCAATTTCTATTCATCAAATAAGTGAAATTATAACTCACACATCTTTGGATATCCCCACATCAGTGACAGGTATTCGATTTTCAATAAGAGAATAAAAGAGGCTGCTCTTGTTGCTGTCTCTGATGCAACCAGGCTTGAGGAATGAGCCAGGCTCAACTATCTAAACAGATGCATCAAGGTGAATGAACTCAATATTACACTTCAAGGTATAAGTTAAAAAAATGGAATAGCAATAAAATTGTTTGTATAACTAATAGTTATCATTGATGGAGATATCAGAAATAGGTAAGAAATTGTATATAAAGTTTTAAAAATAGTAGAATAAAAAATACACAGTGGTTCATTAAATTACTACAACACATTAAAATATTTTTTAAAAAAATGTGCAAAACTTTTTAAACAATGAATAAAAGTGAAATTTTTTAACTGAATTGTTGTTTTGTGCATTTTTAAACACCTGAAATTTTATTAAGTAAAGAACGAAATGGTATAACTAAAACACATCTTCATAACAGACAAAATTATTGTCAAAAAAAAGTTATTATACACTTTTGATAAGCTAATATTTTTTTCAAACAGGCTTTACAGTCAATTTTTTTACACAAACTCTGACTTTATGTATGTTTAGTATACAATCTGAAAAACAAAAGTAGTTCTTAAGGGGCTGACAGTCAAACATGACAGGTAATGCAACTGTTTTGTGCATATATTAGATATTTTCAAAATAGAATTAAATTAATTGAAGTAACAATAAATCCATTAATGTATTCGAATGCAGGAAAGATTGATTAAACAACAATTTCGCATTTTTTTAAAAATACATATTTTATTAATACAATGTGCAATTAATAATATACTAAAAAAAAGGAAAAATTCTTCTTTATCTGCTTCTATTAACAATATGTTGAAATTTATGATTAGTAGTCTAAAATGAAAAAAAATTTATTACTAAAATCTAGTGAAAAGCTTCTTGAGAAATACTTTGGTTGGGGATAGAAAGTTGTGCGATGTTGTATATTTAAATTTGTATGGCAGTGTGAGGAATTAACTTTTTTGTGTCTTTTTTCCCCTTATGTCTAAACAATCCATATAACTTAAATGTTCTTTTTTTATTTTAAATAATTTACATGTTAACTTTTTACAGTGAACTCCTATAACTTTGGAGCTATCAATACTTCACATTGCTTTTAGAAAACAAAGTAATAAAACAATTAAACAAAACTTTAAATATTCTAATTCCAAGAATAATGTACATTATTAACTTTTTAAACACTTAAATTTAATATTAATTATTAAAAAAAAAATCGAGCAGCCCAGATGCAAAAAAGATTATATCGGCTTCTGTTTGTAGAAAATGGAGAATAACCCTAAAATCTTATAACTGGTTTTGTTTTGGTGGCACTTTTTTTATTGATCTTTTATTCATTGTGCTTTTCTTCTTTATCATATTGTAAAATTGAAGTCAAAGTGATAAAAAGCCAGCGAAAGATACTAAAATCTCATTTCAGTAGCTGTTTTACTTTTTAATGAATGCACAAATTTTTTTAATCATCTAATCTCAATAAAAAAATTGCAGGAAACATTTCAATTTCATAAATATAAAGAATACCACAATTTTATATCTAATACTCAATTGAAATCTCACTTCATCACCAGTGGACAAGAGGGCCACTCGGGGCTTGTCATACACGAGGACATCCCGGACCCCACAGGTGGCCATCACCCCAATCTCCGCAGAAGATATCCTCTTGTTGGAGGGTATCAAAACTTCACCCTCGATCACGTCACTGCCTACTGCTCTGAAAGACATCGAGACAACCGATTTACTTCAGATCATTTACACACATCTTTACATAATGTGATATAGCAGTTTTAAGACATATCTTATGAGATTCTCTGCGACTCCTGTTTACGAGAGATTTTAAGTAGAGATCATAAATTTATTTCTATGTCATTGCTTTATGAACTGTGGTCTTAAATATATACTGTAACAGTGTTTCCTCCCCTATCCTTCGTCCTGTCATCACACCTTTATTTAGTAAAATATTTCTTTTATAACGTTTGGTGGTGCTGGAAAGTATATACAAGTTACCCAAACAAAGAACTTTGCCTCATCGGAAAATCTGAATCTCCTACAAACTGGGATATTATAATTGGGGGGTGGTAGTATATGTAGGCCTCATCTATTTTTAAAATTCCCACTCTAATGGACAACATAGCCTACACTCTTTCCATTAGGTGGATGGCGCTTTTATGTTATATTATGCAAACGATAAAAATAACCTGATGTGCACACAACTTTACACAGCTCTCCACAAAATTCATGTTGAAAAAGGGTTTTACTTGATTTTTACAAGGGAATAATAATTTTTTAATTCACCTGTGCATTATTTTCTTTCACACAACTGCATCAAAATTATTCTAAATAGGTATTTTTTCTGCTTAGCCTTACATGCAGCATAAATGAATTAAAGTGGCTTTAAAAATGAATAAAATTTTAACCACTAAATTTTGAGTTTATGGAACATATTGCCCCATAAAAATGTAATAATCTCACAAACAAAAATACTTATATCAAAGATGGCTATAATATTCAAATGGGAGGGCAAGTCTGTCTTTAGTTTACAATTAAACATACTAAAGCAAAACGAAGGAATCTTGAGTGTGTTAAAGAATAAGAACTGCTAAAATATTTATCTTACAGAAATAAAATATATCTACTTATATATATATATATACTATCTTTAGGTAACTTTTTCATATATTTTAAACTTGTATTAGTTATTAAGACACTTTTTTATGCATACATTTTTATTATGATAAATTATGAAAATCAAACATAGAAATGACATACAATAGATTTTGTATGCATATAATTATGATTTGTTCATGCACCATTTTAGTTAACATACACAATTAGGCATGAACACTTTGTTGCCTT
Source organism: Troglohyphantes excavatus (assembly GCA_963932185.1). NCBI lineage: Eukaryota > Metazoa > Arthropoda > Arachnida > Araneae > Linyphiidae > Troglohyphantes > Troglohyphantes excavatus. The sequence goes on along the minus strand of OZ010667.1, from coordinate 71,830,078 downwards.
TGTTATACATATATTACAACTATTTTTATTTGTTTATTTGGGACCTGCTTAAAAAATTAATGATATTAATTTAATACTTAAAAAAGTTTGTTGGTGGCAATTTGAAATAGCGGAAGTATTTACATTTTTTAAAATTTGATTAAAAATAATAATGCACTTTTTAAGTTTTGTGCATTTGTTCATACAGTCTTTTTAAATTTATTTCATTTTTTAATTTGCTAGAAAAGAAATTTTACAAAATATAAAAGACAGAATTCAAAACTTTGTTGAACTTTTGATATCTAAATAAGTGCTTCCAGTATTATAATTTTACCAGAGATCAATATTGATATAAAAATCCCCTGACTTAAAAAAAAAAATACATGAAAATATTACACACACATTAATATTGAATCCTATAAAAATGAAGGGCTTGCAAATAACAGAAAATAAAGAATTTCACATAATTTTAAATTTATATATACATAAGGAAAAGAAAATTACAACAATGATGCTAAAAAGAATACAACAGTGCATTTTTCTAAACTGTTTTTTAAAGGAAAATTTCATGACATTTCCCGGTTAGCTCTGTATACCAGATGCATGGAAACCCTGAATTGCTCATATACTTTTATAGAACAAATTCAAATTGGACATTTTTAGAAAATAAATATTGTTTTAATGCATGAATACAATTTGGTATTTCAGAAAAATTTGGTTAATTAAATGTCTAATAAATGAGCATTCCAATATCTTAGGTGCGCTTCTATAGGCCAGATGGGCCTTGAGCCTAATATTTTTGAAAATTATCTGTGTCTATGTATGGGGCCATGACATGAAAGAACATTTATAAAGCAATTACTTTTACAATATCTATGACAAATCAATTATGTTATTGTTAGATAAAATATCTCTATTTAATTTTTTTTAAATTTAATTCTTATCAGATCAAGGATAAGCAGCAATGTAAGGTCTAAGGCGGTGCGACCACACAGTTACTAAAACTTTAGGGGGCGTCAAAATTACATACAACACAGGAGAAAATATATAGCTGTTTGAACCTTCTGTTAGTGTATTTTTTATTAAACCTCAATAGTGAACTACTTATTTGAATATGTGATTTATTTTTGTTTTTTAACACCTAATGTCGTCCATGGCTCCATTATCCCGGTTACCCAGCCACCAGTTCAGTCAGTCTGGTAGCACAGTTCATTGGTGTGAATGAATATTTGGATGTTTATGAAGTGTGGATAGAAACTGGCTAACTATACATGTTATTGTGATTAAAGGTACACGTAGGTAAGTAAATTAAATTTTTTTAAAACTTATTTAACTTTGATTATGTATCAGAAAAGGCATTAACATCTTGCATTTGTATCCATTGAAAACGATATTGTACATGTATAAACAATTCTGACTAAATTCAGAAACTTGCCAGTATTAAATTTAGGAAGGTGCCCATAGAATATGTTTCTTTTTTAACTAATGGCATAAACACTTAAAACACAATTTCTACTAATAAACAAAATGTAGCCTATACATCGCTCGATTAACCAGTTAACCGACTTTTATAGAATTTCTTCTGAAATGTATGAGGGGGGAGGGGGTGCAACCAGGAGATCTCCCAAATAGAAAATGTTCCAAGGCTACCACTGATAAGCAGTTTTATATAATGTGTTGATATTTCAATGCTATTTGTAAGAATAGTTGAACCAAGCTAGGAAAGAATGCAATAATTTAGAAAGCAGACAAATTAATATAAATGACAACAATTACCTAATATCTTGACCTTTAGTAGCAAACTTCAAAATTTTGATTTTTATCTCATTACCCTATAAAAAAAAATATATATATATATATTAAAAATACATAAACAAATCTGAATTTTTTTATGTTTCATTACAAAAAATAGTTAACCTTTATTTATAAGAGTACTATAGGACAAGCCTGCATTAATCATAATTTCAAAACCTAGTTAGAATGTGCCATTGTAGCGTGACAAATTTGAGTGGTCCCCCGACGGGGACCACTCAAATTTGTCACCACAGGTCCCTAGCAAGGTGGGGCTAAGCAACTAAATACTATTGACACTCATAAATAATACCTAAGCAAACTAGAGAAACACGGGTAATTGACAATTTTCCAAATTCACATTTTCATAAACAAAATATGTCATTAAAGATGAAAAGAATATGATAAGGCTCATCTATCTAATAGTTTTAGGGGAATTTCCCAAGACAATTCCCTGATTTTTTAGGTTGCTTTCCCTGACAATTTCAGGTTTTCCTAGGAGAGTGGAAACCAGCGTAAGTAGGAGGCTATTGCTACGTTATCATAATAGATCAATAGAGAATAGTTTGACGAAAGATCAAAAAGGTTTCGCTCCAGTTTATCTCTTTTTTGCTGTCGAGTGTCAGATGAGCCAAAAAATCTTAAATTCCAAAATTATCATATTTTGGTAGATTTTACATTTATGTAAACATCTGCCCCTTATAAAAAACCCTTTTGAAAACATCTCAATTACTTTTACAGAGATAGCTTTTAAAGTTTGTTACACAGAGCATAAAATTAATGGGTATTGTTAGGAAAACTGGAGATCCACAGAAAAAATGACTGACACTCAAGGGATTAGACCACTATTAGCCAAGAGAAAATAATTGCAATAAATGCACCATAAGTTTCTCTCAGCTAATAGGCATTTGGGCAACAAGTTGCTGGCTTGGATGTCATGCTACAACTAGTTACTCAGTTGTGTAAATAGTCACCTTCGGTTAGTAGGACCTTAATCCAACAGTCTGCAACTCACCGGAGCAACTAGCCAATAGTTTCCCTCTACAAATAACGGCCTTAGGGTCTTAAAGTTAGAATTGTCGAGAATGATTGGTATTTGAGAGGTCATTTACTTCTGCGTCTTCCTCTGCCACGCTCGTGTCTTCTACTTGGATCACGGCATCCGCCTTCTCCGGAATCGCGGATCCAGTGCTGACACGAATGCAGCTTCCGGGAGCAAGGTTGAAGTCCAGCTGAAAAACACAACCAGACCTCAGAAACCCCCAAAGTATGTGAAAACTAAGCAAGATCATTTGACTATAAATACTAAGCCAGAAAATCATTAATCTTTTAACTTCCTAACTGATTTATCGTAGAAAAAAATTTATTTTAAATTGTGTTTCTAGTAATCTAAATAAAATACTTAATTTTTTTCACAGAAGTTCCGGATCACTCATTTAGAAAATAAAAAGCATGTATGGAGTGTCAGTAAAGAATCAATGGAACAATCTTTGAAACATTCAATTTCCATTTTGAGCAATCAGTCTTAATTTGAAGCTAAAAAATATTTACTTTATTAGCAAAAAAAAAAAAAAAAAATCAAATATTAACAGATTTTAACAAAAATTCCAATAATTTTTTTTTATTTTTTTGCACAATTTTCTGTGAGAGGGACTTTTGAAATTTTTATTATTATATAATTAATCCAAAATTTTTGCTATGTGCTAACAGATTGCACTCTACGCTGACTATTCATGCATGTGGTTACCATGAAAATTTGTAAATAGGTGGTTTTAGTGCGAAACCACTGGAAATGAAAGGGTTAACTGTGTTGTTGGTTTTTTTCAACCGTCATTTTAATCAATGGATAAATGTTTGTGAAATTGTTTTTACAAGTATCTATGAACAAGAGAGTTACTATATTGACATTTACAAAAAAACATTTTATTTTTGCTTTTTAATTAAAAACCAGCCATTTCTTACTTAATTGATAATGTTTAAATAATTGTTTTTATGTAGTAGTTTCAGAAAATAATTGCCAATAAAAGACATAATTGTAGTATAGCATTTTTTAATATTATGCAAATTTTATGGTGTATTAGCCACAGAGGAAAGAAGAAGGTGGCGTAGTGTTTAGGGCCAAAAACAGTTTGCAATGTGAAGTAAGCAATCACCTAAATAATAGTCCCTGATGAAGGATTTGTCTTTATTTCACAGTACTACTTTGTACCATTACTTGGCGAAAATTTATTTTATAATTTAACTTACCTTTGACTAGGAAGTAATGGACTTTTTTATTGATTTGGACCTTGTATTACATACTGCAAAAATCATAAGTTTTATTCTTTACAATTCGCAAGTTAAGTAATGCAGCCCTCGTTGAAAATGCACTGCCAGCTCAGCTTGTTTGGGTTGACTTTTTTGGAACATAGGGTTGCTACCTTACTTCTCATGAAATCTCGCCAAATCATGTGCATTTTTTTTCTTTCCTCTGAGTGTGATAGCAGCTTTTAACTGTCATATTGGCTTGGAGCTAGAAAGACCAATGTCATAATTGACATTGACAGTTTTGAGAAAAATGGCTTTAAAGTTTGTTGCAATGTTAGGAAAATCCAAGAATATTTTGAAGGGTTAGAGAAGCCTGAGGACATTAGTTTCTATTTCATTTAGAAGTTTAAAATTGATATCATGGAAATAAAAATTGATCAAATTGACATTGGTCCTTGTTTCAAGCCACAGATAAACATAATTAATAAGACACTACTCTGTGCTAATATTTAGCAAATGAAAATTATTGGGACTTATAACAAAGGTCCCCAATCTAATAAAAAATTGGACTAATGGATGACTACTACTTTTTTTAAATATGACTAAAAGAAATTCATGTATCAAAATTCAAATATTAAATGGTACATTTACTTCATAAATGCATTTTATTAATTAGAGCAGCTTTATAGTGAATGCTAAAATTACTCAAAATAACATAACACAAAGATAAATGTAATTATGCAAGTATGTCTTATTTAACACATTCAGGGAAGTATTTGAGTTTGCGCTTGTTTAAAATTTTTTTTTTTTGAAAAAGTTTATATTATCCTGCACAATAACCAATGCAATACTCATATACATATTCATTATGAAATATTTCTATTTTTGGGTGAAAGGGTAGAAATGATAGCATATCTTCAAAGCTGTAAAGGTAATGGATTCTGCTTACAATAAACAAAAGCCACACAATTTATTAACAGCTTTTATAATATTAGCTCTAACAATAAATTTTTAACTGCTTAAATTGATAAAATCGAAAAGGGTAGATAAAGCATGTTATTCAAGTTTTTAATACTTTGAAATGTGTCATCTAACATTTAAATGACAGCAAATTTCGAACAAAGTTGGACATTAAAACCTTATCTGTCAAAGCTCGGTATTAAAATTGTATAAGAAAACACTGCATCCATTGTACTGCAATAAATATAAAAAGATTATTTTTTAAGGTGATTTTTATGGTGTACACATTGATTATGAATATTCAAATTTATAGATAATACACTATATAATATTTTGAATGCCAAAAAAATATTAAATCAAATAAAACATTCTATAAATGAAGGTATTACATAAAAAAAATGTTCCAAAGTATTTCAGGCATGGATTATAGAGTTAGATTAAGAAGTTAGAATATGTATATTATATTTTAGAAGAGAGAATGTTATAGGAAATTTAATTCAACTGTTCAAGTTTATTAAACAGGGGGTGTCGAGGGTTTGGATTTTAATCCGAGTGATAGAATGAGAGGTCACGAGTTTAAATTAAACAAATCACATTTTAATCGGGAAGAGAGAAACCACTATTTTTATAATAGGGAAATAATAGAAAAATGGAACAACTTGCCAGTGGGTATTTTAATTTCTACAGGAGTAATTGATGTTAAGAAGTTACAAATAAATAGGAGGTACTATACTGGACCAATCTTGTTGGGCTTGTTGTTGGTTGTCAATATTTGAATATAAAATGAGGAATTAGAAATCAAACTTTATTGAAGTAAATGAATAATTTTAAAAATCTGAGTATTGATAACACTCATAAAATTTAGAATAATTTTAAACACTATTTATTTCTAAAAAATATCTTACTTTACAGCCAGGTGTGACACAGCCAATAACTTCCCTTATTTCAGAATGATCATCAGCTGGAAAAGGACAACCACAACCAATTGTATCAACAATGCAGAAACTTAAAAAAGTATTTACATTAGAGCAGATAAAACTAAATTATATTTCTAAACAAATTCTTACCATTAATGCTTGAAAAATAAAAAAAATGCACATTAATAAAAGCAATTTTATTTAATTTAGCTTGCATAGAATCGAATAAATACAGTACTCAAATTTAATTTAAACAAAAAAAATGTGTAAACAATTTTCTTCTAATGGAAATAGAATCTTTAGCCCATAAATCTATGAAAAGTTGTCAATGGAGAAAAGTCACAGAATGAAGAATAGCAATCTGTTGCATATCCCACAATATAAAGTTCAATTGAAAAATGGCCTGATTCTAGTTAAAACCTGACACAGGTACGTAGGTAAGGGGGTGATTCAGGGGGTTCAAACTCCTCCCATTGAAAGTCAAGGGAAAAAAATAAAAATTGAATTACTGTAACAATCATAAAAAAAACTAGAAAAATTTCAATTTCTCGTATAATCTACAATTCTTGTGTTGCATGAGGGATAACCTGGTATTTTCTGGGAGTCTTACATAGGAAAATAGCTTTCAAAAGGCTTAAAAAAAATGTTTTGAAGTCATTTTTATCTCAAACTAAGTCTAACATGACAACATCGCGTTTAATTTTCTAGCGTTTGGATTTCGGCGGTAAAGGGAAAAGATCGTCAAACGTGTTCATATAAATAAGATGCTCCAAACCTTATACCATTTCTAAACAAGGATTCTCAAAATATAAATAGGTTTTCTAATTTATTTCATAATTAGGGGGTGATATTTACTAATTTTAAAAATAGGTAACGATTCTGTGAAGAATATAAAATAACTGTTGCTGTTTCGATATTTATCTGCCGATGTATTCCTGTTTACTTGAATAAAAACTAATAAGTTAAAAAAAAAATATTAGGTTAATTTGTTGATTTTAGTGGAGAACCCCCCCCCCCCCCCCCCTTTGGTTTAGGGGTTGGGAATGAGTTATTTAAGGAAATCAGTTGCTCAGTCACAGAACCCCTCCCATGAAAATTCTATACCTACGTGCCTGACCTGACAAACAGAGAGAAAAATGTTTATGCATGATGTTTAATAATCACGTAAAAGTTTTAAGAGTTTGATTGAATTTCCATTCTAAGTATGTATTGATTACAAACAATACTGGTGACATACTTTACCTAGAACAGCATATCCATCTTTAACAGAGGCTCGGAATGGAGGATAAGGCTCGCCCGCCAAAATAGCTTCGGCAGTCACATAACTGAAGCACTCTAAACACATAATACAAGGTGACATGAAACAAAAAATAATTTAGTAAAAATGCATATTTGATGTCATACAAAAGTTTTACTCAAATTGCCTAAGGCTAGAGACAAATACGAACCCACATGCATCTAATGGAAGCAATTGGGCTACAAATTACAGTAGCACTCCAATTACCTATGCTTCAGTTATCTGGATCGTTTTGAGAGAAAAATTCAGTAACATTTGAATTAAAAATGTTTTTATATTTGAATGATTAAACAGTGCACTAGCGTAAATGTTAGTGGATATACAGGCGATGTCACTTTCAGTCGGAGTTGGCATTGCTGCGGCCAACTTGGGCCTTAATTTTTCACATTTAGCTTTTTTTTTTGTCATGTTAATCTGGCATGCAGTGTGGCTTTGGCTTACTGAAGTTTTCTACCCAGAAAACCCTTTTTTTCCCATATATTATCCAATTATCCAGATGAGGTCTGGTCCCAACTGATTTGGACAAATGGAGTTTTACTGTATATCAAAATGCATTTTAGTGCTTAAGAATCATGATGGTTAGAGAGAGAGATTTTTTATTTAATGTTTTGACAGCTAAAAGTTGTTAAACAGGAACTGATTAATGTCATTACAGAGTCAGAGCCTACGATCTGCATGTAATTGAGCCAAACTGTGATATGCATACCGGTGCTGGTATGCATACCACATGTTCCTATTTGACGGTACATGAAAATAATATTAGTAATGTCAGAAAACACCTGAAATGAAAGTAATAAATAAAATCAAAAATATAAGTGTCATCAATGCGGGAGTTTCACGTGACGTAGTAACATGAATTCCCTACTTGTAGTTTCGATTTCTTCTCTTTAGCAGACAAGCCTGTGGTTTGGTCGCTCCGCTCGCTCGCTTATTCCACTCAACTTTGTATTGTATTTTAACGAGATAATTTAGCTGTATATTTTCATCGTTTATTTTTAACAATGCAAAGTTTAAGTAAAAGACCCTTTGTTAGTAAATTTCGGCTTATTACATATTTATTCATATGCAGAAAAACTAAGTGAAATTGTCTTTTTCTATATATCTTTTGATATTTCCTCCTGTTTGAAAAAATCATTTTGGATCAAAATGATCGGAGCACAACTTTGAATATTTCGTAGGAACGAAGTTTTCTCGTTTTATCCTAGCCATGCTTTCATCAGATTAGAATTAGAATGAGGGAAACTGTGAAAAGAAACTCTACTTGCAATACAATCCGCTTTCGAAACAGTATTAGAGCAACCGAATGCACTACACGAAATCACCATATTAGTATTTTAAAAAGAAAAATCTTAAAAAGTATATTGCAGCAGCTGTACTTCCATACTAATTCAACGGAACTTTTTCGGCGTCTAGAATACGTCTCCATGTTCCGTTGGAACAGCGGTCTTCTTGGCGTGAAACTCCCCCATTTGAGTTGTTTGAATCATTTGGCAGCTGACCTAAGAACGTTACTGCCTAACAAAGACAAACTTTTTTGTATTGTGGGATGTGTGAGAAGGGTTATAAGGAAACTGGGTACTCATAACTGAAAAGATTTATCAAGGAGTACACGAGAGTATTAGGAGATACTAGAATGGGTGAAGCCTTGCTGAACCACAAGTTTTCAATAGGCAAACCTCATATTTGTTTACTGATCAAGGCCATTTACAGTTAAAAAATATTCAGTCACAAGAGCATTACAAAAATAAATTTTGCTTCTGTAATCTGATTTCAGCATACGCTAAGGCTGTAAATGAAACCTCATAAAATCGCCCAAAGTGTTGTTTTGTGTTTACAATAAATATTTCAATTACTTAACATATTCTTAATGCTATAACATATTATCATACTCTACTCATACTAATTATCATACTCTTACTCTAAATACGACACTATTTTACTGCATACCTGAAAAGCTTTTCCTTATAATTTTCGAATTATTACTTTCCTTAATAACGCAATTAAGAGCTTCGAGCACTGATATCATAGGATAAGGGGAATGTCGAAGTCTTTTGGATGCTTTTATCGGCTTTACATTACCTAAAAGAAAAATAAGTAATTAAATACAAAGCAAAAAAATATAGGAGTAGGTAACATTAAATCATATCTGTCAACATTTAAAAAATCAAATGCATACAAATTTTTTCATAACAAATCTGCATAAATTAATCAGTTAACATTGCAAAAGTTGGTATTATAATTTGGGTCAATATTTCTTTAAAACAAATTAATAATTTTTTTTTCACTTTTTTATATAAATGACAATACACATGCATTACTTAAAAAAACTTAATACATACCATTTTAACAACAAAAAAAGTTAAAAAGCATTCAGTGTTTCCGAGAGAACAAAAATTTAAATACTAAGCAACATATCTTTTGAATAGTTGCATTTTTATGAATTTTTAGTTGTTAAAATAGTAAATAATTGTTAAATGTAAAAAAAATCTATTAAAAACTGTACAATTTTATAAGTTTATTGTACAACCATACAAAATAGGTAATACTGTACCTTGTATAGTAAATCTGTACAAGTGGACATAACAAAATTTGATATAATGCAATAATCTAGTTATCCGTAACAACTGTCGATGCTATCCTTCATACAACATAACAAAAAGAGCCATGTATTAGAGAGAGATATATATACAAATTGTGGGAATATTTTCCTGACTGGGATTTAGCAGCCATAGCGGACGCTGCTTGGCGCCCAAATTCAATTGATTCACTTCAATAATACCAAATCCACATTTAAAAGTGAATCGCTTGAATTTCGTCCCCCAAGAATTTTCGCTGAAAAACATGTTCCTTTTTGAAAATAAGCTCCTCAATTTTCCTAGTTGAGCATACAATAAAAACCGTCTTTTTTTAATTTACCGAGAAGCCGGTATAACAATTTTATGCATTTCGAGAAATTTTCTACTTGGATAAGATGATCATAATCCTTTTTTATTCGATTGTGTCAGGAGAAAGATATTTGGTGTGTATGTCCTTACTTATATATCTCCACAACTGCTTAATCGATTCTAATAAATGAAATATAAATTTAAAATAAACATAATATAAATTCAATAGGTTGGACACTAGACATCATTGTTTTAGCCTAAAAATACTACTGAGATATAAAGTTGTCAAACTGACAAATCACCTTTGCAAATTAATAAGTGCAATATTTAAAAAACATTTAAGCCTCTAAACGGTTTGGACATTTATAATGATCTATAACTCTCCATATTTCCCAACAATGTACATCAAAATTTTAAAACTACTCAATAATAATATATTTTTTTAATAAAAAAAAATTATTTTTAAGCTACACTATTAAAATAATTAAATACAATATAAAATATATATATTGGAAATATAAGCTAACCTGTTTGTACTGGCTACAAACAGAAAATGCGTAATTTTGGCCTCGGTGCCAATTTTCCAAGTCAAAATGGTAAACAATAATGGCTAGGTACTGTTTCAAAATGGCCATGTATACATACTTTTTGACATTTCAATCCTGATTCTAGAGTCGAGATTGGGTTCCATTGGACACTTTTTGTGAAATCTACAATATAAAGTAGAAAAAAGTTATAAAAAACAATATTGAATAATTTATCCATAAATTACTAAAATATAATAACTTAAAAAATATTTTCAAAAATAAAAAAAAATGCAGATTTTTTATAGTTAAGCAATGTTTGGAACGGGGCGAGTTTTAAGAGATGCTATTCTAGAATATTCTCATTTAACAAATAGCTTAATGGCTTTTACTTAATGCAACAATTTCAGAAATTTTGATAATTGTTTTCAGATATTTTTTAAGCAAATTTTTTGTGGAGAGTAAAATACCTTATTATTGTTTCTAAAAAGTAATAAAAAATAGCGCATAAAATTGCAGTAATAAACGTTCTATAGTCAAACTCTACCTCAATGATTTTAATTTATAATCTTTAATTGATTAGGGACATAAATGGTACATAATATGAATTTAGAATTTTTAACTTCATGCTATAACTTTATTGGTAACATCATGCATGTAATTTTAATGGCTTATAACATGTCAAAGATATTAACAGAATTAGTTTTTAAAGAAAACCTTAACATTTTAATCCATTACTAAAATTTTACTCACCAGCTCTACACGGAAGACTTTTTGAACCGAACGCGATTAGGGCGAAGGTGTAAAGCAAAGTAAATAAAAACACATTTGTTTACGTTTAAATGTTCACGCGATCATCATGAACCAATCACGGACTGGTATTATATTTTTATTATTTGTTTTAAGAAATATAATTTTATTACTATTATTAAAGTATAATTTTTAATTTAATTCTTTTATATTTTAAATAATAAATAGTATGGTGATTTTTAAAGTAAGAAAAAAAAACCTACAACTTTTATCAACTTTTGCTATTCTCTTTCTTGAACAACTAAACTTAACCATTTTTTGATAGAAGTACGCGGGAGCGTTCAGTTTGTTTTGACGCCAAATATCAGCTTGTTGATTTCTTGTCTTGGACTTTAACTATTTCTTCTGTCATTCGTAATTTTACGAAAGTATTAAAAGTATAATGTTCTGCATTTGCTTTTAAATAAAAAGAAATTATGTTACGTAGAAGTAACTCTAGGAAAATCAATCCTAAAATTAGGTGTGTGAATATACCATTTTATATTACACTATAAATATTAGCCATTGTTCAACTTCCGCTGTACAATTTATTACATGTATTTGCATAATTTTTTTTTTTTTTTAAATGATTTATATCAGATTTAATAGCGTTATATGTATTCTATATGTACTTTGTGATTTGTATTAATTTTTGTTTCATGAAGAATTGAGTTTCGTATAAGTTTGTTACATTATACGTTTTTATTTATCTCGTTTTTATTACCTTATCATAAGGTACTTTTCAAAAATATATTTTATTTTTATAATTTTGTTTTGAAAACTATATTCATTCTTTGAAGGTACAATTGACAAAAACAAGGGTTATGTGGTATAGAGGTACTAGGTTGAATATAAAAATCCTAGATTTTAGACAGAACATTTTCAGAAGTCTATAATTTACCCCCTAATAATATTTTGCTTCAACACTGCAGGAAATTTTATTATAATTTTAAGCAATATACTTATTAAGAACATGTTCTTATAACTAATGATTTTTTTTTATTTCAATAAATTAAAACTAATTTATAGGTTTATTAGTTTCTTCTTTGTCATGAATTTCATTATAATATTTCTTGTTTTATATACAATAATATCATAACTTGTTGCATGTTTGCTAAACATCAATAAGCAAAGTTTGCATCACAAAACTTTAACATTTTAAACACTTATTTATGTTTTATCTGAAATATTATTTGAAACTTTGGTTAAAATGCATTGAACCTTGCAGAGTAAAAATTTAATTGGCAACAAAACTGATCCATAAGTATGTGTTACTTTGTGAATATCGTTTTTTCAGAAAAGTCGCCATGGGTAACCGTTTAATGCATTTAACCATGAATTATTTAAAAATGCTTATGTCTTTCTGATGGAAACCTTCAGTTGTTTTAAAAAAAAATTCCATTTAAGTTGACTTTTGCTGATAGACACTTTTGTCACCTGTACAAATGTTAGTCTGACACAAAAGCTTAACCTTAATACATTTTGGACTGTTTAGCTGCATAAAGCAAAACAATTCAATTTAAAATCAGGTCATTAGCAAATATTTTTAAGCTACGATGCTTAACTTCTCAAATCATTTAAAACTTTTTGTTGGAAATATATCTTCGACTTGTTGGAAAAATTCAGTAATACCTTTTTTTTTATCTCAAAGTGCATGTATAGTTCATAAATTAAATTGTTGTTAGGAAAAAAATCTCCAAGTCAAATACGAGTGTGGTGTATTATTCAAGATATTTAAATCAATTAAGTTTGAATAGTTATTGAGCGAGTGGTTGCAAACAAGAAAAATGACTTATTTTTGTAAGAAGTAAATTTTTCAGTTTGTTCGTCACCACAAAAGCAAATTAATCTCAAGTTATGTCCTATTTCACAGACCAATTGAAACTACTCCCTTCTCTTATACCCTTGTCACCCATCCCTCAATGCAAACAAAAGTGTTTTTTTGTTAAGCAGTAATATTCTTATGTTAGCTGGCAAATTGATAACGTTTTTTTTACTTATTACATTTATATATTTTATTTTAGATGTTTCGGCCATTACTAATATTTTTTTTTTATTACTCCCACCTGGACTACTGCGTACCTCCCGAGGTATGATTGCCACAGGTGGAGAACTGCTGCCTTTAGCAGTTTTCAACCTTTTCACAGATTACGGGTGAAGGGTCACACATAATCCTTAAAAAAGTTGCATGCCTCAATGTATCTGGGTTACTATTTATGTTGATACTTTTCATGCATCTTAATTTAATTGGTGTAATATCACTTTTCAAAATACTATTCCTGCCATTTCATTTTAGTTTCAATATAAATTATTTATAATGGATTAAGTTATTTAATGTCATTTAAAAATATAGAGTGATTTTAATTTTTTAAAACCAATTTATGATATATTCTGTAAAGTTTTGTTACATGAATTAATTAGTGGTTATTTTACATAGAGCAATATAGTGAGAAACACTTCAGGGGACATTTGAATGTCTTTGTTCATCTAGAAAAAGAATTAAAAAAAAAAAACTTCTGGGCATAAAAAATTTGAATATAAAATGTTTAAACCCCTTATATCACTAACTACATGACATTCATTAGTTTGTCCTAAACTAAAGATAAAATAAGTTAGACTTGTCATAGTCACAATTTTAAATATATAAATGAAAAATAGTTCTAACGCAACACATTAGTTAATATCGAAATAGGAAATTGCTGTGAGAAAGTTTTTCTTCTGATTTGACGATCCTCCTACGATTTTCTATTGAATATTTAACAGAAATACGAATGTTTTACTATGTTTTTAAGAAATTGTTTTTTATAAAACCTATTCAATTTACATACTTCTACCAATCTAACATATAACAATACACGTCTGTATGCCAGTGAGTCATTTGTGATTTAATGACCATTTTTGCTGTGTTTAATTTGTAAATTTGTTGTGCATTTTTTAAAATCTAATTAAAGTTTCCCTGTTTGGCATATCTAAAATCTGGTGATCCTATGCCTATGTATTACAACCATATTCTTAACACTTGTCTATTTCCAGACAAAAGTCCTTTTCTTATGAGTTTTCTTCTTCGGACGATGATGACAGCGAATCCTTTTCCCCCTCCCCGGTGCTTCGTGTGCGGAACAAGGCGATCAACAGGGGTAGATGGCTCAAGGAGGAGGTAACCTGACTGATCCTTCCAAATTTCTGTGTTTCTCTCAGTGTTTATATGTTTTTTAGAATTCAGTTTTTTACTAATAGAAAATTTAAATCTTATTGAAACATTGAGTAAATTCCTAGTTTGTGGTGCTTGCTTGGAATTCTGAAAAATTGTCGCCATAAATTCTGGTAAAACAATTATAGCGAAAGCAAGAAAATGGAGGAAATGAAATCTTATTTCCCAGTGATTGATTCCACCACCAACTTCTCCGGCAGAAAAACTGCAATGACGTCCTGCATAAACTTGGTGTGCATGCCAGTGACGGTATCTTTGAAGTTGACTATGTGGTTCACAGTGAAATGACTCTCTCCCTTCAAGCATTTATAGTAATCCAGAACAATAACAATTATGTGCAAAATGAACTGCTTCAACAATGTGTGTTGTTTACAATCCATCATTCATACAACAATCAATAACCAACATCTTTGCCTTCAAAGATATTTATTATTAATATATACAGCTGCCGCTTAATATACATCTGATGTCGACAGAACCACCAGCCATGATCGAGTCAAACACACTCCAAACTTTGGTTCCAACCACTTGATCATAAAATTTATGGTTACCATAAATCATTTCAATGCACTGTGCATCATAAATCAGGATTGCCACTATATAAACTTTATTGCTCACCAAATATTTCATTTGTTGAGGGCATTGCAAACCAGGAATAGACCAAACATTGATATTCATTGTGTTTTATACATTTTTATTCCATTATTCGAAATTATGAAGCTTTCATAATGCAGGGTATAGCATTGTGTGCTAAGTCGGATTTGAACACGGAAATTTCTGATTTATAGTCAAATGCGTTAAATCCTCTTTGCCAAAAATTGGTCACCATCGCTGTGTAATCGAATCCTCTATTTGAAGCCGCATAAACTCCTTCACAGTAAGTCAATCAGGAGATAAATAATTGATACCTGTGATGTGTTACCATGCAGGCAGTGGTTGATGAGTTACAAATGAATTGTGGTAGTCTATGTTGGTTTGTTAATCCAATGCCCGGAATTCACCAATTGCGGAGATATGCACTAAGCTGGGTTTAAACATGGAACCATCTGAATCATAGCCAGATATGTTACATCTTTCGTACAAAACAATCGCTATGGTCATATCGGATCTGCTTCGAAATATTAGTCAAACTTGCATGATTTGATTTTTATAACTTAATTTTCTGACAGTCCGGTATTTATTCATTATTGGTTTTCCTTTTCAACATCAATAAACTTAATGTTTAAATTTATAATAATGCATTGTAAGCTTTAAAAATTTTTTCTTTCCAAGAAAACAACCAAATTCAGTAATTAAGATCCATAAAAAAAAGTTTAATACTTTAAAGCTCTAGAACTTATATACTTTTAAATTATTAATTTCACAAAATGCTACAAACAACACAAATGTTAAAATGCTGTCCCAACATTTAATAGACAAAATGACAATATTGAAATTTTATTTTGGTACAAAGTTTTTTAAAAACTTTTTTTTGCATAATACTTTTTTTGAGATTTAAAGACATTTTGCATAATACTTTTGTTTGGTTAGGTTTAGTGTTGGAAGTGGCTATCATGCTCCAAACACTATGTGCCCAATGTTACCTTTAATAAAATGTTAATGCCTTATGCAATTTAATGACTTTTCACAATTTAAATTACTTGAACTGATTCCTCTTTTCCTTTCTTGTATAGGACGAGAGACTGAAAGTCTTGGTGGAGACGTATGGAGAGAGTCAATGGGAAATCATTGCAAATCTCTTTCCTGATCGCAGTGATGTCCAGTGTCAACAGCGTTGGTACAAAGTGGTCAATCCTGAGCTTGTGAAAGGCCCTTGGACAAAAGAAGTAATTCAATTAGTCTCTAGCTGTATTGTCTATGTCTTGTTCTTTCAAGAAAGTTTTATTTAGATTCTTTCAAAGTTTCAAAGAATTTTTATAAAATATAGTTTGTATCTCTTTTTGGAAAACAAAGAACAATAAATTGAAACAGGCCAAAAAAAAAAAAAAAAAAAAAATTATAGAAAATTTAAAATATCATTTTTGGAAATTAACAAGAATTTTTTCTAAAAATTTCAGTAGGATATGGTCTGTTTTTCTCATAGTCATTTTTCTTCTCTGTAAAATTTTAAACTTGAAATATATAATTTTTTAAATACAATAACGGGTTGATTCAATTATTTCATTTATTCAATAATTATTACCTTAATATTTTTTTACACAATTCTTAGTTTATAAATTCTTAAAAATTGTTGGAAAGTCAATACATTTAATGTTTAAGTGCATCTCTAATTCTAAAGTCCCTTAAGACAGAGTTCTTAAGTTTTAAATGATTTTACTAATTCAAGATAAGCATTTCAAAAGTTTTGAAACTGTCTCTTATATCTTGTTATTACTTTTGTACTATCCAAAATCAAATCTAAGATATAATACTTAATTGGGTTAACAATGCATCTCCTAAAAAGCATAATATTGTGTTTCTATCCTGATAAACCATGTAGCTTATTTTAACGATGTTCCATGTCAAAAACTGAAGAAAGTATAGAATTTCTGGACAACCAATGCTAAGTTTACTACATTATGTTTACACCATATGTTTGTATAAAAACATAAAGAACCGAAATATGTTTTTTGAATGCTTTCTTACATTAAATTTTACATTTCGATTTCCTCTTTTTTCCCAAAATTTTGCATTTTCATGGCTGTAAACACAATGTAAGAATTCCAACTTTATTCAAAACCGTGCTCTTGTGTGTGTTGCAGGAAGACGAGAAGGTGATCGAACTCGTGAAGAAGTATGGACCCAAAAAGTGGACAGTCATCGCTAAACATTTACGAGGAAGAATTGGCAAACAGTGCCGAGAGAGGTAAATGCACAAATAAATAGCAGAAAAATACTTAAAAAACAACAAAAACTGCTTTTCTAATCAACTTTGAATAGTATTTTCTTTTTATAATTGTATGTTCTAACACAATTATAAAAATTTCAAGAATATTAAAATAAAGTTCTTAGTTGTACAGGAAAATTCATCGTTATTTTGTCAAAAATAAATGTTTATAAAACAGTTTCATTGAAAAGAATAACATTACATTGTTTTTTATTTATTATTTTGCTACCAATATGGTATTATATGTAGTCTAAGGCTAGCCATGAACTGGTAACTATCGGATATGCAACTGAATTATTTAGCTGCATACAATTGAAAAATTCAAATTTTATCTGCTCGCTCAGCAATTATCGGAAACGCAGCTATTGGACTCGTAATGGGCTAACAACTTTGGCAAATAATCAACAATTTGACGTAATGCATTTAATTGATTTTTGAAACAGAATAATATTTTTAGAATTTTAAAATGTTTTTAATTGTATTACCTGTTACACAATGACAATTTTATTTACTTCTATATGAATTTTTAAAGAACATAAACAATAATTTTGTGCTGATTCTGGGTTTTGTTTAAAAAACAGAATCTTGTGTTTAGGGCAGACAAAATTCTAATTAATAGTAAAATTCTTCTTTTTTTTATATTTTACAGAAATTTACTCGATTTAAATTTAAAAAAATAAAATATTATATTTAAGAAGCAATTTAAATATATTTGTATACATAAACTAATATAAAAATCAGTGTCTGTGAATATGTTTTGGAAGTTTATAATTAAATATTTAAAAACTTTTTTATTTTTTATTTTTTTTTATAGGTTGCTAAACCATTAAAATGGTGTTTATTGTTAAAATATTTCAAACACATTCCTTGTACATTAGAAATATTCTACCATGTAACAAACTAATGTTAATAGTTTAATTTTATTGGATTATGGTTTCACTACAGCTGCACAACAGACTATATGTAACTATATTTCTATGGAGTGTGTATCATGCTGTATATTTAATTGTTAATGAAGATATAAGGATTATTTGCAACAATATATTTTTAACTAGTAGTTCCAAACTTAATTAAACATCTAAAATTTATTTTTAGAAATACTATAAATTTGAAGAAGTAAGGAAATGAAATGGAGTATTAAAAAATGGAAGGAATGCTTTTCTGAAAAGTTCTGGAGTTTTATAAATTTTCCTCTTTACTTTGGCGATTTCGAAATTTGAAATGTGGCAGCCCTGAGTCAAATGTAATTAAAATAATCTCTTGGCAGTTGTTGAATAATTTTTTGGTCACTCAGTTGATTATCGCTTGTTTGCAGATTCCCAAAGAAAATTATTTTTAAAAAGAATCTTTGAAAAGCTAATATTTCAATAAAACTATGTTAAACCCACTGTTAATATTTTAGGTGGCACAATCACTTGAACCCTAACATTAAGAAGACAGCGTGGACTCTGGACGAAGAAAGACTCATATGTCACTACCACAAGCTGTGGGGCAACCAGTGGTCGAAGATAGCAAAACAGTTGCCTGGCAGGTAAAGCACATTGTTGCGTCAGGTGTCTATGAGAGTATTAATTTATTGTAGTAGTTCCCAACCTACGGGCATGTGGCATTCCGTTGGGGGATACGAAAAAATATGTTAGAAATAGTGGTATACGAATTCAGAATAAAACCTGATCTAAACAGTGCACGGTTGAAATTTCTACATTCTATTTTAATGTTATTTAAAAAAATCTTAAAATGTAAAATCAAAAATAAAACCTATAAATGTTATCAATTTGATTAATTTGACAGCTAACCTAAGAACATTAAGTCTTAAAAAAAGCAATTTTGCCAAAGGATAGGTGAAAAGGGTTATGAGAGAATTTTACTCATAATGAAAAGTTTTTATTAGTGAATACTTTCTTTAAAATTAAAAAACAACTTATTTTGATAATAAAATTTAAATTACCAACATTTGTAGCATTGTACAGAACAGTTGTAGCATTGTGATTTTTCTTTATTTTTGAATTGTTGGTTAGATGTATATGCGGTCAATTTTTATTCAATTGCTCCAATTTTTTTCTTCAAAATAGTAGGGAATATTTGTTTATTAAGATAATTTAAAAATGAATTTTATAAAACTTTTGAAAAAATACTGTTATATGTTTAATAAAGTCAAATAACTTTCATTGCTTAATTGTTCGATCCTTTTTTTTCACCCAGAACTGACAACTCAATAAAAAATCACTGGAATTCAACTCTGAAGAAAAAAGTATTACTTTTTACAGACGAATTGTCTTTTCCTCCACCTGCCAAGCACAAAGTGAGTATTTAATTACAAGCTGATTCGACTAATTTGTTTCAATATTTTCTCTTTATTTTAGACGAATGCAAAATGAAATATTTTTTGTAAGTGTAAGTTAAGTTTAAGTGTTTTATGCCTAATTATGGTTATTTCTTTCAGAAAAAGAAATATGTTAATCAACCGACTCAGACTTATCGAGTGGCAAAATCTGAGAGTGTTAACAAAAATGCAGGTACTTAATTTATTTTGCTTTTGCATCATGTAGAATACTGGAGTTTATTTTATTTTTGTTGGAGCTTAGATTGTTATATGTCTATCAAATATTTATGTTACTTCACTTCATATTGAGGACAGTATTAAGTTTTATTTTTGTTACAAATATTACTTGTGGTATGCATTGTACTCAAGGTTTTAGCATGATTATTGTTTTAAGTCATTTTCATATTACCATATTTTAAAGCTGTTTTTTTCTATTTACTCACACTTTGAACTTTTATTGTTAATGATGTCTCTGTGCTGTAAAATTAAACAATGTTTATATAAATATGTTTTTCTTTGTGCTGATTTTTAGCTGCCACATTCCTTTTGCTTATTTGGTTTTTGAAAGTGCTTTAAAACTCCATTATTTATACCAAGTTTTTATCTACACAATATAATTACAAGTTAAAGTGGTTAGAATTAATGTTATACAGTTAAAGTTACATTGAACAAGATATTAAATTTTAAAGTAAACCTGCATGTGACATCACTTGCACAATTTCTTTTACATTTCGATTAGGCTACTGAGAAGAGAGTTAGATGAATATTTTTTGTTTGCTCAAGAACTTTAATAAAATGTCTTAAATAGTATGCACAGGTATGTAGTACTACAGGTCATTCTAAGCTTCATATTTAATTGTTAAATATAAAATTAGTTTGCATGATACACTGTCCAAGAATAAGTAAATTATTATTTATTTAAATAAGAAATAACCATTATAGAGAAATGCACTATAAATGATAAAATCCATTCCTTATGGCCTCAAACTAAAGTGTCTAAATCCAATTAAACTAATCCTACCAAAAGCACACATTCCAGCCACTTTTAACTGTTAATAACAATTTTTTTTGTAGGGTTACAAACGAATTTACCTCGTGAAGTCCCTGCAAGCAAGCCCCATTTCTACAACAAAGACTTCTCTCAGCTGAATCCTGTGCAGGTGAAGAGCGAGCCACAGCACTTGGATGAGGAGATCCTGGGACTTGCTATCAGTTATCCCAGGTGCCCAGATGATGGATATCCTGGTGTAGAACCCATTGGGAATATCCCAATCCTTAAGGTAAAGGATGAACAGGAATTTCCAGGAGTGGAGCTGATACCGGAAAGCCTTGATGTGTCCCCATTAAGGTAATACTTCATATTAATATCCTATGATATTTCAAATTTATAAACTTTAACCCGTTGTGGAATAGAAGTGACTCTCAGGCACCACTTGGTTTAATGCATCAACTGCAGGCACCACCATAAGAAATTCGCCAAATATACAAAAAATTGTCTCGTTGCTAGTTTGCCGGAGCAAAAAGGCCTTGGCTACGAAGGGTTAACTTTATCGTAGGCTGTGATAGCATCTGTCATATGTAGATTGCATATTTACCATGTTCGTATTAACTTGTTTGAACATTATAAAAATTTAAACTCCTAGCTCTGAGGCTGTGAATGAGATATTTATTTTAATTGTATAATTGAACACATTTTAATAATTTGTTTAAAAATTCTGCTAAATTTTGTAAATTGTAGAAGACATTTTTAAGCACATTTCTTGTTTTCAAAAATTTATTAAGTTTATTATAATCTAAAAATGTTTATTTTTCATATCTTAAGTTTTAGACTGACAATGCTATCTGTCAGCTCTTTTGCACAGCATTGTATCGTTAACAAATCCTTCTTCCTTAGTGCGGACGTGGGGAACCTGGATGTGTCCGAAATAATGAGCTCCGGGTCCTTTGCCAACCTGTCTATGTCCGATCTTGTCAACGGGACAGACATCAGCCTCCCCAACACTCCTATGAAGCCACTCTCACAGACTCACATTAGTAAGTGTGTTTTATCATGTATATTACTAGCTGTTTGGTCCTGTGTTGCTGCGAAAATCACTGTGACATTTGCATTTTTTGAAAAATTGCCCCCGTCGAGACTTGAATCCGCAACTTTTTTGTTTTTGAATTCTAGAGTGCTTGTGATGAAGCTGAAAAGGCACACTCTAGATCTTGAAAATATTTTTTTAACAATGTTTCTGTATTCAATCATATATGTTATTTCTGTAGTAAAGATACTTTTTATGCCTCTTAGAAAGATGCGACGAAAATTAACACATAAGGTATCAAAAGAGAGAATTTCATGGATCAGTGACGAATCATATTTTCATATTATAAATATCAATTGATTTTTTAAGCAAGCATTTTCTTATTTTTAGTAGATATGCAAAAGTTTGATTCAATTCAACTTTATTTAACTTGTCTGAAATGTCTTTCCAGCTTATACCTTTGATGGGAGTATTTATCAAGCCCTGAAACAAGAAGCTTTAAATGAAAACTTGATACCAATTCCTTCCCCAGTGATGACTAAGTTGGCAAGTCCCAAACTAACAGGACAAATAAATAGGAAATCAGTATCCTTTTCCTTTTTGTACCAGTTTTGGTGTTAGTGCTATTTTTAAAAAAAATATTATTGGATAATTCATTTATTTTTTGCTTTCTATATTTACTTAAATACTATTGCAAATTAAATGTTTAAAATCTGCCACACTATGCATTAAACAAAGTTTATAAAACTTTTGTACACCCTGAAACCCAAATAACCTTAAAACTTTTGTTCTTTTTACATATATTTACCATTTATATATATATATATATTTATTGCTGATATTACAATAAAAGTTAATTATAGGATTGAATAGTTTTAAGTTTGTCTTGAATTGAATTCGGTGATTTTTATTCTAATTTATTATTACAAGTCTTTATCCCCTCTCCAACAAAACATTTTTAATAAAATATTTTGAACCTATATCAGTTCTAAACCTTTTTAATATATAATTTTAATCTGTTATAAAGTAAATCACAAATTATTTTTACTCCAAATACTATACAATTACAAATAGGTTTGCATATGATCTTATAAGTAATTCATG
This sequence comes from Troglohyphantes excavatus, assembly GCA_963932185.1. Lineage (NCBI taxonomy): Eukaryota > Metazoa > Arthropoda > Arachnida > Araneae > Linyphiidae > Troglohyphantes > Troglohyphantes excavatus. The sequence continues at coordinate 71,807,161 of OZ010667.1, read as the reverse complement.
TTAATATTGTACGTTTTTTTAATGAAAATTGTGATTATATGCTGCACTTTTGGTTCTCTGGTGAACTTTTGATTAATTGTTTAAATTTACCTCAAGTATAAAAATGACAGTAATATATTTCTATCGTATAAAAGGGTTATTTCAATATCGTTTTTGATCAATAAGCATTTAATGAATGTTTAAAAAGAAAATGTTTTATGGGAAAAATCAGCAAATTTTAATTAAATTTGTAGATGAAGGGGTCTTGTTATATTCCTTATCGCCACAGAGTTACTTTTTTTTATGAATATATAAATTTATAAAAATGCCGACTGATAGATTATTATTTACAAGAACTTCATTTCTCTGAGTCCCAATATCCATTATTTTTCATCAATTCTTAGTCGGGAAAAGCCAGGAAATTTGAATCTTAATATTAATTGGCAATCCTTTAAATAAATGGAAAATCGAAATATTTGTCTGTTTAGTAAAAAAAGAAAATAAGTATCCTTAACCACTGTGTTAGCTGCGACCAGCAACATCCCATTTAACCGAGTCCGGACCAGAGAACTTCCTCAACATCACGATGGAAACTGACCAACAGATCCTGAGCTTCATCAAGCCAGAGATGGGCTCCGAGGTTACCGATGCGGTCGAGCTCGACCTGGGGAACCTGCAGAACATCAGCTTCTCCTCCATCGAGAATGCAGTTGCTAAGGAGGAGCTCCTTTTTCCGGACGGAATCGGCTCTGAGAACGCTTACGCCCTGGACTACAAAGTGTTCAATCAGTATTTGAGCTCAACACCTGCCAAAGGGACACCCATGAAGCCTCTTAACTTTTCGCCATCTCAGGTGAGGGAGCTTTCATTTGTCACATCATGCTATTTTTCTTTCTTTTGTACTCCTCCTCCCCTCATGTATTTAGTGTTATCCCTCACCTCCATGTCTTATCATGATACATTTTTGCATTAAAAAATAATCTTAACAAACATCCCATATCAGGTACATTTTTTGCATTAAAAAATGATCTTAACAAACATCCCATATCAGGTACATTTTTGCATTAAAAAATAATCTTAACAAACATCCCATATCAGGTACATTTTTGCATTAAAAAATAATCTTAACTAACATCCCATATCAGGTACATTTTTGTATTAAAAAATAATCTTAACAAACATCCCATATCAGGTACATTTTTGCATTAAAAAATAATCTTAACAAACATCCCATATCAGGTACATTTTTGCATTAAAAAATATTCTTAACAAACATCCCATATCAGGGATTGATTAAAAAAAGTTCTGTACTATAAACACAATATCATTGATGCAGCCACTCTTGTAATAATAGTCTCCAAGAATTAAAAATATCACATATTAAGTGCGTCATTCATCTAAAATACAATGAAATTATATAACTATTTTGGAAAATTGCCTAAAGTGTAGTGGCCCTAAACTCAGGTCTAACATAATGATGCTCTGAGAAAGATGGTGATTATGATAAAAAAATTTACTTGTATCAATGAAACAATTCTAAGCATTTTTTTTACAATGTTTTGCCATATCATGCAACCACCAAGACCTCTTAACCTAAGTTACATATTACAGACCCCTCCTTTCAATGATGCTTTATGCAATAAATGAAAAATTTTTAAAATACCCTGCCATGATTGTAAAATATTTAGTATTTATGAATTTTCCTTCCACAAAATTTTATAATACATATCATTTTACATAATTCATCAAAAGTGGTTAATTTATAGATATAATTTTAAATGACCAGGTTTATCATCTAATTTTCAGTACTTTTCTTAGGTTTTTTGGATTATTGTTTTAATCCTTCTACTTCTATTCATCAATTCTTTAGTTCTTATCCTTTGAGATATTTATATATGACTGTACTTTACTTCATATGTTCAAGTTTTAAAATTTCAAGAGAAACTAAATTTTCCTCTCTTATATTGTTTTACTTTGAACAGAAATGCATCACTTCAAAGTCTATTATTTTGACTTGTTTGTCTAAAAATGTTTGCCATATGTTACACTCGTTTTTACAAGAATTAAAATTCATTTTTATTATAAATTTAAGGCTAATTGGATTTCATACGGTAACTTAAAATTTGGTTTAAAATTCCAATTAATATTATTTTTTTAAATATAAATTTTTAAAACCAAATGTATTCTTTCGTTTTCTATCGTCTAGTTTTTTAATATAAATGTTTCAATTTATTTAAAATTCCCTTATCTGATTTTCTCCAACAGTTTTTGAACAGTCCAACTATAAAAATCTCAATAAATGCATTGACATCTACTCCAAAACGTTACATTCACACACCTTCCTTGTATGACATGGAATTCACAGACTCATCAAGGTAAGAACAGTTAAGCTTTTGTTTTCAAAAATTGGAATATATATATATATTTTTTAAATAGTTAACTCAACTTGTCTTTAAAACTTTCAAAAGTGCTTTTCCTGAAGTTTTTCTAAAATTTTACAAACTTTCAGAAAGTAACCTAATTTTAACTCCCTTCTTAAACTTATATTTACTTGAAATTGGACATACTTACACAATCTTGATGGTAATATAATATTTATAATGTAGTAATTAATGATTAGTTTAATTTTTTTTTTAAATTTATCTGCAGCAAGCCACAAAACAATTTTTTGACCATGTGCAATGGGCCAGCTTTCCTTCAAGTACATTCTTTGTTGATGTTATTTTGTATTTTTTTACATCAAAATATCACATTTGCTTGCATTTCAGTTAAATTATTAAATAAAAAAGCATTTTAGCCTTAATCTATACTGAAAGTACAAAGTCTTCATCTAAAATACAATGCTAAAATAAAATACATACTAAAATAAAATACAAGTCTTCATCTAAAATAAAATACCAAAACAATGTTTCTATAGCATATAGAATTATGATAACTTTAAAATAAATTATTTTTGTATTGCTAAATAGTAAATATTGAGAAATGATACATTTGGATAATATATGAAATTATTTTTTAAAAATAATTATTTTCTGTGGTATATAACTTTTGTTGTCCGTCTAGTATGCTTCAAACTCCGAAAGTTGCCATGTTTGACTCTGCTATCCACACTGTAACACCCTTCAAAGACATGCTGGAGGAGTGTCCAAAGAGTTTGGGCAAAAAACGGGTAAGAAACTTCATTATTTGCTTTTTGACAATTAGCATATATTTCCTCTCTTAAAGATCATGCCTGCATTTTGCAAATTTCAAGCAGTTGGTTTGAGGAATATAAACCTTTTGAAGATAACATAACAGCCTTTTTTCAATGATTTTAAGGATGGCTTTTAAAAAATTATAATTTTATTTGATATTTTGTGGACAGTATAATGCTACTTTCTTCTTTTTAAAGTAGTAATTACTTAAAATATAGATATTTAAAAAAATAAATTGTAGCATTAATTATAATGAGATACTTTCTAGAAAGTTACCCACAAGATTTAAAAAAAAAAGTTCTTAGGGTATGACTTTATAAATTTTATATTACTAAACATTCGCTGAAGCAGACTTTTTAGCTTTTAAGATATGCTTTTCAAGAAATTACATTTTTAATTAATAAGAAATAAAAAATGAGAAGTTTTGCTAATTATGAATTACATTTATAAAAAAGTATTTCTTCAACCAATGTAAAACTATCCTATGTATATGCATATAAAATTATAAAGCCGTACATTGAGAACTTTCTTTTTAATCTTGTGGGTAACTTTTATTTAGGAAGTATTTTTTCTTATTACATTTAATTTTACAATTTTTTTTGGAAAACACTTTTATTTTAAGTAATTACTGTTTTAAACAGAATAAAGTAGCATTATACTGTCCACCAAATATTAGATAAAAATATTTATAATATTTTTTTAATAGTCAAAGATCAGGGGAAAAAAGCCATCTTGTTGTCTTCAAAAGGTTTATATTTTCCTATTGTTCTTTCAAAGAACGGAATAGTATTTAAAAAAAAAATCATTATAGGATGTGTTAGGCTTGAGATCCTCCAACAAGACCCTGCAACGTGATTCTGCTATTGGGAGCATGACATCAGAGGGATTCTACGAGTCTGATCTCACAAACAAAGAGGTTTGCGCATCTATATTGTCAATAACTGAAAATCCTTCACATTATAGAATTGTATTAAATAAGTTATTTTAAAAAGTGATTAATGTTAAGTAAAATGAACTTGCATATATAGTCTTAATAACTCCTTATTATTAGCGTTTTGCTGTTTTTAATGATTTCTTGAAATGTAAGTATTTCTTATTACTTTCCTTATTTATTCCCATGAACACTTAATCTTTCAATAACTCTTTAAATGTCTGTATCTGTACCATGAACGTATGGGGCACTGTCCACTTTTCGATTTTCAAATTAAAATTGTTATTTGTGTTTTTTGCACTCTTTATGGAAGTATAAAACAAAAAGTATAATGGAATACCAACAGATATATTATTTTTAACATAATTTTGGTAAGCTCTCTTGAGAAATAGTAAAAATGGGCATAGTGTGCCTTTTCTTCAAGGTACAGATATATAACAAGCATTTAAAAAGATTACTTGCTTTTTTAATCTTTTTAAAATTATTATAGTTAATTTTATTGGTTACAAAGCTTTATTGAAAAGAAAGATAGAAAAATTGATTGAATTTTTTACATTATTATAGTATAATATGTAGTTGAAAAGTGCTCTATTTACACATCAAGCATATTATCTTTCCTTATCAAAAGAGGTTCATAATTAGATATTTGAAGTCATTTAGAAATTAACTTCTTTCATCTAGATAATAAACTATAATGAAGTTAATAAGCAAAATTAATTTATTTACATTTTATTCTATATATTTTTAAAAAATCATGTAATTTACATTACAGATTTTTTTTCCTTTTTAAATTATGTTGAATTAAATTTGATGGATTTTCTAAACCTTAAAAGTTGCCTTAATTTGTTATAAAATATTTAAGAATATCTCATTTTAATTTTTTAGTTAATGAGTACCTTGAAAGACATGCATTTAAACATCTACATTGTATTTTAATTTATAATTTGAAATTGTTTCAGAATGTTTACCCACCCAAAAGAGCACGAAAAGCTTTGCATAAAGCTTGGATCACAGAAACTGAGGCACCCAACTTTTCTGTAAATGATTTGACAAATCCAGAAACTCCAGTAAGTTGTTGCTTACCAAATTCTTACTGTGATCCTTGTGAGTTTTTCAAACACATTGGCATGTGCCAGTTTTACATAAGTTCTTTAATGCATTTTCCTTTTTTGGTCAATTACAAAAAGAAATCTCATTAAAAACATTATTATTAAACAAATAAAAAATTAAGTGTACAAGTTTTTTAGCACGTTTTACTTTTGTTGTGAGTTACTCTCATACATTTAACCACCTAATGGATACAGATGTGTATATCTGTTCGTTTATTTCCAGTTTCCCCAGTAGTACACATAACATAAAAGTACATAAAAAGTCTGTTCTTTGAAATATATTTTAAACATTTTTAGGACTTATGAAATCCTTTTCTACTGAAGTAATTAAAAAAGAAATGAGTTGGATATATAAGTTAAACTGTCCTATAGTGAATATAAACCTACAGATTTGTTAGCTAGTGCTTTTCATAACTTTTATGAAAAACACTTGCACACAAAATGCAAAAGTTAACTTCGAATGCTGAACTACAATTGTAGAAAAATTCTGTTACACACTGATCAAACATTTTCTTCTACTGTGAACATAAATATCTAATTGAAGTTACATTATTTGTAGAGTAAATCCCTCCTTGGGGACAGTTCCGTGGCCTTCTCGCCCCCATCGATCATTAAAGAAGCTCTTATGGACACAAACATATCTGCTGAATTGAACAATGCATTTGTCTCGCCACCAAAGCCCAAAAAGGTGTGTATGTTTGCAGATCCTAAGAAATACCAGATGAAAGTTATTACTGTTTTAGGAAAATGTTAGAAAAAAGATAAGGACAACTCAGTTGCAGTGAATACTTCAAATAATTGCCATATGGAGGTTTTATAACAATACAAAAATTGCATGTTAAAAACAAATTTTAAGATTATATAATTTTAACATGTCAAAAATTGGTATCTGTTCTACAGCACCTTTTATTGTTTAAATGTACCATGGGTTAACAATTTTCTTCATTAATGAATATTCAAAAGATACACTTAACTTACATCATGTTCCTCATTGAGGAACAGTAGTAAAGTATCTGAATAGCAAACAGTTGAGTTGGGTGAAGCCTATTGAGGTTGAGTTGGGCCAGCTCAGATATTGACCACGTTATCTGACCATGGTTAAAAAATACGAGGTAATATTCCTGGGTCTTTGTTTCGAAATAGACCCTGAACTGTTGCAATAGTTCATTGTGCAGCTCTAGTACAACATTTAATTAGACAAACCAACCATGTTTCTCATTTCACATTTTTTTTTATGTTCTGTTTCCATTTACATTTGAGTAATTTTTTCTCTCTCTGTTACGAATTCTCTAAAATGTAGTAATATTCAATGTAATCAGCTTCAATTAATTGCTTTGAATGGCCAATATAGAAATGTATATCTTTTCTTTCAGAAAAAGCACAGAAGAAAGGAAGAGCAAACTCCAAGGAAATTTGATATTATGAAAGTAAGCATCAGGCCGGCTCTTAATTTTTTTTATCATGTTTCATTTTTTACTTTGTGATTTGACATTTGAGTTATTTAGTATGCCTCATTTGCAAAATTAATTAAATAATTACATTAAATAGAATTGAAACAAATTAACACTGTATTGATTTTTTTATGGTATTATTTCTTGTAGAATAAATGAAATAATTTTGTGTTAGTATTTGGGGCTGTGAATCAGGTTGTTTCAATTTAGAGGTGCCAAAAAAACTAGAAATTGTCAGTGAAAATTAAAATGGTCTAAAAAGTGTGGGAATTTACATTTTCTGTTAATTTCCAGACTTTTAGGAAATGTTCATTAATAAAAGTTACACCCTGAAAATTTTCTAAGCATTTTAATTTGGCATGCCCCAACCATATTTCTTTTGTTTTTATTGATATTAGTACTTTTTGCTGTAAAAATGCCAATTTCTTGATTTGGATATTCACATTCTTGTCTAAGGATATTCACATTCTTGTCTAGGATATTATTCACATGAACTTTTATTTACAAGTTTCAATATATGTGAATATTAGCTGTTACATGTATTTTTCAGTCCAGATTAAGAAAATACTGTAAAAATCCGTGAATTTTGATCTTATTGTTTGACAATCCTGCCAATGCTGAATTACATTGATTATTGTTTCATTGCTATCTGTTTAGCAAATTCAAAATTGTTCTTATATGTTGCCACAACTTATAATAAATTACAAATAAATAATTGGAATTGCAATAAAATATTTGAAAATGATTCAAAGAATTGAAGGTGAATACATAATTTATCCTTTCGTTTCTTAAAATTTAAATTTTTTTTTTATTAAATCAATTTTGCATGTTTGACTTTTGTTTAGGCCTATTTCAAGTGGGGTCGAGTGACATTCGGCAGAACTTCCCACCAGGTGGCCCTCACTCAGCTCGCTCACGAGTTTGTTTCCGAACAACAACAGTGGCCCAGACCGAACTTCAAATTCGAGCCAAGATCTTTGAAACTATGAATTGACAGTTGCATTGTGTGGTTTTAAGTCAGTTATAAAAAATATGAAAAATCAGGTAAAAATTGTCGTGTATCTTGATTTTAAAGACAAGAAAATTTCCATTACTTTTTATCAAGTTTAAATTTGTATTACATTGACATGACCATTTGACAAGTAAATCTCCAAGATGTATTTAGACATTTGTGAACATTTCAATGAAAATAAGAATAAGTTGTTTTTTTATATCCGAAATTTAGCATTATGTATCATTACATTTATATAATTTAAACATTTCTGTATAATTGTTTAGATTATGAAAGTTAGAACAGTTTGCTTTTTTAAAGAACCAGCAGAACAGCTTATTTAAGCATTTTTAATTAAAAAATGGTACTTATTACAGTGCTGGATATTTACAGCCAGTAAATATCCAGCAATGAATTAAACAGTTTTCTTTAATTGCATATTTAAGAGTAATATTGCTCATTTGATATATTTGTATTTTAAATTTTATTTCCAATTATTTTAATAAGTTATCAACTTTAAAAAAATCTTTTTACTTGCTAACTTGACCAATTTATATTTGAAATATTTTACTAAATATTTTTTAATGGTAGTTGATATATGTTTTAGTGTGCACTTAGTGTTTTCAATTCATATTCATTGTAATCTTTTTTATTATATCACTAATGTTTTATTGTTACTACCTCATGTGCATCAACGTTTTCACAAATTAATTTTTTACATGTTCGAAATTCCATTTTGGAATGCATACTCTAGCCACACCAATTGATCGAATCAATGTCTCATTCTTTATCTTTCTGATTGTTCTAATGGGGAATTATTATTTTTATTTGTATCATATTGTTGTTGCCTTTTTGTATATTAAAAAAAAACTAACAAAAATATATAGATAGATGTGAATGTTGTGTGTTTTGTAAAGTAACATCTTTGTTTATATTTTGTGTACAGCTTAAACTGGTGAAAAACCATTTTTTTTATTATCACTTTTCTGTGTTTTCTAATTTATTTTCTGCACTATTTTTTTTTTCTAAATTAAAAATTGCTGTAAATATATTTAAAAAAAATTAATATATATATATATATTTGGGATCTTTGATTTTAAGTGAATTTGTGCTTGGGCAATTTTTTTAATAAAAAATTTGAAATAAAACAAATCTCACAATTCATCTATAGATTTGTAATGATGTTAGACATATTAGTCCTAATATTTTCAAAATCTGTTTAAAATTATTATTTTCAACATGCAAAATAGATTGTGGAAACTTTTTGTAGTAAACTTTGCTTAAATTCGTCTTTTATCAAATTGTTGGCAAAAATGTATTTTATAAAGTGTCATAAAAACCATCTATTGATTTAGGAAGAGGCATAACTAGTTAGTGTAACAAATCGGTATGGGCATAATTTTTTCAAAATAACTTTTTTTTTTGTTTGTTTCTTGAATTGTATAGATTGACAAAGGTAGTATTGCAGCATTATTTGTTGTTAATTAAACTAGTAAAATATTATTTTAAAATTGAATTAGGCATTAGAAAGGATTGCTAACAAAATAAACAAGGTATTAATTATTCAAGTACTACCTTAAACATTATTAACCCCTTCAGTCATAATTTTGAAATATTTGCACTAAAAATTTGTACTTTAAAATATGATGATCTCTGGTAATAAAGGTAATTAATATAAAATTTTAGAAAATTTGAATCAAAATTAAAAACTAAAAAAACACTTTTTAAATATAACTTTTAAATATTCATTACTTAATCAAAATACACAGCAAAAATGAAAAGCTATTTATTAAAATTTATACAATATTTTATACAAAATTTCGCTTTGCCGACATGCTTACAAAACATCTATAATACCTCAGTGTTGCCTGATTCTAAACTGTAAAAATTATACGACAGAAAGAAAAGAGAATCAATTGGTGCAAAAACTCGAAAATTACTTTAAGCCGATGGTAAAATGTAGAAGCTGAAAGTTGATGTCCATTATACCGGACACTAGGTCTGAAGGAGTCAATAATTTATGACTTTAACACTTAAGTGCCAAGGACGTGTTAATGTATCCTAAAAAGTTATTGCACTGTATCAAAGATGAGCTTATGTGTTGTTAGTTCTATTTGATTTGGTAGCCGTTCGAACCTCTGGTCACCCTTTTTTCCCAACGAACAAAATCGCCTGGTTGAATTTATCATTTGTTCTTGCGAGTCTTTTAAAGTCAGCTGGCCACAGGATATCAACCTACATTCACCCTGTGGCAATTAACATGTTAAGGATTTTTACCAATTTAGGTATTTAAATGCCCAGTATTTTCTCAGGGATAGCTTTTCAAGGTTTTGAACTATAACTGCTTGAACTGTACTTGTTTTAAGAATTTAAAGTTGATGTCATTGAATTAATTTTTGAAAGATATGCACTTCAAAACTAGATGATTGATATTGACTAGAGATACAGATTTTTACTACAAAAAGTTTCCATTATTTTGTTGCTGCAAAGATACACTAGTCATTATATTAAACCTAATTTTCTAATATTAGCAATATTGTACTAGAGTACCTGAGTTATTTGCTTTGATTCGTTAATTTAAGATGAAAACTGAAGTATTTTCCAAATGACTTGTGGAGCTGTAACTAAGCAAGTTGTGCCTGTGTAAAATTACATTCTGATAACAATTGTGCTTCGAATATTTTAAAGTACATTTTCAAGAATAATTCATATTCACTCCTATTTTTGACTTGTGTCTCTTATTTCAATTTTCCGTTGAATTTATTATTTATTGGAATTTAGCAGTTCTCTCTTGTAACACAATTGATTTGGACATATAAAGAAATGTACTTGGAAAATTTGGTTTGTTCAAATATTTTTTTTTATGTTTACTTCAATAATTTAAATACAATTCCAATTCTTACTGCCTGTATGTACACAGTTAAGTAAAGTTCTTTCACAACATTTTAGCACAAGACATATATATTCATTATTTAATGTACTTGTTAGATCCATTAAATTAACAAATTTCATGACATTAAGAAATTATTGTTAATATTTATTGGCAACTTATGTCCAACAAAGTCACCTTGCCTGTATCATTGATATCATTTTTGTTTTATTTGCATAATTCTGCATTATGTCTTTTTTTTTTGATAATGTACTTTACAATATTCACTTTAGATGATTTTTTTTTATATAAATTTTTATTAGAATTCTACATATATATTGTACATTTGAGTAACTATTATACTTTTAAAAGACTTGTTAGTTTTTATTTGAAAGATTTGTGCACAAAACGACGAAATGCTTAAAAAGTACAGTTGTTGAAAAAGCTATTATATAATGTATGCACAAAATTGTATTATTTTTAGAATATAACTAAATTCTTTTTTACTCTATTCAGAGTACCTTGTCTGTAGAAAGAAAAGAAACACTTTGGGTTAACGTCCTCACTCAAAAATAGTTTAGCCTTCCTCCACAAAATATGAACACAATTTTTTTTTCAGACAAATTTTTTCCATTAAGGAATTATACTTAATTACATTTTAAAACTTATTTCGATACAGCCAACTCAGAATTAAATTTTATACTAATTTCAATTGATCGAACAAATATGAATCTATTCTTCACTCACAATGCAAATATTTGTATATTGCGACACATAAATCGTGTTCATAGATAAAAGATTGCCTAAGTACTTGAAATCTTTCTCAATATTGCTCTTATTTACATTTATATACATAAAAATCTTATTATTTTTTTTCCATTTAATTTTTTTGTTGAATTGAAATAAATAAAAGGGACAGCTAAAATTTATGAATTTCTTAGCATGATTAATAAAACATGGAGGTGATATTTAGCTATCATTTTGATACATTTAAACTTTTATTTTTTGCTCCCCTGACTCTCCTCCGGTTTCCTAATCTTTTAAAATTCAGGGATAGCAAATTAAAAGAGTGAGGGAAGTAAAATAGAAGTTTACATCTTTGGTATTATTTCGATGAACTTCTAAATTTAATACCTAAATCAGTTGTTAAAAATACCCACTTTAAAAAATGGTTTATATATACATATGCTAAATTGCAATTATATATATTGGAAAATAGCAATAATTTGTCTTAATCACATAAAAATTCATTGTTATAAAATGTTTTTATAAACATTGTTTGCATGTTTGTTATTTTCATACTATCTATCTTATTTGCTTTTTACTACTAAACAACACATTTTTTTACACAAATGATGGTGTTTTTCATTTGTTATACTTCATTATACATTTTTTGTAGTTCTTTTTATATTTCGAAGTAATGTTTGTATGTTTGGTGGTGTATATTACTAGCTATTTGCATACCAATAACATAAGTAGAATTTTTATATTGTTAACAAAATATGGTTAAATGTATTTATGTTTATATTATTTGGCATTCGAAACATGGAATATGTAGGATTAAAAAAAATTCTTCTAATTTCCGTTAGTATAATTTATTTGTACTTTGAAAAAAAATTGGTGCATACTACTAGCATACAAAATTTAAATCTTAGCTGAAACAGATTAATATGAGTCTTCAAGCTTCTTTTGATGGATGACAATTTGAAACTGATGACATTCATAATATTTAATATTTTAAAGATGGTATATATTTATCAACATACATTTTTGGATTTTCCATCCATCTCCAACAAACCTTATGCACACATTTTACTTTATATGTATTGTGTGATTTGCTTTTATGTTTGTAGTTTTTTAGAGTACAATTTATCTCGTGTACGATAACATGAATCTTTGTAAAGTTTGTCTGAAAAAGTTGTTTTGGGAGAATATAATGCTTAATTGACTTGTATACTCTGTGGTGGTAGCTGATATTTCTTTGTGGTGGTCTACAAAAGGTGTTTTCGCATACTTTAGGTTATTGTGATTGGTTTCTTTATTTGATGCAATTGTATAATAAGCTCATAAAATTGTACAAATGCATAGTGTCTAATTTTCTGAAAAACTTAAAACTGTTTACTTTTTAGTAAATTTTACTTGCTTGTATGCTATTTGACAATTGATCTATATAAGATGCTCTTTACATCACAAAACTCCTTCCCCAAAAACAGCATTCATTTTCATGTTGCAATATGCGTGTACCTTAAACTTGGATGATTGGGTTATATAAATCTTTTCTATATTGAAACACTATAAGATCATGTCATTACTAGGTACTCTAAAATTTAGTAAAAAATATGGGTATGCCACTGGCATAGCTCGAGCTTTAAGATTGTATAAATATTATTAAACCCAGACGCCACCATTTTAAAAGTATTGTCAGTTGCAGCACTGACAAATGCTATAAGATTTAATGCTGTTTGATATTTCCTCTTTGGAAAAGTTATGCGATTGCCAGCTTTGAGGTGCCACTTATTGTAATTTTTTGCCATACATTAAGCTGGAAATAAAAAACCTAATTTACAGTAATTAAATATTTGTAAGGCTTCAATTTTGTGTGTTCAAATTTGGCATAAATCCATCAAAGATTAAAAAAAAATTGATTTTAGCATTTTCAGACACTATGTTGGTTAATCTCTAAAAGCTTTCAAAATGTTCTATGTTCTCTTCCTTTACAATTAAACTGATTGGCAAAGCATGTGCAACACAAAACTGGTTATTTTTCAAAATCGATTTTTGAAGATATGACCACCGCCTGCACGACTTGAAATCCATAATTAGTAACCCCAAACTATGGGGATTGAAGTGGTATAACATGTGGCAATTTTGTCATGATGATTTTTTCAATTGCACTAAATTATATAAAATTTTTCAAATTATAATTTTATGCATACAAATCTTCTGTTTTACAATTTAATAACCAATAATCATGTCCAGCTGTAAGGTCAGTGTATGTGACCCATATTGAACACCAACTCCTCATTTGGCAAGCAGTTATTTTATAGTCTATAAAACATTTTCTTATTTTATGAATTCGGCAATTCCCAATAACAAAACATTTATAATGTTACTTAAGAAGTTTTATTGCACAAAATTTGTACGAATTTCAAATATAATTTTTTTTGCAGGTATGGTCTTGCAAAATTTTGTATATAAATATTTTAAAATCCGAGTGAAAAATTATAAATCATCTTTCAGCTTATGACACTTTAAACAGTATCTTTTTTAAAAATATTTTTCTATGTATAATTATTTGCATTATAAACATGAATTTCTATATTTAATCTAAATGAATCATATATTGTATTTTCAAAGCATGTATTTTTATAAAATATAAATTAAACTTCAAGTAAATTTGTTTTAATGAGCTGTAATTAATAAAGATTTTTTTTAAAAATTATATATTGTTATTTCTGAGAACTCTTCGCATTTGCAGAATTATGTCGTGAGCTTAGTGGTAAAACTCACAAGTTTATTTGTTTTTAATGCGCATTGCATGCAATAACAGTTTGCAAAATACTGTTATTTAAAAATATTCATGTCAGTAACGAGTGGTTGAAAAATTACACATATTGTGATAACTCAATCTTTTATAATCAAAACAAAATCCTTAATGCCTCAAAACAGCCTTTTGTGATTTACCAGCGAGTTTTCGGCCAAGCAGACTGTATACGCTGCCAAGTTGTTCATTTGATCAATTACACTACAATAAAAATAGTTCTTTTCTCTAAATTGAAGATTTAGTTTTATAACTTGTACCCATAATCTATCGTTTTTTAACTCTTCTCTCTTCCAGAGAATACATGTAGCGAAGAACGGTCTACTGTAATTGAACCCAGGACCTTTTGCTTGCTACCCCGACACGCTACGGGTTGGGCTAAACTAATACTCAAGCCCGAGCAGTTGTATCGGGTATGTGAAGTGACCACCACAGTACCCGCTATCTCAGTGAGTCGGACGGAGGTACAAATGATTCTTGCAGTGAGTCGCAAGTAAAGTTATGAGTTTTGATGATCTAATAAAAATGGCGTGATAAGTCGTTGATGGAAGGCCGTGTTTGTTCTTAGCTTTATAGTCGCCACTGTATTGATGAAAGGTTTACTGTGATTGAACTCTGGACTTTTCACTTCCACGCTTATACTCTACCGGTCGGCTAAAGTAATACTCAAGCCGAGCAGTTGTATCAGGTATGATCACCACATACATATTTAAATTTATACACTTACGGTCATAATTCATGTTGAAATACTCTTAATCATACTAGAAGCCTTACTAACTGTGTGGTCTATGCTAAGTTTTTTATGCTCATAGAGTGAAAAAATCATAATCTGTTTTAGATCTGTAAAAGAACAAGTTGAAAAATATGTCGATGTGTTTTAAACACAAAAGTGCATGCTGCACTCGTTTATTTTTAAGAACAGGAAATCAAAAGAACTGGTCGTTATGTTGTCTCCTAAGAAGAGACAATGGAATACAAAGTATTAATGATTCTGGCATTGTTGTTGACCTCCAGGGCCTGATTACCGAATAGGCCCATGAAGCCCAGGCTTACACGTTACATTTTTGAAGGGCCCCCAAATCACACATTTTATATAAATGTTTAACACCCTTAACATAGTGTGCTACTAAATTTACCTTACAAAACTGCATTATAAACTTTAGTAAAAAAATTGCTACTTGTGTTAAATTTGTTCGATTGGGAAAAAAAACTGTACAGAATACTCATTACTTATTATTAATATATTTTGTTATATTATAATGTTTCGATTTAGTGTCATTCAGGGGCAAAAATTCTAGTGCATATAATAGTTCAATTTGACGTTCTAGAGTCTATTTGAGAGCAATGAGGCCCCCATTTAAAGGTTGGCTTCCCTTGTTTCAAAGTCTTAATCGGGCCCTGTTGACCTCACAAACGCAGCCACAAAAAGGGGTTGTCAGTTCTATGCAGGAGGCACAATTTTTATTATTTGCTTTGTACCAGTTAGCCAATTCGAGAATATCACTCTGAATCACAAAGCCCCATGCGAACTTAGTCAAATCGTCGCTTAAAAGCCGTTGTAATATTAGACCAGTCCAGTTGTAATATTAGACTTGCGTGGCTTAAGAGACGAAATGCCTTCTGGAAAGAAACAACGTCTACAATGTTTCCACATTCCGATTCCTTAGTAACATCATCATAAAAAGATTTTAAAGAAATTCGATATACCTAATCCGAACCCCCTGTCCCACTAAAGTTCATAGCATGTTTTTTTTTTTAACAAACTATCAAATATTTTACAAAAGTAGGATTTCAAACTGCCCAGCAAAAGAAGTTAATATAAAACCTTCATCAAAATTGTAAAATTAAAGGTTTTATAAAGGATATTAAAACGAAAAACTTAATTATTTTTTAATTCCTGCATAAAACCTTTAAAATATCCGCATTTTCCCTTCATGATTAAAAATTGAAGGTTTTTTACAGTTTTTATGAAGAATATTGAAACAAAAACTTTAATGTCATAAATCTTTAAAAAAAAAAAAAACTGCAGTTTTCCTGCATAAAACCTTCATTTTCAAAATTTTTATGACGATTTTATGCTTTTGGGCAAATAATTTATACCCTGAAATTTCATTTAATTAAAGAATAATCAAAATTGTTCAAACAGAAGTCCATAAGGTTTGACGGAAACAGAAAGCTTATTTTTTTTTATATAAATAGATCTTTTGTCGTACAAGTGCTGCACAATAATAACACGAATTAAAGTTCTGCTAGGTGATTCCAATATAACAAAACAATGCATAGGAAATTCCGATGACAATGGGAAACGTAACGTTTTAATAGCCTAACTTAGAAGTAGGAAAGTATACAATGCCATTGTTCAGAGACTGATTTAAGGCAGGGTATTCGGCATTTTCCTGGGGCATCAATTTCTGGGAAGCCCCAAAAATGCTCATAATGCTATAAATTATTTTTAAAAAGTTAAAAATAAATTTACTAAACTAATATTATTTTTAATTAATATTATTATTTTTTTTTCAAATCTTCTACTATTTTATTTTGTCACATCACTTTCATGTTTCCTGCTTGTTTTTTCCACGTCATTCATCTTTTGTATTGCATTCTAGCAATTTTATTTTAAGGCATGTCAGGAGGGGGCAAGTGTTCTTTTGCGCTGGGCCCCTAAACTTAGTCGGTCCTTGCCATTGTTATATGAGAACATTGGCTCTGCTAAATTGGCTTCACACACACACAAAAAAAAAGGATTACCAAAGGTATTGAATATAATTTTAGGCCGAAAACAGGTTATAGATTATTAGTATTTAATCTTAGCGCCGCGTTGTTTCTTGGACTTGTGCATAATAAATGTGGCATGTGTGTGGATATCTGAGTTCATCAAGTTTTGTTTGAAAGAAAATAATAACGTTTTATTGTACATACTTTATTATTGCAAAATACATATAAAAGCTTCGGTAATTTGTAGTAATCTTGCCTGATACCTTCATTATTATTTCTGCGATCCGCAGTTGATTATTGAACAATGTTCTAAATTTTCGAGAGAGTGATGTTCCGAATTATTTATTACTTTGATTCTGACTTTTCAAATGCAAAACAAAAATGACAATGTTCAGTATTAATTATTTATTTTTACTCGTGAACTTCTAAAATTCATCCAAGAAATAAATTTCAAATCCATAAATAATATTATACATATATATTTTTATCGTAATAATTAATTTTAATTTAATTTCATGCATCCTTTGCGGGAGCCGGTAAATTTGGCAAAGGTAAATTTGGCGGAATCTTTCGAGGGGTCGTCCATATATTGCATACACACATATATGGTAGAAATTTTCTGTTCTGCGTGGATTTATGTTTCTTTTAGTGGATTGTACATGTATATTGATCGTACGTGAAATGAGGGGGGGGGGGGGGGAGTTAAGAATAGCGTGTCAAGAAGGAAGAAAAGCGGTGGGAATGGTGTGTGTGTGTATTTCGGCTATTTTATTCGTGGTAATATCGGACAGAAATTATTTACTCGAGCCCATTGTAATAATTCTTTTATTATAAGATGTGTTTTAATAGCCAATTAAATCACTATTTGCATATCTTTCATCAAAGTAATAATAAAAAAATTGGGTGTAACAGTGTCGGATCAGGGACAGACGAATTTTACGTGAAACGTCATTTTAGTAAATTATACACATACAGAAGTAAGGATTGGTCGCCAACGTAAACCTCTATAAAAGACTGATTAAAAGGAAATTGTTGCATCTGATGCCGCGGATTCCCTCGACACGCGTACTTGTTTTATTTTAAAAGTTTACAAACATCGGCATAATTTCCCATCGAACAAGACCGAATTTATATCAACCGTGGTATTTTTCACGGAGTTATAGAGTCGAAATGTGTCTCCTACACAAGCGTAGCATAGTATTTCTATCCTGATACCCCACGTATGTGGTTTCAAAGATGTTTCATTTTAGATTCTATGCTTTTAGCTTAGAAAAAGAGTAAACTACTAGAAATATTTCAATCGTTTTTGTAACTATCTTATTTTTTTTTAAATTATGAGTGAGAGAAAAATGTTTTTGTCAAGCCATAAAATGTTAAAGAAAATGTAACAAAATATTATTTTTTATATAAATTGAGAACTGATATGTTTAAATTCCTAATTGATGGTAATGAATTCGAAATTAACAAACAATTGATGCACCTCATTCATGCTTATTCTAATAACCAAAGGAAATGAGATTTTAGTTTACTTTAATTAATCCCACGGTTCTCTAAATGTTGTTGCTGGCGCCATTAGGGTCCAGACGTGCCCATGGGGGGGGGGGGGGGGATCCGTACAAGGGGATCCGACATCAGGGTCTAGAACCAAATGGCTGAAGGGTGGGCAGCAGGCAGTGGCGGCGATTGGGTGCTAAAAGTGGGGTAAGATTAAACGGGCGGGGAGAGTTGAAAGAAACAAAAAAAGGACTCGGGCGACCTTGAATTTTTTTTCAGAAAAATAATAATTATATTCCATTTTCGGTTTTGTTTTGTTAAAAACGTCGCACTAAAGCTGCACAGTGCGCTATTGGGGACGGTTCGGGGCCTATCTCGAAGGAAAGACCCGGGAACGATGCCTCGTATTTTTGAACCATGGTCAGATGACGAGGAAACACTTGAGCTGGTACCCAACGCCTTCAACAGACGACGGGACTTAGGACCACGATCAGATTTATCGTGCACCAATCCTGTATACACGCCGATAATTTTTGTGGATGTTCTGGACGATATTCCTAGTATTTTGTATCGAAGGTGCCAACCCTCCGATCACAAAATCACTATTTTTTTTTTTACTTTTCTTAATCATGTCCGTCGCACAGGATCGAACCGGGAACCATGCGATTCCCAGCTGACGCCTTTATCCACTGGGCTATCAAGCCCCCGTTCCATTTCTGATAATTGGCCCTTTATCCACTGGGCTATATTAAAAAAGTGAGGAAGCAACTTCCGAAAAAAAATGCTGGGGCAACATCCGGAAAAAAGTGCGCGGGCAAACCCCCCCCCCCCCCACCCCCCCCCCCCCCGAATCGCCGCCACTGCCAGCAGGTATCACCCCTCAAGATAATTTTGCTTTGTACTTCAAAAGAGGCCACTAATTGTCAGACAACATCGTTAAGGAGATGGCTAAAAAGGTATAATTTTTTTCCAAAATTTTACGTACAAATTGAATTATTTAATATTAATTCTATACTTATTTCAACGTTTTGAAATCGGCACTAAATTTTAGGTATGGTTTTTGTAAATTGGCAACAACTTAAAAAAGTCGTAATAAATATAAAATTAATATTAAATCACTCCATTTTTTTTAAATTGTACGTAAAATTAAAAATTATTTTAATACTTTTTAGCGCATTTTTCTTGAAGTCAGTTTTCTTTTTTAAAAAAGATTATTTCATTTTTCTCTTTTTAGTTTTTAATTTGGCAGGATGCTTCCGGCCTGCTATTTCTTCAAACAATTGAAGTTGTTGCTCACATTTTTCCACGTCCCGGATCAGTTTTAATAAATATCGCCGGGTAAAGAAAACATTTTGCCGGGTGAACAATCTTTATTCAACAATGAAAATATTTAGAAATCGAAGAAACTGTGTTAATAAAAAAAAGTCTGGTTAATCGATATTTCCAGATATATAACAACGCCAGATAGCCGACTTTTTTTTATAATTTTTGCAAAAGTGGATTTTTCTTTATACAACAAAAAATAATTTTTTGAAAATCAAACAATAATTTTAAACGGTCGGGTTAATTGAAAATTCCGGATAAATGCCGGATAACCGAATTTTTTTAAAAAAGAAAATGCCCTATCCAGCAAGAATTTTTTTTTCTTCAAAAGTTCTTAATTTGAACAGAAATCTTGTGTGAATATACATTAAAAATATACATAACAGTCGAATTGATAACCGATCTCCTTTGGCGCGTTTTGACTATTGATTGGCGCACTTTAAGTCAGTTAAAAAACGGTCTTGCTTAATCTCTTTCGGGAATTTAGTGTGATTTATAAAATTATCGCTATTTTTAAAATATATTTTTTTAATTTGGCGAAAATGTCATTGAATTCGGCCAGTTGAAGTCCTCAAATTTTCCTGCAAACATTGGTTTTTATATGTATATAAAAATAAAAAAATTAAGTAGAGATGCGATTTAATATTAAGGTTTTCAATTCGAAACAGAAATTTTAACATTTCAGTTAAGCTTTGAAGATTTTTTTAAATATCCATTTGAAGTCGGTTATGTCGCACAGTGGGATGACTAATGTAAAAAACCCGGCATGGCTTAAATTTTTATGTTTCGAATTTAGCTTCCAAAACATGTTATAATTAATTTTCAATGTGTAACCTACAAGAATCAGAAAAAAAATATTATTGCCGAAAAAGTAACAATAAATGAACTACGAGATAAGTATGAAGTTCATAGGAGAGGCTATTACCATTAATCAACTCATTGATTATTATATATTTAAAAAACAAATCGAAAGAAAACACTACTGTTCCAGCTGCTATTTTAATAGTTTTAATTTTTTGTTTTGACCATCCACATCATGTTCAAGGCAACAAATAAAGGGGAAAGTGGGGTCGAAATGTGCGGTAATGACTGGATATAGTTTAAATTTTATTTTTGGCCGTATCTAAAAATGTTCAAAAAATTGACATCAATCCACTATTCTACAATGATTATACTTAAAATAAATGCAAACAGTGGATCCGACCGCGTCCTAGGCTTCCGTGGCCGAGCGGTTAAAGGCGTCAGCTGGGAAAACGAAGATTCGTGGTTCGATGCCAGGCGATGGACTTGACAAAGAAAAGTAAAAAGTAGTGATCTTGTGATCAGAGGGTTGCTAGCTTCGCTACAAAATACTAGAAAAGTCGTCCAGAAGATCCGCAAAAATTAACGGCGTGTATACGGGACTGGTGCACGATAAATCTGATTTGGGGTCCAAAGTCCCGACGTCTATTGAAGGCGTTGGGTGACAGTTCAGATGTTTCCTCGTCATCTGACCATGGTTCTAAAATAACGAGATGCATGTATGAATGTGTGTGTGTTCCCGGATCTTTCCTTCGAGATAGACCCCAAACCGTCACCAATAGCCCACTGTGCAGCTCTAGTGCGACGTTATTTAACAAAACCAAACCAAACCGACCGCGTGAGACCTTGGGCATAATTCGTTTTTACACAAGCCCTGTTATGTTTATCGACACTGACTTATTGACCCTGCAGGACTTTAACATGAAACCAGCTATTGCATTATTAGTTTTATTATTAGTTTACTTATTTCTGGTGTAGTGTAATTCGTATTCGTGTAATTATGAATTAATTTGCGTTCGTGTTCGTGTAAACTTGAAATAATTTGTGTTCGTACTCGTAAAAACTATACATCTATTTAAAAAATTTAATTGTGTTCATTAGCGAGTTTAGTTTTCTTATTTTGCTAAAAGCACATAAAACCACGCAGAACAGAAATTTTCTACACCTTATATGTATATGCAATATATGGATGACCCCTCGAAAGATTCCGCCAAATTTACCGTCGCCAAATTTACTTTTGCCAAATTTACCTACATCCATTTTTTGCTAATATTTATCCATGTTAAGTTATTATTTGGCTGTAGCGTGGTGGGGAAGGGGCAAAATTATAATGTGCTTCTCTTTCTTATTTATCTTTTTTTCTTCTTTTTTTTTTTTTTTTTTTAAGTTTTATTTTATTTTTTATGAAATTTAATTTAAAAAAAATAGTTTAAAAATTCCTCTTCTTTATTTACCTTTATTTAAAATTTTATTTTATTGTTTATTTTTAATAAAATTTAAAAATAAAATATAATATTTTTTCCTTTGTTCTTATTATTGTTCCTTCTTATTTACCTTAAAGAAAAGGTAAATAGAAAAAGGTAAAAAGAAAAGGTAAAATCCAAATTTAAAGTTTGTTTCTGTTTCTTATTTATCTTTTTTTAAGTTTTATTTTATTGTTTATGAAATTTTAACAATTTTTATTCCGATTATGTATCACCTACTTATCAGGTAACGCCGAATCTGATATATCAGCCAATCAGCTGTTAATCTCGTTTAGCTTTGAGCAACATCTGATTCATCAGATAAGTATCACTCAACTAGCGCGTAACTTTAAATCAAAAATAAACCAATCGTCCAACATGTGTGTCTCAGCGTAGAAAATACTAGACCAGAATTTTATTTGGCCGCTTGTTATGCACAATATTTGAAGCAAAAATGCTTATTTGTTACCGAGTACTAAGAAAAACCTTGTATTGTTTCACACAAACTAGACAGCAAATTAAATGGACTTCTAATCGAATCGGAATCGCAGGCGCTCCTTTCAGCAGAGGTCAGGTTCGTATTGAAAAACTTTTTATTTTTACACTATTTAATCACATCTTTAAGAAGAGCTGTAATCTAATTTTATGGCTAGTGGAGTGACAATTATTTTTATGTTAAAAAGTCTGTTCGTCAATGGGGTACGTGAAATAGGAATGAAACATAAATCTATGCAGGACAGAAAATCTCTTTCTCTACATGTGCGTTATGCAATATGTGAACGATCTCTCGCCTGATCCGCCAAAGTATACCTTGGCGGACCACGCACCTTGCCGGTTGGACGAACGTTAGTGTATGTTGGGTGGAGTCCCCCAGAGACAGATTTGCGACAGGGCATTCGGGGCACTTGCCCAGTTCCCCCCATTTTTAAGGACCCCCTAAAATGCTTATAATGATAAAAAAATGTAAAGAAGTTAAAAAGTTACTAAATTAATGAACTTTTTTTAATGAATACTTTGTAAATTTTTTTGCAAAATTTCTACTATTTTATTCAATTAAACCACTTTTATGTTTCCTGTGCGTTCTTGATGCACGACATGTTTCGCATCGCATTCTAGTATATTATATTTTAAAGTACGTCGGGGGGCTTTGTTCTTTTGCCCTGGGCCCCAAAACTTATAAGTCGGTCCCTAGAGTCCCCTAGCACCCCAAAAAGTTAAAGCTATTCAAATTTGGGTAATCTTTTTTCTGCTATTTTTAGTTTTTGTTGTTGTATTTATTAATTTTATTACCTTCCCACGCTTAAACCCGTATTTAAGTTTATATACTATTGTTGATTGAAAGGTAAGCGTCGCCGAAATATTATATAATGGTCTTCCTTTTTAAACAGTAGCAGATAGTAGTAGGAAAAAAAAAAGATATAGCAATTTAAGAACCATTAAAATTTACTGTCAAAATATTCGTACCGATTGTAGAAGTATGAATGGGTCGCCAACAAAAATCACCACAATAGAAGCTAAATAAATAACCCCGTCACACGACTCTGGTCTTCACAAACGGTCCGTTCTCACTAGATTCTACACACATCGACCCTATAATGTCCTATCAAAATAAACAAAATTCTCGTCAATGCAGCTATTTGTCACGGAGTCGCTTTATTGGAATAGATCCCCTCAAAAACATAAAGTGTGTCTATGTAGCTGATTTTAAAGGCGTTGAACGTCAAAAGTATGAGAAAATATTGAGTTGTCAGCCGATAGTCTTCTATCTACACAACGATTCATGAAGGGACCCGGTTTTCTACGCGGGCCACCTGTTGCTCCTGCACCTGTGTCCTCATTCGCACAATGTGTCAAAGAGAGCGACAAAATTCCAACATTCGACCAGCGGCACTTCAATTGCCAGTATGTTTGAATGAAAATCGCTTTCGTCTGACATGCGGCCCTTTGTTCCCGCTGAAGAGCGAGGACTTCTGTCTGACAGCAGGGGGGAGGGGCAAGCCGTGATATCATCCGCTAAAAAGGATGCGATGGTCGTCCGGTGTTTTCTGTCCACGTTCGGTGCAGCACTCTCCGAACAGAAAAGACATGGAAGTCCCAGTCTTGTTGGTGGCTCTTTGTTGCTTCGTCTGCATCTGCAGGGGTGACACAGGTGAGAATTTTAATGGGGGACTCAAAATTAATATTTATTTTTAAATTAAATTAATATATATTAATAAGTGAACGCACTCTCAGAAAAAATTCGTTATTGAATCACTTGACTTTTGAAGAAACAAGAATCTTCAAATTTTTTAGCGAAAGTCATTTACTTCGATTCCCTTCCATTGGTATCAGCTCAATTTTAGTTCTTATATGTATATTGCCACATTTCGAAAGAGTTTTTCTCCTTCCGTCGATAGCGCGCGTGGATTCGGACCTTCGAGCATGAATGGACTGTGGTAGAGCGAATATGACGTCTTAATCGTGAAACCAACATCTCAGACCGAATGGCCTCAGACACGTGACTTCTTTTCAAAATTAAGAATTAAAAAATACTCGCGATTGGCTGATGAATTTGGAAATGTGTAACAGTGAAAATTTATGAATGGAAAGACGTAATTAACCACGTGTCTGAGGCCATACATATTGGCCTCACTTTGATGTTAGCGAGATTACAAAGATATGTTTTCTCTACTATAAAGGATCCATGCTCGAAGATTTAGACAGAGAAATCGCTGGATAGAGTCGAGCCGCTGATTTTTATTTGAAATTGTCCTCACTTTAAAGAAATAAATTTCATTAAAAAAAAACACGATAAAATGATTTTTCTCAGTTTGGCGAAATATTTAAACGGAACATTTAACAGGTCGTCAAAAATGGCAAAAGTATCTTTAAAAAAATATGTATGCATTTTTAACAGTGTGTGAAATGTGTTGGATGGATTTAAAGTTTTAGTAACAACCTATGCTACGCAGTAGCGTAACGATATACTAATCAGAGCCCTCTCATAAAAAGTTACATCATTATAATTTCTGAATCCTGTGCAAAATACATTATTGTTTACAACTTTAGAAAAAATAAATCGGTGATAAATAAACCTTGTGCAAAGGTGGAGTAATTAATTGCTTATAATATTTAAAATTTTACTACTCTGATTTACAGTAGTTTCTAGTTATCTTCAGAACAATTTTAGTACATTACATCTGTCACCACATCAATGAATTGCATTGACAATTTATTTTACCTTTTTGCTAAATATTTAAATATTAAATACTTTTAAAAGTATTGAATAGAAATAAAACTTTCACAATCGATTAACGTTTCCTGTGGGAGAGGATATTTAGTTCAATCCGCTGTATTAAAAAAGTTATTTTGATTTCAAACAGGCGTCCAACTGTTGGCTTAGAGACATTTTCGATTGTAATTTTATTTGACAAGAAAAAGGAAAGTGATTTACGTGCCATAAACTATTCCAATGAGGCAATCAAGCGGAAAATAATTGAAAGATGAGTACCGTCGGGAATAATTTCCCCCTCACCTCGGTAGAGATAAAAAAAATATATGCTGTTCTAATATGCATATTTTATGTTATATATCCCTTTTCGGATTTTTATTCTGTTGTTGAATATGAATCTTGAATCAGAGTATTTGTGTTATCATTCTGTTTTTGCCCGTCATAGGGAAAGCATCGCATGTGAGTAAATATATTATTTACAAATTCGCATAAGCATTTTTGTCTGATCAATTGCAAGGTTTTCCAGCAACAACTCAACAAGAAATATTAAGCGGGAAATTCAAATTTCTGAACGTTTTCAATTTATTTTTATTGTTTTTACAGTAATTTGTTTAAATTTGTTTTTACTTTACTTTCTTAACTTTGTTGGGCATTAAATTTGTCATATATAATGGGAGGGGTTTGAATCCGTTGAACCCTCCCCTTACCTACGTGTTTGGTCGGACTGATGATGTTGATTCTGGTATAAGAGTAAAGTGAATTTCTTTGCAGATCCGGCAGAACCACTTCCCAGCAGAGAGCTCAACGTCACCGAATTGGACTTTTACGTCGACACGGAAGAAGGCAAGGCGATTTTGGAAAAAGAATTTGAGGTGGGTCTTCCAAATCGGGCTGCAATTAAAGAGTTTTTTTTTTTAATATAAAAGTGAGCACAGGTGGCGTACTCAGAAAATGTGTACGGGGGAGACCCTATTCACCAGACCCTGTTTTACCAATAGGAATCCTAAGCCCAGGTCCATGCCTCATAGGGCCCCAACTTTTATTTATTTACAGGTAAATTGTATGAATGGTGCATATATGCTTACAAAGATTCCATTCCAATTTTTCTAAAGCCGACATTAAATTTATTTTTGTCGGCTCTATTTACTTTTTCAGTTTGGAACTTTTCTTTACGATGCCCCAATCAGAGCTGTTGTAGCTAATAGAATTGAAATTTCTAAGTCAGGGCTTGCCTCTCAAATTAGTATTTAAATTTACTAAACATTCGACACCTACAGAACAAATGGGAGCGGTTGTGACCCTCCTCAACCCTTGCGTACGCCACTGCAGATCACAGTGCTTAGAAGCATTTACTGTAAATGCTGTTCATAAAACTAATTTATAGGGTGAAAATCGTTAAAAAGTTTAAAACTTTTAAATAGAGAAAGTTTTCAAAATTAAATTTAAATATAAAAAAAATTAATATAAAAAGTAGATTGACACTTAAAAACATTATCAAAGTTATGCAAACAGATTCTGGAAAGAAATTTGCAATCATCTTGTAAAAAATAGTTTAATTGAGATATTAGTCTTTTAAGTTAAAAAAATAAATAGAACTATAAGTTTTTTTTTAATTGCCCCAATAAAATGTTTGAAACTTATACTAATAAATACAGAAGTCGTTTACACAATTGCCTTTAAATTTTATTTTTTGTCAATTAACAAAAAGTGTTTGTTTAATTCTTTACTTTTTACTGCATTTAAGATTGCGCTTTTTTTTTTAAAGAAACTCTGTCTCCAAATGAAGACTTCTATGCTATAAGTGCGTATGTTCAGTAATGGCTAAATTAACTTAATTTGTTTAGAAATCTCCAAATGAAGGAATATTTATGTACAAAATATTTTGGAAATCAAGAAAACGCACACGTATCTTTGGAAAGCCTTGATTTTATGGGAAAATACTATTTTTAGTGCCGAAAATTCGTAAATACAGAAATCCTGTTTTCTGATAGGATTTCATTCACAGAGCGAAATTGCGTCGGAGAGTTAAATATATTTAAATATATATATATATATATATATATATATATATATATATATATATATATATATATATATATACATATATATACTCATTTGATTTGAAACTTTTACATATTTTGCTAAGTGTCTTTAACAAATCTTTCTTGTAGATTCGTGAAAAATCTATATATTTAATAAACAAAACGAATTTTTTTGACATTCACCTCTCCTAAAATATATAATAAATTTTCACCATTAAGGTATCGTTTGAAAAGGAGTGAGAACTGTAAATGTGTCAAAACTTTAAAATACTAAGCACATAATTAATTATTAAGCAATCAATAGTCTTTCCTACTCAATTCATTTATGACTTTTTCTCATTTCTAATGACAAATCTTCACAATCAGTCCTATTATATTGAGCTGCAAAATTTGCAACGAAGTTAAATGGAAATTGCGTGTAATGAAATTTTTATTAAACGAATGTTAAAAAAAATAATTAAAAGAAACACTGTTCTGTAGGGCATCAAGGGCGGTCAGAGAAAACCCTGGACCGAAGCCGAGAAAGAAGAAAACTTGTGGAAAAACCGCTACTTGGATTTGCTGGCGTGTAAGAAACGGTTTTAATTTTAAGCATTTAAGAGCGGTTTATTTTATGAACAAACCTCTCATTGTTATACATTTAATTCATGTCTAACATTTCTTTCAGATGATGAAACCCGAGTTCACTTGCCTTGTGAATCGGGTTCAGACTACATAAATGCCAACTACATCGATGTAAGTGCCATGCAATTTATTTAATAAATGTTTGTTCAACACTTCCAATAATACCTTGCATGATAAAAATTCTACATTGCAAATACTGCCTTGAATAACAAAAACATCAGTATTGGGTATGTCTTTTAGTATATAGTATTGTTTAGTCAGGGTTTGCACATGGGTATCAAAAATAGAAAGGCTGTATGTTTTTTACAAGGGGCTAAAATCCAAGATAGTGGTACAGTTAGTGATTTGGAGGTATTAGTTAATGAGGATTTTAAAATGGGTCGTCAATGTATACAGTAGCTAGCAAAAACGACAATAAATTGTTGGGTTACATTAGCAAAAGTGTTAATCAAAATATAAGGATATAATATTGAAATTATAGAGATTTTTGGTAAGGTCTCTTTTAGAATATACTGTACAGTTTTGGTCACCATATCTTAAAAAAAAGACACTCATTTGTTAGAGGAAGTTCAAAACAGTGATACTAAAATTGTTCAAGGTATTTCAGGCATTTGTTTCAACTGTTCAAATTTATTAAACAGGAGAGGGTTCGAGTTTTAATTTGAGTAATAGAACGAGAGGTCATAGGTTTAAACTAAGGGCATGGGTTTAATATTTTTTATCGGGAAGGGAGAAAGAACTATTTTTATAATAGGATAATCGATAAATGGAACAAATTGCCAGATATTATTAATTCTATAAGAGTAATTCATTTGAAAAAGAAGTTAGATATTCGTTGAGGAATATTTAAGATTTACTATTAGATTGGTACAACCTTGTTGGCTCTTGCGCCTGTTGTTACGATAGTGAAAACTGCTAATACGATAGTAAAAACTTGGTGAATATTTTGATCTGCTAGAAGTAAAATATCGTCTGTCTTACGTACGCTTGAAACTGATGAATCCAAACTGATCAACAACCAGTGCACATTGCCACTAACTTGTGACTTTCAGAAAATAAATAAACGATTTAATCATTAATCTCCTAACAGACACACTGCGAGGATAGTGAATGGGACTTTTGTATTCAATGTATTGACGTTTGAAATCTCTTTTACTACAGTTGTATTGATGCAATTTGCTTCATTATATTATATTTAAAGATTTAATTATCTTTCAGGGTTATCACAGAGACAAAGAGTATGTAGCAACTCAAGGTAAGTCTTGATGCGAAACGTCTTTTAAATGAACTTAATAGTGAATCGGGACAATACCACTCTGTTACGCTTTTAGACCGCGACAAATAGCACGATTGACATGAATTCGATATCGGTAATACCCTTGAAATAGTCGTTCGAATTTGGGAATTCAACTCCCTTTCGGGGTATCTTTTTTAGAATCTAGCATCATAAGAAATGTTCAAAAACAGCTGGTACGCCCTTGGAACAGTTGTAAGGGACATCTCTTCTTCTCCGTGCTGTCGATTTTTGCATCTCACCACCAAAATTCAATGCCATAAATAAAAAATTGATATAATTTGGATCAAGGAGTCGACCGAGTAGTCTATCGTTAGACGCGCGTAATTTCCTTTAATTTTTTTAAATGTTATTAACTTAATGAGAGCTTGCTGATTTTCGAACAACGATTTTATTTGCACTTTCACGAGAGTGCCTATCAGTGTACCTACAGACTCACCAGTGACTCTGCAGATACACTAGTACATGTGCGATATCAAGCAATTTCTGCACTAACGCGTATCGGCCTAGTGCCAAAGTCACCAGTGAGTCATCAGATACTCTAATATTCACACTTACACGGTAACACATACATGTTATGTACACACGTTTCTTTCGAATCTTATTTCCTGATCCATTCCTAAACCACTTGACTTTTTCCAATAATAACCTATTCTATTACCATTCAGATTTCAACATCAACGCATAATCCCCTCTCATTTAACATTTCATTCTTCAACACTCAAGTTTTAAATCTTTATATGGTCACTGGAATGCGTGAGAACCGAAACTTTATTTTACGGTGGCAACAAGCTCTCTTAAGAAATTCTTCGTATTCATTAGATTTCTAACCTACCCAGCAATCATGTAAGGAGTGTTTCTCCGTCCTCGTAGGCCGACTTTTTCCAACCTTTCTTTAATAGAATAAACTTAAATGAAAAGCTGCTACGAATCCAAAAGTTTAATTAAGTCGTCACTACAATGCAATTTATCTAAAACTCAACCTATCATTATAAGCGAAGAGTAAAGAGTAAAAGTTTTTGCAAGTAGAGATACTGAAATGATTCTTTCCTATTGCATACTGGTTGGAATAAAATAGCCCTCGTATTCAAGAGTTTCCAGGCAAAATATTATTGTGATAATGATGTTAGTACATTTTCTAAGGCAGTTGAGTTTTGTGTAAAGATTCTCCCTTTCCCAAGGTCCCCTCCCCAACACAACCGATGACTTCTGGGCGATGGTGTGGCATCTCCGGGCGAAGAAGATCGTCATGCTCGCCAACCTCTACGAACACGGAGAGGTAAGGCATCAAAAAATCTTGTGTTAAGGCTCCTTACACACACAGTTCGATCGAACGATTTATCTTTCAGTCCAAACTGATCAGTTCTACCTTGTGTGAGTTCTGCATAAACATTGAATGATCGATCGCTCGTTTTGCCTGATGTCAAGGTTGACACTCGTTGAGTAAGTATATAAAAGACTTCTCAGATTGTTATTTTTTTGTAACTGCATTCCTATTAGCTGATGATTCTACCCTAATTCACCAATCACCATAACAAGAATGACACAATAAGCATGTTCTTTGTTTGTTTATTGTGATTAATCTTCATGTTTTCTCTGCCAAATTGCCGGTTGATTCATAAACTCCTCAAAAAATAGTAATATAAATTCTTTTGACCAAGTCGATTTGATTAAACAAAAGATATTTTCTTAACGTACACAAACGTTACTATGGTTGAAATGTTTACGAATCTGAAGATTCCTACAAACACTCCATTTCGCTTTTCGTATAGCGTATCAAACGACAAACCTGTGGAAATTCCGTCCGTCCATTAGTCCAACGATTCGTCGTCAGTTGACCCTTCGTCAGTTTATTCGCTATAATCCATCTGAACAGTCTGACCGTTCTACGGAATTGTAAATTTATATGGACCTAAACCACTCAAATGATGGAAGTTAAATGGGTACAAAATATTACTAAAGTACATTTAATGAATGGAATGCACCATCTGTTTTTGTTCCCAGCGGCACTAGTTTTCCTTACAGATTTACTTATAACCCGCGGTTTTCCACGCGTTGAAAAATACACTTTAATTTTGTTAGCGATTTTGGAATATATCAAATATAATTAACGTCTAAACTTTTATACTGATACTAGTACAATAATTAAAAGTACAAGTTGCGATAGATGCGTATATTTAATTAGTGAATAAATTCAAAGGAACTAATTTTTAAAAAAAATCATAAACAGGGTTTTCTGAACGACATAGACTAATTTTCATGTACTGGTATTTCTTGTTTACACAAAATGGCGTTAGTAAACATACTCTACAGCGGAGTTTAATGGGTCCTATTGGATTTTGATATCATCCCATTTTATGCTATTTATCAGAACATTTCAAGTAAGACACTTTGACAACATGCACAAGAGTGTTAAAATAAAAAATCAAGCTAACTGATATAAAGTAATGTTAATTTCAAATATTTGTCAGTTTTGGATTTGATAGCGCCAAAAACTTTCCAATCGGCAACTTTTTGAGCACATTGTTTCTCCTTGAAAATCTCTCTCCATGAAATCACGATTTTCAATGTAAAATTTGATGTAATTCCGTTTAACATATTCAGATGTAGGTTTTCATTAAATAGCTAATGTTATTGAATGCCCACCCTGTACATAGAAATGTGTGTTGTGTCAAAGGTTCTCCTTTTTGCAGCCCAAAGTGGCGAAGTACTGGCCCACATTGAGCGGCATGTACGGAGGAGTTATGGTCACGAAGGTGGCTGAGGTGCCATTCCCCAAATTCAAGCACGTCATGCGGATATTCTTTCTTCACAAGGTATTTGTAAATATTTACGATATTGCTTTTAATTAACCCTTCACTGCGCGTCGGGTCTTAGAAGCAGTGGCGGCCCGTGGTCAAAAATGTTAGTGCAGCCGAAATCATGTGAATCCCCCCCCCCCCCCCCGCCTAAAACCATACATGAACGGAACATACATTTCCAAAAACCATACATGAACGGAAATTCTTTATTATACACTACTCAAATCAAAGTTTCCTTTCAATTTTTACGAAATGATAACATGCGAAAAAAACAGAAAACACTTACTTATTTTTTGAAAATTAAAGCAATCCTGCTTTCTTTTAAACATGCGAATTGGTCAATTTTAATATTAACTTACATAACGAAACAACAGCAGGACCATGTCTTGAAGCAACAGCACACAGTAAATATATCACGAAAACCCTTTCCGTTTGAAGATATTCTCGTAAGTTCTCATTTCACCAACGAGCCAATCAGCATATCGAACCTCAAGTACAGCTAAAACAAGAATATTCATTTCGGCTGTACCTTCTCACAAATGCAGTGTATTAGCATGGGAGGAATCTCCATACTACGTAGAGGTTGCCATGGCAACGATGCAGCCAATTTCGAATTTTGCTTTTTGGCTGCAATTTGATTGAATGGAGTTTTTCACCTCATGAATTGTGCATTACGGTAACAGGCTTGCTATTTATCGGAGATTTTGTTTACTACCGTAGAATTTTCATTTTCAATTCTGATCTTCATTTAAGAAAATTAGTAAAATATCTTATTTTAGTTTTAAAATATACTAATGAATCTAGGTGCAGCCCGGCTGTACTTGCTGTAGTAAGCGAGCCGCCACTGATTAGAAGACCCTGTTTTTATAGAAATACTTTTTAAAAAAATATCGGTCAAACAAGAGCAGCAATACTAAGTCGTTAGAGGTGGTCCTTTTGTTTTTAACGAATATTGTGAAATTTTTTTAATATTTTTGGTATATTTTCTGATACACTGCTTTTTTTATTTATCATGTGTGTTCCCCACAGGCTGGAGTTCCACGCGTCGTTCGACAGTTCCATTACACGGGATGGCCCGACCTCGGGGTACCCGATGATACCTCGTCTGTGGTCGCCCTCATGCGGCAGGTGAGGAGATACTCTCCCGACGACACGGCTCCTTTGGTCTTGCACTGCAGGTATCTACAATTGCGTCGTGGTTACACTTAGCTTCTGGATTTATTTGCAGTAAAATTATTTTTTTAAATATCAGTTTGAGTTATTGTCATCTCTCCCCGCTCCCCTTTCCAGAAAAAAAGGAAAAAAAAGCGGGTAGGTACAGTACCATAAGGTTTAGTTCGTGAATACCTTTGGGGCCCCATGCGTTACTAAGATCAGAGAAGGGAGTGGATAAATAGGCAACCTGGTTAATGCGGCCCACCTTCCTCTACAACATTTATCTAAGTTATTTAATCCTATAGCCTGATTCGCTGTGGAGTTATGGGGGAAAAAGCGTATACTGCAGTTAAGCATGACACCTTCCTCACGTGGCACATATGTCAGAGAGGAGAATGGTTTAACAATCAGCATGTTGGTAACGTATTACTTTTCTCTACACGATTCTATGTCATTTATCCGCAAAGGCTGATTCGACATGGAGTAATAAGGATTTTACAAATGTCGTTTTTAACTACGCAACGCCTTGCAACTCTGTACCCGTACCGCAAGGATAGATGTATTCGCGTCAAAAAGTTCATAATAATAATTGTACCAAAAATGTTATAATGCAACAGAGTTCACCAAAAGGGTACTACCAACAGAAAAATATGAGTTCTTAATGGCTTATCCGCAAAAAATATATTAAAAAAGTAGCCAATTTTAATGTAATTGGGAAAATGTTTTGAAATACTGATTAATTAAGCAATTATAACGTTGTAATGGGCAAACCCAGAGGCGGCTTAAGGCCTAAACTCTTGGGGCGCCGGACTAATAAAGACGCCGAATTTTAGTAAAAAAAAGGAAAATATAAATGATTTCAGTTGGAAATTAGTTGTCACAACATTGGATATTTTTCTAGGTTTATATTTTTAATTAAATTATATATTATTTCTAAATTAATTATTTTTTGAGTTATCTTTATTAAATTTTTATAAGTATATTATATTTTATAGAGGTTATGTAGCTTGGGTTTTATTTTATTATGGGAATTTGAAATGAAAACTCACTCTTCTCCCGATGACCAGTATTTACCCCAAATTTTGTAACGTTACACCTTGTAGTGAATCGCAGTTCCCATGTACGAAAAGTATAATCGAAATCGTTCCATTAGAAATGTACAATTATTTTCTTTCAGTGCCGGTGTTGGGAGGACGGGCACTGTGATTCTCTTGGACTCCGAGTTGGAGAGGGCGGAGGGAGAGAGGGGCGTGGTCGACTTCCCGAAGAGACTCGACCACATGAGGGATCAGAGGGTGGACGTCGTGGAGAAAAAGGTACTCCTTACACTGCTTCCCTTCCTTAATAATTTTTAGATCTCTATTGAGCCGGGGCCACACTCATGTCTAGCCTAGCCCATGGCCGTGCCTGGCCCCAACAATATGTTACAAGTTGGCCATGAGCGAGTAGTGTGGCTGCTCAACGATTGGGAATGGTTGTCGAATGTGGGAGGCTGGAAGGTATTGGAAGGCTGGTCGAAGAGAACGACCAGGACCTTGACTTTCCAGCCCCAAGTCAAAGGAGCCATGGAATGACCGGGCCACTGTGTAACCAGCCTGTGCCAGTGTATAGCAAGCCTGGGCCAGCGTGTAGCCATTCTGGGAAAGTGTGTAACCATCATGGGCCAGTGTGTTGCCATCCTTGACAGGTGTGTTGCCATACTGGACAAGTATGTTGCCATCCTGGACAAGTATGTAATTACCCTGAACAAATGTGTAATTATCTTGGGCTAGTGTGCAGCCATCCTGGGCCATGTGTAGCCAACATTTGCCACTGGTGCTTTATTGCAGCAGGAAGAGGCAAGTATTGGGAGCAAATATTTACCAATGGCCGTGGCTTTACCCTTTGTTGAACTATACAAGTTTGTGTTAAACCTTTTAAAATGATAATAAAATTATCTTTTTAATACATCGAGGAAAAAACACGTTTATATACATTTTAAGCACAAAAGTTTTACTTCTATAATTTGTATACCACCGGATAACGATTTAGGATAAAGTTGTGAAACAGACAAAACATCTGAACAAATCAATTATGATCAATTTAGAACGGATTAAAAAAAAATCATTACACAACTTTCTATGACTATTTATTAAAATCTAAGCATCCAGAATACTTTCTTTTCAAAAACAATAACTTTTTACTTCAACTTTGTTCTTATTTTAGCAGCACTGGATCGTAGTCACAAATTTGGGGAGCTACGAGTCTTTTTTATGTATTTTGATTTTGTATAGACCATAAATTAAAAAACAAAAACAGAGTAGCTTGCTTAAGGTTAGGAATCATATTGTTCTTAGTAAGTTTTGATCTGATATGCAGGAAATGTCTGCTAGAATTTTAATATGATCCATCGTTAAGTGACCTGAAGGCCCGCTGTACAGGGAGGGGGAAAGGGGGGGGGGGGGGGGGCTCGACTACCTACCTTAATAATCTGGAAACCCTAAAAGTTGTGAATTTCAAGTTTTAAATTATAAAAAATTCTTATTTTTAGCAAATGAAAAGTGAAAAAAA
The DNA here is from genome assembly GCA_963932185.1 of Troglohyphantes excavatus. Lineage (NCBI taxonomy): Eukaryota > Metazoa > Arthropoda > Arachnida > Araneae > Linyphiidae > Troglohyphantes > Troglohyphantes excavatus. Next base: position 71,771,623 of record OZ010667.1, on the reverse strand, counting down.
AGCAACGTTATCGAAACAAAATAGATTAGAAATTGTCCAATTTATAAGATTAAACTTAAATTCGTGAGTTCGATTTTGGAATGCACTACACACTTGCCGTCCATACGACGCGAATTCAAATAATTTATTTTTAAATAAAGTGTTCTGCAATAAATAAAATGATTTAAAACAGTATAAAAACATATATCGGAGCCTACTACTGTTTAGTTTAAGCCTTTAATCCTGCCTAATCTTTAAAAAAGATGAAAAATGCCGATAAGTTGGAACTGGACATTTTTATTACTATTGAGTACGTAATTTCGAGTTCTTAAGTTGTGAAATTTATTGTTACGTTATTTCCCTTCCCCCCCCCCCCCATTTTTTTTTGTGCAACAGTCCTGATGACCAATGTTGCCATAGCTTTGAGCCAACCCCTTTCGTCGTTACAGGAGCAGTACATCTTCGCCCACCGCGCCGTGAGGGACGCCGTCAACAGCAACGAGACCGCCTCTTACGTCGCCGAAGTGGCAGTGGCGTACAGGAAGGCGGAACTGGGACTCCTAGGGGGCGCTTTCTCTCTGCTGAAGGGAACGGGATGGCCCACTGGAGGCAACAGGTAAATTTCTTACTTAAGCAAAAGAAAATTATGCCTCTCCCCCATAAAAAAATACCATTTATATATCATTTCAAAAATGTATAGCCCTGAAGATGTAAAATAATATATATATTGACAAAAAAAAGTTTTGTTCTCTGTAAAAAAAAACGAATTTTGGTTTAGTATTTAATGTAATTTGATGGCTGTTTAAAACAATTTTGTTTAAATTTTGTATTTACCTACTCTATTAAGATGGCTCTTCATCGATGTAAAAATTTTAAGATGGGGGTTTTGCTGATTTTTTTTCTCTCTCAAAGAGATCCGGATAACTGGAGTCTTGACAATTGGAGTTCTACTACAAAAACTGTAGGGATTAATATGTAAACGTTAGCTATTCCCTATATCTAAACGTTAATTGGAATTCTTGTCAGAAAACTCATTGGCCTATTTTGTCCTATATTTAAACTGTATTTACTCTATATTTTGCCTTATATATTTATATTTTGTATCACTATTCCACTTTTTTAAAGTTAATCCGTGCATAAGTGATATAATGTAATAGATATCTGTCTCTCTCCAGAAACTGAAAATGACTGGAAAGGGATGACATTTTTTAAGTAAGTAAATTTGCTTCATGTAATTATTTGATTAATGCGCATTTTATTTCAAAACTTATATTACAATATTTTGTAGTGGATTTAATAAAAAAAATTATTTCATTGTAATGTGTTTCCATTCATAGTATCAACGTTGAAGAACTCTACGAAAACGAAAAACGGCAGAAACCCAGATCGCCATTTGTATTAATGTTTTAATAAAAAAATTGCAGCAAATATTAACATGTAAAGTTATTTTAAAACTATTTTTTGTAATTTAGTGGTAATTTAGTTTCTTAGCTGTTTAATCTGATATCTCAGAGAAATTCTGTACAGAATTTTAAAAATGCATCATTTAAAATACAGGGTGGTCACAAACTGTTGGGAAATAGTCATTGTTTGGCCGTTTAGATACACGTATTATACCATTATTTTGCTATGCTTTAACCACTTCGTTTGTAGCTTTTAAAGCTAAGCGACTTTTTTAAAATATAAGCGAATTAGTTGGATAAAAATAATGTTTTATTTTACCAATACACCTAAATGTGATACAGCCAAACAATGATCATCGTCTAGCAATTTGTGACCACCCTGCATTTCTTTTACTAATTTAATAAAAAGTGTTGCCTTTATAAAAGTATAAAGAAACAACCGATTATTAGACCAATCTTTATATATATTTCTCTTACGCGGTGATTGAAAAACGCTGTTTTTCTGTACGCTGAGTGGCAACAGTAAGTTTGTTTACGAAATTCTGTTGTGCCCGTATTTTTATTTTGCCATTATGTAAGCCATTTTGACGATTGGCCCCTTCAATTCATTAGTAAATAATTATTTTGTTGATGTCAGCTTAAATTAGGAAGAATATAAATCCTATTACATTAAAAATAGAAGTTTTGAAAAACTCTTTTTTAAACTTTACATTATCGGAACATTGACGTGGCGCCATCTGTTGGCAATTTTGAAAACTAGATTTCTATGATCTTCATTTTTATGACGTATTAACTTAGTTACGTACACACTTCTGGTAGGCAAGAGTATGGTAAATTAAACGTCAATTATGCCAAAACAAACTACCAATAATGTTAAAAATTGAACTAAAACGCAGGAAAGGTGTGAAAATAACGTGGAAAATAATAAATAATGGCTTGCCAGTGGTTCCATTGTTTTCATTTGTAGTTTAAAATAAATTAAATTAAATGATTTTATATTGATTTACATGGCGAAAAAATTTATTGATGCCAAGATGAATTATAATTTAAATTTAGTTTCAATGTTTAAAGTTTTTGGTAATATAATTAAAAAAAGTATTGTTACTAGGACACATTGTTATTGTGTCCTACCTTTTAGCGAGCGAAGCGAGAAGTGGTTTGCGGAGCAAACCTATGAGGATTGCGTAGCAATCCTCCGGGGGTTGGCGGAGCGTTAGCGGAGCAGGGGGCGGAGCCTCATAGTATTTAATAATGCTCGTTCAAGCTTGAAAATTGAACATCCAAAACAGATTACGGTTTTTGTCCTCTAATGAACATAAACAAATTCTGGGAAAAAGAACAGAAAGAGGATTAACTGTTCGGTAGAAAGAACTCAAATGTTAAAAATGTTCTTGGAATGCAAAGGGTTAACATTTGATGTCATCCGTAAAAATCGACGAGATAAATTTCCAATAGTAACATCTACGAATTTTTTTATAAATTTAAATGTTTTGAAAATCAACATAATGCAGCTTTTTAAGTTGGTATATTTTTAATAAACCGGCGAAATAGTATCAGAAAAATCCATCCAAACGTTTATGAGATGCCATCGCCCATCAAGTCCATCGCCTAGGACCGAACCAGGAATCTTCGTATTCCCAGCTGACGCCTTTAGCCGCTCGGCCACTGAGGCCTGACTTGGATCAAGAAGGACCAATGTCAAGAAAAATGGCTTCACATTTTGAGGCTCAACCTTGTTGCGGTGTTACGGAAATCAAGAAGATTGTTTGATACGAAGGTTTAGAAAAGCCCGACGACATTGGTTTCTAATAAATTTAGAAGTTTAAAATTTATATAATAAATAGTTTTTTAAAATATGATAAAATTGACGTTATTTCTGCTCAATCCAAGCTACAGAGATAATTTACGTCGCTTGAGTCCACCGAAAGATCACTCAAATTCAATCAAATACAGTTTTATTCAATTCGGGACAAACAAATACAATCATTAAAAATAATCACCATTTTTTAAAAAACATTAAAATATGACATGTCTATGTGGTTATATTGATTTGGTTAATTAAGTGGACGTAATAAAATCTCCGCTTGCATTGAAGAGAGAAAAATAATGTTCCACTGGTATTTGACAGCGATCCTAACTTTTCGATTGCTAACTTTGAAATTTGATCACAATTGGGCAGTCGCAAATTTTGCTAGGATACGTCCTATAAAACACTTGAAGGCTCAGGTTGTATCATTATATTTCTTTTCATACTAAGGCGGCAGGATTATAATATATGAAACAACCGCCAGTATAAGTTCGCGATTCAAGTTGAGCTTAAAGATAGGGAATGTGTCCTCACGTTTTTCTCCTGTGGAGCTTACGTGTTTCATCCAAGGCGCTGGGCTTTTGTGTTGACAATTTTTGTGAAAGTGACACGAGTTTCATAAGTTATTTATATGTCATTAATTATCGAAAAATAATGAGAAATAAATATAAAGACATGAACTAATAAAGTTTTCGTAAATTACGATTAATATACACACCATAACATATTTAAATAACTATTTTGATATATTCCTTGCACCGCCTTTGTAAATCTTGTTAAAATATATATTTTGAACTATAAAAAATGTGTAGGTCAATCTATTTTTTTTTAATAATCTGTTGTTCTCTGAGTAGTTGCATAAGCTTATATTTTTTGAAAGACATTTCCGCATCAGTATAGAATATAGTACAGAAAACACTCTTCGATATTTAGATCAACACAATATTTAATTATGTCGTTTTAAGAAAAATTAATTTTTAATGGATTTATTGCGTAATTTCACTAAGCCTACGAATCGCGCATTTTTATTTGAGTCTTCTAGCTTCAAAACCAGATAGATCCATTGTCATAAACGTTACAGGAGGAGCCAAAACCGATTGACAGCCACGTACTTTTAATCTAAACCCATGACTTTGAATGCATTATTAGATTGGATTCCAACCCTTTTTTTTCAATATCGTATTTGAAGTGATATAGTGCACAGCATTGAGAACACTTGTGAAAAAAAAACGATTTTACGAACAATGTGGATCTATCTGGTTTTGAAACTAGACTGCTTATTTATATGATGCATTTTAACAATCGCGTAGTAAAGTCAATCTAATATTCGAGAAAGGTTTTTGTTATTTGTAGAGCAAAATTAATGCATTTCGCAATGATTAAAAATTAATGATCAACCTTTCAAGTGATATAAAAAATTCATTTATCTAATTTTATTTCCTTTTTAATAAATCTCATGGGCAGCTGCATAGAATATTAAAAAACGCGACTTATTACGTGTAAATATGTAATATGCAATGTTTAAAATTGTATTTTAAAATATCCACTGGAATTTGGGTAAAGTGTAAATTCTTCAATTTTTGTTAGAGTATGTCTTCCCTTTTCACTCATCAGCCGCCGCTCCGCTGCGGCGACATTGTAAGAGAAGCTGCGGCGATATTATAAAAGCTGGTAACTCCGGCGACATCTAGAAACCAATTTGTATTTGTATGCATGTATTGAGATATTTCTGGATCCATTTCCGCTAAACGGGCTCAAACGTAAGAAAATGCACCAATGTTGTTTTCCCATTTCATTGTTTACCATCCATAGTAAATCACGTTTTAGTTGATTTATTCATTACCTCATAATTTTAAACTATGGTCGGATAAAGAGAATAACTTCTAAGCTGACACACAATGGCAATACACAATTGTAATATCTGGTAGATCATAGTGAAATGACTCGGAGTTGCTGAGAGGTCATATTAAAAATTGTTCGGGGTGTAAATGGTTAATATTTATATGTATTAAAACAGTTTAAATGTGAAAGAATGTATTAATTTTCAATACCAAATGAGAGAAAATGTAATCGAAATAAATGAGGTATTCTTTGAACGTTATTGTTTATGTTAAAATAATTTTAAAGTTTTATTTTAATATTAAAAAAAAAGAGGTACCATTCATAAAATTTAATGCAAACTTTTTCACAATAAAATTATTCTTAAAATATTTTTAACATTGTGTGTGAGAATAAATTTGCATTTATAGTTCTACTCCGACTGAATGGCTGCTGTGATGCCACATTGCTTACATGGTTTAGATAAATCAGTTTTTCAACTGTACTAAATGAAACTAGTTTTATAATTCGTTGGAACCAGCTGAAAGTGTTGTTGCCCATCCGTCAACTAATTGGATCCAGACAAAAAAAATGGCAAAATAACATGTATGTGTGTGAAGTATAGAGATGAGGGAGGAGAGAGAGAGGAAAAGTATCATTACATTAGTTTTTATGTAATTTTATTTTTGTGACTTTATAAACATTTGTAATAATTTATTTTTTCCATCTTGGAATAATTTGCTGTACTAACAATGATGAAATATATTTTTAATTGAAAGTAGCATTAAGCGCATTTTAATAAATTATTATTGATAATATAGCATAATTTTTTACAATTTTACAGACAACTGCTCTGAATATCTTCAGAGGAGTGGCAAGGTGCCTGGGCAACCATTCTACTTGTTTGAAATTGTTACTATAGACGAGAAATCACAAAATTGTCAACACCAAATGAAACAGTGACATCTTTAAATTGCGGATCTGCAACATGCCAAGACCACCCACCATCGGAAGGCAGCGATAAAAATGATCCAATTAATTCCCTTCTTGGACTCATAAATCAATCTATCCGCACATAATCAGAATCGCCTGGCAAATTTTTTTCATCAACATTTTAACTTAACTTATATACTGAAAGGCTTCGAAAGGGCTTGGTCTTCAAACTATTCTTAATTTGCATATTTCTTGAGAGCAAATTCTGATTTGACACATCATATGATATTTGCATATTTTACAATTTTTCAATTAATGAAATCGAACCACCTATTTTGTACACTCAGAATTTGTCTCTGTTGCTTAACTTTTGGAAAGCAGTGCATTGTAGTGTCATATACCAAACTTTTAAAATTCCAACTGAAATTTACTCACCTAATTTCTAAAATCTCAACCATCAGTCCTCCTTCAACATATAAAAGCATTTAACACATTAAAAAAAAAGATATCTTAACGTGCATTGCGACAAACCTATTACAACCTTTAAATTCCGGTTTCTTTTTAACCAAAAGAGCTTCTGCCCTTTCGGACACAATTGCAATTACTCAATGAACACCTGCCAAATACGACAACATTCCTTAAATTTTTAGCTACACCTGTTTTCAACATTTAACATTGTGACATCGTATCTTTGACGATACAACAGGTGCACCCCATGAACAGAGCGAGCATGGAAGTCCCAGTCTTAGCGGTTCTTTTTTGCTTCTTCTGCATCTGCAGAGGTGATACAGGTGAGAATTTTAACGAGGACACAAAATTAATATTTAATTATAAAATAAAGGGGAATGTGTCGTGTAGATATAAAGTTTTAGTAACAACAAATCTATTGCAATGGCGTAACGATACTAGTATGTTCCTGGATGTTTCCTCCGGAATACATCCCGAATCGTCACAAGTAGTTCATTGTGTAGTTCTAGTGTGACGCTAATTTTAATCGATAGTGTTCTGCCCTCCTAATCCTAAGTTATTAAAATGCTCATAGTCAAAAGTAATAGTTTTTTTAGATACGCATTTTAGGCTTAGGTCGGCAGTGTTGGACTAATGATGCTGATTCTGGTATTGAAGAGTAGCGTGAATCTCTTTGCAGATGAACGACCACCCAGTAGAGAACTGAAAGTCGTCGAATTGGATTTTTACGTCAACACGGAAGAAGGCAGGGCGATTTTGGAAAAGGAGTTTCAGGTGAGTTTCCAAACCCGAAATGCAAAGTGCAAAATAAACTTTTTATTTATTTTTTTGCAAAAGTGAGCACAGGTGTTCATACTTAGACGAACTTGCTATAAGTGTGCTTCTCAAAAGTATTTCATAGAAAAAAAATAGTTAAAAAACTTACAAATAAAGTAAGTTTTCCAAATTAAATGTAAAAAGAAATAATACAAAAATAAACGATAGAAAATAAAAACATTGTCGAAATTATACAAAAATTTATGGACAAGAACTTGCAAACATTTTGTAAAAAACAATTTTAGTGAGCTATGATTTTTTTGCTCATACATTTTTAAATGCACGCTTTAATTACATGCTCTAAAATAATAAACTATCATTTTTAATTCACTCAATAAAACTTAGGCACTTATGTTAACAGATGCAGAATCTCTTTAAACGATTGCCTAGTAATTTAATTTTTTATTTAATTTAACAAAAATAATTTATTTTATTTTTTACTTTTTACTGCATTTATTAAGATTGTATTTTATAAGAAACTTTTGTCTCCAAATATTTATGACTACATTTGTACAACACATTGTATCGTACTGTTGTATTTTCTTATTGAAACCTTGTCATTATAGCATTTACTCAGGTAATCAGTATGTGTCCTTAGTTTGATCCGGTTGCAATAAAAATTTATGGACTCATTCTTTTTTTCAATAACATTTTAAAATTAAAAATATATATATTTTCATTATAAGGTTTTAGAGTAAAATGGAAATTTATTACAAAAAATACTTTTTCAGTAGCTGATTAAACTATAAATTTTATTCGTTGGTACAAGAGTCTTCTCTACTCTATTCACTTCTCAATTTTTATAACTTCTAGTGGCAAATCTTCAAAACATGTTTTACTGAGTTGCAAAATGTGCGAAAAAGTTAATAGAAATTGTCTTTAAAAGTTGCAAGTCGAAAATCACTTCAAAATGCAATCATTCAATTTTTATTGAAAAAATGTTTCTAAACACTCTTCTGTAGGGCATCAAGGTCGGTAAGAGGGGACCCTGGACCGAAGCCGAGAAAGTGGAAAACCTGTCGAAAAACCGCTACCCGAAGTCGTTGGCGTGTAAGAAACGGTTTTAATTTTTGATGTCTAAGAATGGTTTACTTTATGAACAAATCTCTACCTATACTACATTCAATTTAATGTCTCACATTTCTTTCAGATGATGACACACGAGTTCACTTGCCTTGTGAATCGGGTTCAGACTACATAAATGCTAACTACATCGACGTAAATAACATGCAATTTATTTTGAAAATTTTTGTACTACACTGCTACAAATAATCCGCTCACAAATAAGAACATGATGCTTTTCGTATTTCTTTAACCCCATTTTATCTTAAACCACTACAGGATAGACTTGTGTTTTTTTCATAATAATTCCTGTAAATTTTGTAACACAACAGAAAATGAAACCTGGGATCATATATTTTTAGTCTGACCAATTTACGAGGCATCCAGACGAAAATACTTATCATCAATTGAATCCAGTAACATTTCAACCATCCTAAAATTTTACAAAAAAGAATATTTTTGTTTTTATAATTACGCAATCTCTGTTTTGAAATTCCGGGAGGACTTGATCAGCAAACTTGTGCAGGAATAACAGATTAAACCCCTAATTCTAATTGCTCTTGTAATTTATTATTGTCTTTTATTGCATATTTGTTCAAATTGTGTTTTAGATTATTTTTTTTAGAATGTATTATCTTGTATTTTGTGTTATCTAATTTTGTATCCGCTTTTGTACAATTATGTTGCCAACCTTTGTAAATGGGCTACGGCCCACTACAATAAACTAACCTTTGTAAATGGGCTACGGCCCACTACAATAAACTTGTATATGTCTATGGCTACATGATAGACTTGTGTTGGTCACTTGCATACAATACTACTAAGGTCTTAATGATTATTTTAGTCTAGAGGTAAAATATCGGATATCATACGCTAAGCTCCCAAGATTGTGCAAACTAGTGAACCAAACCGAACTGACCTCCATCGAGTGCACATCGGCCACCAATTGGTGACTTTCTGGAAATAAAATATTCATTTTAGTACCACAACATCCCGCGACATCGCAACCGCATCCACCGTCATCAATCGCTTCTCCTTCGAGGACAGTAAAACGGTGCTTTTATTTTTAATATATTGATGTTTGAAATCTTTTTTGCTACAGTCTGATTCAATTTGCTTTACGATTTAATTATTTTTCAGGGTTATTACAGTGACAAAGAGTATGTAGCAACTCAAGGTAAGTCTTGACGTGAAACATCGTTTTTTAAAATAAACGTAAAGCGAAAACGTCTTTTAAATAAACGTAAGACGAAAATGTCTTTTAAATAAATTTAATAGAGAATCATGTATGATTTTCTATTTCCATATTTGTCATGATTCTACATTTTCCATGATTCTATATTTGCCGTGACAAAATCCTCCACCATATAGGTTTTGAGGCTGATACATTCCGACATTGTAATTTTACATTGTTAATTTTTACATTGACGATTTTCCTACTTTCAACAACAGCATCTCGGCCCAATTCGACGACGACACAGCCATACTAGCTAAATCTAAGCACGATGACAAGCTACAAACGGCCTTAAATACAATTGAATTATGGTTGTAAAGATTGGCGCATCAAAACTAATACACAAAAAGTGTTTCGGTACTCTTTCGCAAATATGGCACTTTACTTGAATATACAATACTCGGAATATACAGTCTTGGAATCAAGAACGAGCCATGCACTAAATACTTATGAGCGTTCCTCATTGAGAAGAACTCTAAAATGACGCTGATTAAATAAGTATTACTTTACAAATGAATGATCAAACCAGTTCTGCTGCTTGCCTGTCCAGTGTCCAATGTCAGGCTTGGGCTGCAGTCCGAAGAACACAACGAACAACCTAACATACCTTTTCCCGGTCATTCTCTTAATCCGATCATGAATTTATGCCATGGACAGCTTGTATTATTGTGATTATGTCAGATTTGAACATTTCCCCAAGTAATTCAGTTTTGTGTAAAGATTCTCCCTTTTCAAGGTCCTCTCCCCAACACGGTCAACGACTTCTGGGCGATGGTCTGGCAACTCGGAGCGAAGAAGATCGTCATGCTCGCGAACCTTTTTGAAAACGGGGAGGTAAGGCTAAAAAGAATCTCATTAAGCCACTGGATGCAGGGCCGTCCTTAGGGGTGTGCGACGCGTGTTACTGCATAGGACTCCGCGCTTTCGGAGGGAACCACTGAACTCTAATAGGGTTGCTGGAAGACTGAAAGCCAGTTTCGCCAATAGGGGAATTGAAGGTATGGCGTCCGTCGCCAACTGTTCCCCTCAATTTGTCGGTAGATGGGAGTTTCAATGGTAAAATCGCTTTTTTTAAAAAAATATTGCGCTCTAAATATAGCATTTTTGATAATGCTGTAAATTACAATAAAACACGGTAATATTGTAGATTATGAGAAAAATTTTTGTTTGCGTTGCTTTTAAAGGGAAATATTAATATTTAGAAGTTTTATGCAACCACATGGGTGGTCATAATTTTTAACTTTTAACGCTAATTTTTGTTATTTTATGGCTTCAATGCCTGAAATATTGCCGTTATTTATTTGGGTCATATATATCACGATTCGCAAAAAAAAATTTTTAGTTCAAAATTTTTCATTGCGTAAGGTGACTTTTGAAAATAAAATCTTAGATGTTAGGGGGGGTGGGGGGGTAATTTCCCTTTTACCCCCCACCTGGTTCCGCGCTTGCTTATTCGTGTAACTTAGTTTGATTTATAGCGAAACGATTAAAACCTTTTTATCTTTAGAAGGTGTTTACTGGTAAAATACATTTTTATCTAATGTTTCTTCTAGGTGGTAGATAAATTATTAGAATTTTCTTAATCGAATGTTGAAAGAAGAGAATGTTTAAGAATTATTATAACACACCACATATCCCAATGGAATAAGCTAAGCGAAATTTATTTTACCAGCTTTTACTGTAAGAATCCCTAAGTTTTTCAGCACCGTCCGCTCGCTTTAATGTGTATTGAGTGAGTCAACATGCCTTCGCGATTCTCCTTATACCATTTCCGTTTATTCTTTTTAGCTACATATGACTCCAAACAGTTATTTTATAACCACCCGTTACTTATCACCAGCTAACACAGTTATTTTATGACCACCTTTTACTTAACACCACTTAACAAGAGCCTCATGGCTTAGTTGGTTTGATACTGGACTGGCATGCAGAAGGAACCTAGTTCGATTCCCGGTCTCGGCCAAATATCTATTTGTCATCAATGTACAGTGGCTAGCAAAAAAGCTAATAGAATGTTGGGGTACATCAGGAAAAGTGTTTCATCAAAATCTAAGGATATTATCTGGCCATTGTACAGGGGTTTAGTAAGGCTACATCTTAAGTATGCTGTACAGTTCTGGTCACCATATCTTAAAAAAGACATTGAATTGTTGGAGAAAATTCAGCACAGGGCTACTAAAATGGTTCAAGGGTTTTCAGGCCTGAATTATGAAGATAGATTAAGAAATTTGAATATGTATACTCTGGAAGAGAGAAGGGTTAGGGGAGATTTGATTCAACTATTTAAATTTATCAAACAAGGAGATGTGGAGGGTATAGATTTTAATATGAGTGATAGAACGAGAGGTCATGGGTTTAAGTTAAATAAATCCCATTTTAATCGGGAAGGGAGAAAACACTATTTCTATAATAGGGTAATAGACAAATGGAACAACTTGCCAGTGAATATTGTTAATTGTAAAGGAGTAACGGAATTTAAGAAGAAGTTAGATATGCATTGGGGATAGTTAAGAGGTACTAGATGGACCAACCTTGTTGGGCCTTGAGCCTGTTTTTGGTCGTCAATATTTGTATTTGTATTTTATGACCACCCGTTATAGTCATATGACGAGACAACACATACTTCACTATTAGGCTTGGACGATGTTTCGATAGATATCGAAATTGTGGAAGGAAAACAATTTATTCTTATTTTAATTATTACATTTTAGAGAAGAAAAAAAACATGCACATTTTTAGAAAAAATACCGACGGTAATTTCAAAATTCACGTGTAAATAAGCAGAGGAACGTGATTTAAAAAGAAGCCCTCTCCTTGAATAACTAAAATACGTTTGAATCTCCTCGATCTATAGCATCGCGTACAACAATTTAGACTTGTACTTTTGAGGTCTCATTAAGTATTTTAAAATTAAATTTTTACCACTCTTTGTGGGTAATGAATTATAATTTAAATACAAATACAAAAATTCCGTGTGGAAAATCCGAAATTACACCAAATGTTGTATTGAGAATCGTGAAGGCATGGGAATTCTTAATACAAATTAATACGAACGGAGTTGAAAACTGTAGGTGTAATTGCAGTAAACGCTGGGAAAAATAGATTTTTCAAATTTCAAACGGATAACCGTCAGGCTCTTTGCTTACTCCACATGAATATGTGGTGTGTTATAATAATATGTTAACCTTCTTATTTCAACATTCGATAACAAAAATAATAATAACTTACCTATACCACCTAAACGAATCCCTAGATAGTTAATTTGGATGCGTTATAGCAATAATATATAAAAATTCAAGTTGTGATAAACACAGACATTTATTTAGCGACTGAATTCATAGGAAATAAACTTTTATTCATCATAATCAGAATACACTGGGTCACAATATTTAACACAAAGGTATCCATTTAACACATAAAGAGGTTTAAATAAAAATTCACATTAATTGAAATTCCGTGATGTAAATACAAATATTCGACATTTTTCGGCTTCCGACAGCTCCAAGCAAATTCATATGGACGACTTTTGAATGAATTGTTTATTCGTGGAAATGTCTTCTCCTGATCCCTCACGGTTTACGATATAAAATTTGACTTCATTCCGTTTAACATTTTTAGATGCAGATGCTACTAAATAGGGAAACTTACTTTGTGCCCACCCTGTACCTAGAAATGAGTGTCGTTTCAAAGGTTCTCCTTTTTGCAGCCCAAAGTGGCGAAGTACTGGCCCACATTGAGCGGCATGTACGGAGGAGTCATGGTCACGAAGGTGGCTGAGGTGCCTTTTCCGAAATTCAAGCACGTCTTGCGGATATTCTTTCTTCACAAGGTATTTGTAGAAAATTTGATGTATTTTTCTTAATTAATGAATTTTTTAAAGAAAAATATTTAAAACAATATTTATTATTGACCCTTTGCACTCGGCTGTCTCCTCTCAGACGAGACAACATAACGACCCGTTCTATTGGTTTTTTATGTTTTAGGCTTTTATTAATTAACGTCGCACTAGAGCTGCACATTGGGCTATTGGCGACGGTTCGGGGCCTATATGACGAGAACAACACCTGAGCTGGCACCCGACGCAACCTCAATAGACGTCAGGACATTGGACCCCGATCAGATTTATCGTGCACCAGTCCCGTATACACGCCAGTATAATTTGTTGGATGTTCTGGACGACTTTTTAGTATATTTGTAGCGAAACTGGCAGCCCTCCGATCGCAAGATCATTACTGTTTTACTTTTCTTTGTCAAGTCCATCGCACGGATTCGAACCACCAATCCTCTGATTAGTAGCTGAACGCCTTATTCACTGAGCAACTGGGGCTCGGAAAGACCCGGTAACGATGCCTCGTATTTTTGAACCATGGTCAGATGACGAGGAAACACCAGAACTGGCAGCCAACGCCTTCAATAGACGTTGGGACTTTGGACCCCGATCAGATTGATCCTGCACCAGTCCCGTATACACGCCGCTAATTTTTGCGGATGTTCTGGACGACTTTTCTAGTATTTTGTAGCGCAGTTGGCAACATCCCGATCACAAGATCACTACTTTTTATTTTTCTATGTCAAGTCCATCGCCTGGTATCGAACCCGAAACCTTCATATTCCCAACTAACGCCTTTAACCGCTCGGCCACGGAGCCCCCCCCCCCCCTTCTATTGGACCCTACGTTTTTAAAATAACTAAGAACAGTGAGTTGTGTTTAAAAAACTTCGAACTTTTTTCGACTTGTTCTCTTGCAGATTAAAACCAGATTATGATTTTTTCCATCTACGAGCGTAAACAAATTCTGGAGAAAAGAACATAAAAAGAAATAACTAATCCGTAGAAAGAACGCAAATCTCAAAGATTATGGGAGTGCAAAGGGTTAAAAACAAAGCTGTCAAAAAAGAACAGCAGTTCTAAGTCGTCAGATGTGTATGTAAGTCGTTAACGAATATTGTGTGTGTATATAATTTATTGAATTTCTTATGTTTTTGGTATAATTGCTGACACTCAGATTTTTTACATATGTGTTCCCCACAGGCTGGAGTTCAACGGGTCGTGCGCCAGTTCCACTACACGGAGTGGCCGGACTACGGTGTTCCGGAGGACACCGCGTCCGTGGTCGCCCTCATGCGGCAGGTGAAGAGGTACTCCCCTGGGGACACGGCACCCATCATCTTGCTCGACAGGTATCCGCTATTGCGTGGTTTCACTTAGATCAGCATCCTGATTTAATTGGAACAAAATTTAAAAATTCTTTTTTTTAAACATTTTCATATTAAAGTTAATGTCATTTTCCTAAAGAATAATAATAACAATTATACCAAATATTTTAAAATTTAAACAATGTTCAGCAAAGAGTGTATTGTTTGCAAATAAATATTAATTTTCATAATAAAATTAATTAATAAATATTTTAATCCCCAATATAAAAAAAATAATTAGCAGTCATGCTAATTAGGTATTAATTAACAATTAGTTTTAATTATTAATTGTTAATTATTAATAATTTTTCAATATGAGGGCTTTGCAAAAAATTCTTAATATATTAACAATTTTGGGTGGAAAATTTGACCGGGGGAGGGGCGTGTAGGCGGGGTGGCGCTGATGAAATGAACCCCCTTTGTCCACCTTACATTCTTCACCTGAAAATTTGTTCTGGTGGACAACCAAACACTCTTTCTAAATATTCTGTGGTTTTACCTTTTTGGTTCGCATTTTAGGACACAATGTTTTTCGTTCATGGGTTAAATTAGTTTTTATATTTGCAAGTGTACTTTCGGCATCCAGAATTTCTGGTCTTCGGAGTGTGTATCCAGGACTTCCGAGAGTTCTGCCGTACTCAATTCTTCGTCAACTCAAATAATGTCAAATCGCTTAATCGTCAAATCGCTTAATCGTCAAAGCGATTAATTTTCAAATCGATTAATCGTCAAATCGATAATTATATATTCGCGATTATTTCTACCTTCCGGAATTTTTATATATATATCGAAACATCGCTCAAGCCTAGTCACCGGGGACTCTCCCACGACGATCGATGTGTTCCAGTTGCAGACATGTAGACACTTCTCTGCGTCTTGTTCGTAGTTCGCAGTTAAGAAAAGAATAATCGAAATCGTCCCATCAGAAGTGTGCAATTATTTTCTTTCAGTGGCGGTGTGGGGAGGACGGGCACTGTGATTCTCTTGGACTCCGAATTGGAGAGGGCGGAGGCAGAGAGGGGCGTGGTCGACTTCCCGAAGAGGCTCGACCACATGAGGAATCAGAGGGTGAACGTGGTGGAGAAAGAGGTAACGTCACATGGGGTTACTTGCGGCCTGCGGGGTTATTGGACCCAAATTTTTTTTTATTTCCGCCTGGATGTGCTGTTATGAAAATATAGACATGATTCCACATCTCACAAAGTCTTAAACATGTAGCGGCACTAGCTAGTTCCTGAGTTGCTAAACTACGTTTCCGCTATTTTCGCTTTTTCTAGTTCAGGTTATGTTGTTCTGTGATAAAAACATGAATTTTTTGGACCTGTTAACTATCACATGCACTTTTTTACCCACTGTACTCATAAGACATTTACATTTCATATAACAATAGTTTTAAAATAACAATAGTTTTAGCTACATAGAGAACCACTTAACACAAATGGAGCAAGTGCAGAGGTCATGGCTGCCAATTATGCAGATACTCGTGGAATATATGCAAAACATTACAAAAAAGTCGAAGCATAAATGAAAATTTATTTTCTAAATGGGTATGTATGGACCCACGCTCCTCGTCGGAAGGTGAGTAGTTCTTTCGCAGCAAGGGGTGATCGTGAATCAGAGTAGGGGCCAGAGCCCCCAAGTTTAGAAAGAAGGAAAATTAGCAAAAATGATACTGAAAGAAAAGTTAATTAATGACTCATTCATTTATTGACACATTTTCTTCTTAAAAGATATTAAAAAGGCAAAACAATGTTGGCAAAAAGAGACTACCTCTGTCGTCACACTTTCAAAGAGAACTACCTATAAACAAAGAGACATAGGTAGTCAACAGAGACAACCTATAAACCACCTCTGACCTTACACTTTGCGTCCTTTTCAGTCCAATAGTAAATTGATTTGATCTTTGAGAACAAATAGTAGGATTTTTATATAATGTTTACATTCAACAATGTAATGCTATAAGCCTCAATAACTCTTTCCACGAAACTGCGTCTATTCGCCCTTCTGCTGCTACTCGCCTGATTTTACGGTACTACTTATACCGCTCGTTTCTTTCATCGCTACTTTGCATTATTCTTTCTATTACCTACCCTATATTAAGTAGTATACAAAGTTGTGTTGGATCTGTTAAAATTACCTTTTCAATATATCGGATTGGGGAAAAAACTGTTCTACACATTATAAGCAGAAAGTTTTTATATTTCGCTAATTTGTGACTAAACTATACTAAAACTATTTAGTATATTGTTGCGAAAGAGTAAAACAAAACTGATCAATGCACATACAGTGCCGATTTAAAAAAAACACACACAAACAACTTTCTACTACTCTCTATTAAAATCTACATCCAAAAATAGTATAGTATGTTACCTTGTTTCCTAAATAACAACATTGTTCTTATTTAAACTCAGTTCTTAAATTATCATTACTCATTGGTCTTCTGTTAATTCCACTTTGTTCTTATTTTAAAAGCACTGGTTCGTAGTTTCAAGTTTGGAGAACTAAGAGTTCTTTCTTCCATATCGTTTAATGTTGAGTAGTTCGTTAATTACAAAAAATGGCTTACTTTAGGCTTAGGAGTCAAATGGTCTTTAGTAACTTTTGACTTAATAGGAAATTGCAACGATCCATCGTTAAGTCAGTTGCGTTGCCAGAGCTTTGAGCTGACTCCTTTCGTCGTTGCAGGTGCAGTACATCTTCGCCCACGAGGCCGTGAGGAACTACTTCTACGGCAACGGGACTGTCGAATACCTCGACGAATTTGAAGAAGCGTACAGGAGGGCGGAACTGGAGCTCTTCTCTCAGCCGAAAGAAACGGACTCTCAGGCGGAAGAAACGGGATGGCCCATTACTGGCTCTAGGTAAATTTTGTACCTTAACACAAAACAAATTCCGCAGCCCCCCCCCCCCATAGAAAAAATTATAATAATTAGAGGCTGCATCGGGGACACAGCCCCAATGGGGCACGTGAAACGTCTTGTGCGTACTGCAGGGGGTATTCGGGCACTGAAATGTCGTGTTGAAGACGAATTTATCGCTACGTCGAAATGTGACATTCTAAAGCTTTGTTTATCTTTCTCCATCAACAGTTGCATGCGCATCTAGTGAACTCTCGCGTCTGCTTTCTAGGCTCAATGACGTGAGCAATTCCTTTAAGGTTGTCGATTGGTTAGAATATACAAGGGTTTAACAAACTCTGATGGGTTGTAGGATTTCGCGAAAGATTCAGTTCATCTTATAATTTTGGGAATATATTTAACGGCTAAGATAACTATTAAATACAGCGCACTTCAAAAAGAATTTTATTTTGAACATTTGGATATTGATCCCTGGTTGTTTTATGCGCTTTAAATATTTTTTAATTGTATAATATATCAGAATTTTGGAAGATTGTTTAATTTTCATGTTGTTTGAGCTATTATTTTATTATTACTATTGTTTTATAAAATATTATGCGCAATTTTATTATAATTTTGGAGTTTAAGCACCTTTAATTTTCTATTGGTATGGCTGACAGGGAATTTGATGCTCCAAACGACTGTCCGAATAAGAGGCCGCAGGCCGGAGACCACTAATTTCCGGGGCTATAAATCGCCGTTAGGTGTTTGTGAAATTACAATACGGTACGTGCTGTGCTTAAAACTATGGGGAAAATTTCACGGTCTATATGTGTCATTTGTAACAGTCCTGTTTTGTAACTCAAGTTCGACTTAACCAAACTAAACTGTATATTTCTATATCTCATACTTTAATAACATTTTTTAATTATTCATTAAACGTAGAGGGATGAGAAATTTTACCACAGAAAATATTTCAAATTAATATTTCCCTGTTAAATTACTCTGTCATAAGGAACAATGAACTGTTCCTTGAAAAAAATACTTGATTAAAAGTTATTAAAAAATCAATAACTTTGATTAACTATTTGGTATTTAATTGAAATTCTTCGAATATAAAAAAAATCTTTAACACCGCAAGTTTTTTATTTAATTAAAATCAAATTTTGTTGTGTAGGTTAACATTTCTCTTTTACATCGTAGTCACCGAGAGTCGTAAGCGACCGCCCATCAGAGCGGACACAATGAATACGAGTTCGATCCTTCCGGTGCGTTTTTAGTATTCAACCTCGATATATTTAGATTTCTCCTTTCCAACACCACCCAGAACATTTTCAGACAAGGTTTTAATCGTTACTGCCGTTACGTTAACATAGAGCATAGTATTGGTTTACATATAGATGCCATCTGAGCAAGCGCACTACATACTTCCGTTTCACGATGTTTTACTAAGCGAACCCCTTTAAATTAAACTGAAAAACGTTTCACGTCAAAAATGTCATAATAGCTATGGGGAGTAATATTTAAAAGTAAGATAACCCCAAGACCTGAATGTCAATTTTAATTCTTATTTCTATTTAGTTATTAATTCAATACTCGTTAAAAACGAAAACAAATAAACACGGTTGAAGTTATAGGATCCCCTTTTCCCCCTTCTTGGGTATCTCGACTTCCTACTGTATATATAAAAAGGAAAGTACAACAAATTATATAACATTAAGTACCTATGGTTACTGATACATGATGTTATGTGATTACCATTAACACTTAACAAGGCAACAAAATGTTTGAATAAAAACGTTTTAACTTGCATCACTGAACATTGAGAAATCGCAAACTGAAAACTTAAGTTGGAAATAAATAATAACATTTCAAAACAACCCGTAAAAATCAAACAAACAACATTCAGTGACAAAGTAAGTAGGTTGCAAGTAGTGTAATTTGACGGGTTCTAAGACGCGGAGTACGGCGGAGTAATGAGGCGTACGGGGAGGTGCGGCTGCACTTGAGGTGCGGATCAGGGAGGATCTCGTCTGTCAAGCCGAGGGGGCGTGGCCTAATGGAGATGACCTCAACCAATCAGGTGTCAGTAAGTGACGTCACATGCAGGGGACATGGGAACAGGTGTCGATGACTCATCGCAGCGCTGCCCGTGGGCATGTCGCCGATGGGCATGTCCCATCGTGTCTCAACGTGTTTGTACAGGAACGGACCAATCAGGTTCTTGTGTGAGGATGACCTCATGAACAACCAATCAGGTGTCAGTAAGTGACGTCACACGCTGTCGGGGCAAGGTTTTACTAGTTCTGCTTGTAACCGCAAGGCGGCGCTGCATGTAGGGGAACGGACCAATCAGATGCTTGTTTAAGGATGAGCCAATCACAGGCCAGAAGAGGGGGCAATTCTTCTCCGTCGTCGGTATAAAAGACGACGTTCGAGCCAAGCTCTGACATTCTCTTAGTAGAACCTGCTCTTGCGACTACTCTAGTTTAGCTCAGCTTTGTTTAAAATGAATATTGAAGACGTTTTCGAGAATTCAACATTGCCGTTGAATGATGAAGTGATGGCGCTCATGGATTTTGGAGATTTAACAGCAACTCAATTGGATTTTAGTCAAGACAAGGAATTGAAGTGTGCGGAATGTGATATGCATTTCACTCGAAGATATAATTTGCTTCGACATCAACGGAATAAGCATGGAGGAATGCAATATCCGTGCTCTCGGTGTGCTAAGGTATTTTCACGAACCGATGTACTGACCAGACACCTGAAAACACACAAGCGACCTGCAGATACAGAACCACTTGTGCTTCTAAAACGACGTCGGACCAGTGAAGATACATCTCTACCAGGACCCTCGACTCGACCAGGACCCTCGACTCGACCAGGACCCTCGACTCGACCAGGACCCTCTACACTACCAGCACCCTCTACTCGACCAGCACCCTCGACTCGACCAGGACCCTCTACTCGACCAGGACCTTCAGCTCTACCCTCTTCTACACGACAATCTGCTTTGAAGAATCGTGTGCAAAATGTGCATTTATTCAACACCGAGGAATACAAAGACTTGAAACCGTTTCTGATTTCCAAAGAAGAAGACTTTGTGAGCATCGTCGCATCTGCCCTGTTCCAATTTGAAGTGAAGGTGAATAGCAGGCTCATCTGCCGCTACCAAAAAGTTGCTGCCGACGGAATTCTAAGTGAGGAGAAATGCTTCAAAACAAAGAACGAGATCGTTCTTCCCTCTACCGATGTTGAAGCCCTGTATTTACAAACGATGGAAAGACTACTCAAAGAAGCAGAGGACTTTGAAGCCAAGGAATCTGGGTGGACCCTTGAACGGATACAAGAATTGGAGGTACGGACCAACAAATACAACCCTCTGCGCGGATCCACGTACATCGAACTTCCTGAAGCCATCAAACGCAAGCATGCTATCATCAATATCCAGAACAATGACAATCGCTGCTTCATGTGGGCCATCCTCTCCGCTCTCCATCCAGTAGAAGACTATAAACAGTGTGCATACCGAACGCATCATTATGAAGCGTATATGGACACTCTCAATTTTACAGGGATCGAATTCCCTGTTAAAATTCAAGATATCTTCAAATTTGCGAAGATGAATAATCTATCCATTAACGTCTATGGACTCACCGAGGATTATCAAGTGTATCCGCTGATAATCACGCCAGAAGAAACAGATGCCCACATTGATCTGATGTATCTCAAGACTGACTCAAATGCTCATTATGCCTGGATCAAGGACTTATCCCGACTCGTTTCAAAACAGCATTCAAAACGAAAGGCAAAAATGTTCATATGCCGCCGCTGTTTACAATTTTTCACAACAGAGCCTATTCTCCACCGTCATCAGCTGAGTTGTAATCAGCACGAGGCCGTTCGAGTCATCATGCCGGAAGACAAATGGGTGGTTTTCAAAAACATCAAACATACGATGAAAGTCCCATTCGTGATCTATGCTGACTTTGAGTGCATTACCCGACCGATAGTTTCTTGTCAACCCAACCCTGATAAGTCATACAGTGAAGCCTACCAAAAACACGAAGCTGTCAGCTTCTGTTACTACATAGTGTCGACCACAGGACTCTTCAAAGCGCCTTACGTGTACCGAGGACCGAATGCACCGCAAGTGTTTATGGAGCGGATGAAGCTGGAAGCCCTGGAAATACAGCAAGTGTACAGAACTCCTTTACCAATGGATCCCTTAACCAAAAAGGAACTGGAAGCATTTCGGAAAGCAACGCACTGCTACATGTGCAAGAAGGAATTTACCCAGACGAATTACAAAGTCAAGGATCACGATCATCAATCGAAGAAGTTTCGAGGACCCGCTTGTAATACCTGCAACCTGAAGGCCAGAACTCCAGACTTTATTCCAGTGGTGTTTCACAACTTATCCGGATACGACAGCCATTTATTCGTGAAGTGCTTGGGAGGAGACGATTTTAACATCACAGTCATCCCAGAAAACACCGAAAAGTACATCTCGTTCTCGAAGCAGATCGGCAAGGGACTTAGTCTTCGGTTTATCGATTCCTTTCGATTCATGGCGAGTAGTCTAGATCAACTGGCGAAAAATCTCTCAAAAGACCAGTTCAAACACGTGCAGGCGCACTTTCCCTCCTCTCATGCTTCTCTCCTGCTGCGTAAAGGTGTATTCCCATATGATTACGTCAATCATCCAGACAAGTTCAAGGAAACCGAGCTACCACCCTGTGATGCCTTTTATAATCGCCTGAACGAATCGCACATCACCATGGAAGATTACCAACATGCTCAAGGAGTGTGGGATGCATTCCAGTTAAGCAATTTGGGCGAGTATGCTGATTTGTACGTGAAAACGGATGTTTTACAGTTAGCAGACATTTTCGAAAGCTTTAGAGATGTCTGCATGAAAACCTATGGCTTGGATCCCGTGTGGTATTATACCGCCCCCGGACTCTCTTGGGACGCTATGCTGAAGAAGACGTCAATTCGACTGGAACTGCTCACGGACTATGACATGTTATTGTTTGTTGAAAATGGTATCCGTGGAGGAATCTCGCAATGTTCTCATCGTTATGCAAAGGCCAATAACCCGTATATGCCAAACTATGACAAGTCTCAGCCTTCCAATTATCTATTATATTTAGATGCCAATAATTTGTATGGCTGGGCTATGTCCCAATACTTACCGTTAGGTAATTACGCTTGGATTAACCCGACGATGGACGTCTTACAAACCCCTTGGGACAGTGCACTGGGCTACATCCTAGAAGTGGATTTGGAGTATCCAGCCCATCTACACGATCTACATGCTGATCTGCCACTTGCTCCAGAAACATTAGCTCCACCCGGATGTAAAGAGAAGAGGTTGCTGACTACTTTGCATAAGAAGGAACGATATGTCGTACATTACCGAAATGTGCAACTCTACCTACAACAAGGACTCAAAGTGACAGCCGTGCATAGAATTTTGCAATTCAGTCAATCGCCATGGCTAAAACCCTACATTGACCTGAATACCCAACTGCGCACCTCTGCTACGAATGAGTTTGAGAAAAATTTCTTCAAACTCATGAACAATTCGATTTTTGGAAAAACGATGGAGAACATCAGACGCCGAGTGGACATCAAGTTGGTCGGGAACGAGAAAACTGCTGAGAAATGGATTGCTCGTTCCAACTTTCAAGATCGCACCATCTTCTCCGAAACTTTAGCAGCATTTCATATGCGACGGACCGTACTGAAATTCAACAAGCCGATTACCATTGGAATGGCAATATTGGATCTATCCAAGACGCTCATGTATGACTTTCACTACTCCAAGATTATACCGAAATATCCAACTGAGCAACTGAAACTCCTGTACATGGATACGGATAGTTTGATCTACAATATTCTCACCGAAGATGTTTACAAAGACATGAAGGAGGACATGGACCTGTACGATACATCGGATTATCCTGCCAACAATATTTTCGGTTTTCCTCTCGTCAACAAAAAAGTCATCGGGAAGATGAAAGATGAGACCAAGGGTGAAATCATGACTGAATTCGTAGGACTCAGATCCAAGATGTATGCCTTCAAAATAGGCCATGACAATATCACCAAGAAGCTGAAGGGTATTAAGAAGGCCACCATCCATCAAAAAATTAATTTTGAAGATTATACAAAGTGCCTGTTTCAACACCAAGAACTTGTGACCAGCATGAATCTCATACGATCCAAGCGCCATGACATATTCACCATTACTTCAAATAAGTTGGCCCTTTCCCCATATGATCAGAAGAGACACATCTTAGAGGATCGCGTGAGCACTCTTCCATTCGGACATTATTCACTAGCCGACATGTGAGTTCGAAAACATTTAAAAAATGTAAATAGCAGAAATGTAAAAAAAAAAATATGGTGTAAGATTAGTTTTTTAAAAATAAGTAAATTTATTTGATTTGTATTCCTTGTGTCTTTCCTTATACTACTGTAAAATGTCAAGAAAAAAAAGTTTAAGTGTGAAATAACATGTAAAAAGAAAAAATTAACACAATAAATATAAAATGAAAAAAAAAGTATAAATGTATAAGAGAAACCAATGTATATATTTCTACTAAAATGTTGACACATATACTAAATTTTTAACAAATTAAGTCAAATATTTGCGAAATAGAGAAAATAATACATACTTTTTAAAATTGTATCAAATAGTCTATGAATGGATAAAAAAAAATATCATGACATGTATTAAAAAAAAAATTAAAATAATGGACTTACGTGTAACACATTAAGTTAAGAAATTTATACTTATCAAAGAAAGTAACGTAAGTCATATAAAAAAAAAAAACCTGTAGTTAAGTACAATTGTTAATTGAATATGCTACAAAATATTGTCAAATTACACCATTTTTAGTGATAGGACAAGCAAACTTGTTAAAATGTCATATAATTATCAAAAATATTATACAAAGTACGAATTTAAAAAAAAAAAGTAAATGCAAAAAGAAAAAAAAGTTTAAGTGTAAAATAAAATGTAAAAAAAAAAAAAATGTAAAAAATAAAAAAAAGTTTAATAAAAAAAAAGTTAAAAAATAATAAAAAAAAAATTTAAGTGTAAAATACAATTTTAAAAAAAATGTAAAAAGAAAAAAGTTTAATAAAAATTACATGTAAAAAGAAAAAAGTAAAAAAAAAAAAAAAAAAGAAAAAAAGTTAAAAAAGAAAAAAAAAAGTTAAAAAAGAAATAAAAAGTTAAAAAAGAAAAAAAGTTAAAAAAGAAAAAAAAAAGTTTAAAAAGAAAAAAAAAAGTTTAAAAAGAAAAAAAAAGTTTAAAAAGAAAAAAAAAATTAAAAAAGAAAAAAAAATTAAAAAAGAAAAAAAAATTAAAAAAGAAAAAAAAATTAAAAAAAAGAAAAAAAATTTAAAAAAAAAAAAAGTTAAAAAAGAAAAAAAAAAGTTTTAAAAAAAAATAGTTAAAGTGTAAAATACAATTTAAAAAAAAAAAATGAAAACATAAAAAATTAAAAAAAAAAATGTAAGTGTAAAATTACATTTTAAAAGAAAATGTGAAAATAGAAAAAAAAGTAAAAAGAAAATTGCTAAAAGTAAAAAAAAATAAAGGTGTAAAATGTTAAATAAAAAGACCTTAAGTGTAAAAAATAGAAGAAAAAAGTTTAAGTGTAAAATATTACTCATCATAAGCTTTTTACTCGTATCCACCCAAAGTTATATGGCGTTACGGAGCGTACTAGCCCCATATAGGCGCAGATTCCTTTGTGAGTTCTGTGAATGGTCTACCCACTAATCAAACGATAAGTACAATAATTATATTAAAATATTAGCAAAAAAAAAAAAAGCAGAAAATACTAATATAGATATAAAAAATATTATCAAAGTATAGAAAATAGAACCAAGAATAACTAATAAATCTGTATACAATGGGTGTCTATAAATGTATAAGAGAAACCAATGTTTATATCTCTACTAAAATGTTGACACATATACTAAATGTTTAATAAATTAACTCATATATTTGCGAAATAGAAAAAATGGTACATACTTTTTAAAATTGTATCAAATAGTCTATGAATGGATAAAAAAAAAATTGTATATATAATTTTTAATTGTATCTATAAATGGATAAAAAAAAATCATGACATGTATTAAAATAATGGACTTACGCGTGACAGTTTAAGTTAAAAAATTTATATTTACCAAAGAAATTAACATAAGTTATTATAAAAAAAAAAAAATGTAATTAAGTATAATTGTTAATTGAATATGCTACAAAATATTGCCAAGTTATTCCATGGTAGTGATTTAACAACCAAACACTTTGTCTTTAAAGATTACGATAACGCAGTTTTAGAAACTAACATAGGGGCCCTTACATTCTACCTACATATTATAAATTGAACAAAGCAGTCTAAAAATATTACATAAATTTCACTAATAAGAACTTAATTTCCATATATATATATATTATTGTAACAAAGACCTTATTTTAGTATTAATGAAATCACTTTGTTAATAATTCAACAATATTATTTGTATACATCTCCTACACTGGGTGTGTACTTGACATTTTATCCTTAGCAGCACACTATTGGTTTTATTTTTTGAGGCAAGATTGCTGTTAATCTCCGTAAGTTTTCATGTGTCGTAGGGTGCTGAAGGTCATTTTGATCTGTTGGGCATGTACTATTGGTAATATTTTAACATATTAAGTAATATTTTTCTTACTTTGTATAATATATTTGATAATTATATGACATTTTAACAGTAATGTGAAGTATTTTATGATAATTATACACATTTGCCCCTATGTTAGTTTCTAAAACTGCGTTATCGTAATCTTTAAAGACAAAGTGTTTGGTTGTTAAATCACTACCATGGAATAACTTGGCAATATTTTGTAGCATATTCAATTAACAATTATACTTAATTACAGTTTTTTTTTTTATAATAACTTATGTTAATTTCTTTGGTAAATATAAATTTTTTAACTTAAACTGTCACGCGTAAGTCCATTATTTTAATACATGTCATGATTTTTTTTTATCCATTTATAGATACAATTAAAAATTATATATACAATTTTTTTTTTTATCCATTCATAGACTATTTGATACAATTTTAAAAAGTATGTACCATTTTTTCTATTTCGCAAATATATGAGTTAATTTATTAAACATTTAGTATATGTGTCAACATTTTAGTAGAGATATAAACATTGGTTTCTCTTATACATTTATAGACACCCATTGTATACAGATTTATTAGTTATTCTTGGTTCTATTTTCTATACTTTGATAATATTTTTTATATCTATATTAGTATTTTCTGCTTTTTTTTTTTTTGCTAATATTTTAATATAATTATTGTACTTATCGTTTGATTAGTGGGTAGACCATTCACAGAACTCACAAAGGAATCTGCGCCTATATGGGGCTAGTACGCTCCGTAACGCCATATAACTTTGGGTGGATACGAGTAAAAAGCTTATGATGAGTAATATTTTACACTTAAACTTTTTTCTTCTATTTTTTACACTTAAGGTCTTTTTATTTAACATTTTACACCTTTATTTTTTTTTACTTTTAGCAATTTTCTTTTTACTTTTTTTTCTATTTTCACATTTTCTTTTAAAATGTAATTTTACACTTACATTTTTTTTTTTAATTTTTTATGTTTTCATTTTTTTTTTTTAAATTGTATTTTACACTTTAACTATTTTTTTTTTAAACTTTTTTTTTTCTTTTTTAACTTTTTTTTTTTTTAAATTTTTTTTCTTTTTTTTAATTTTTTTTTTCTTTTTTAATTTTTTTTTCTTTTTTAATTTTTTTTTCTTTTTTAATTTTTTTTTTCTTTTTAAACTTTTTTTTTCTTTTTAAACTTTTTTTTTTCTTTTTAAACTTTTTTTTTTCTTTTTTAACTTTTTTTCTTTTTTTAACTTTTTATTTCTTTTTTAACTTTTTTTTTTCTTTTTTAACTTTTTTTTTTTTTTTTTTTTTTTTTACTTTTTTCTTTTTACATGTAATTTTTATTAAACTTTTTTCTTTTTACATTTTTTTTAAAATTGTATTTTATACTTAAATTTTTTTTTTATTATTTTTTAACTTTTTTTTTATTAAACTTTTTTTTATTTTTTACATTTTTTTTTTTTTTACATTTTATTTTACACTTAAACTTTTTTTTCTTTTTGCATTTACTTTTTTTTTTTAAATTCGTACTTTGTATAATATTTTTGATAATTATATGACATTTTAACAAGTTTGCTTGTCCTATCACTAAAAATGGTGTAATTTGACAATATTTTGTAGCATATTCAATTAACAATTGTACTTAACTACAGGTTTTTTTTTTTATATGACTTACGTTACTTTCTTTGATAAGTATAAATTTCTTAACTTAATGTGTTACACGTAAGTCCATTATTTTAATTTTTTTTTTAATACATGTCATGATATTTTTTTTTATCCATTCATAGACTATTTGATACAATTTTAAAAAGTATGTATTATTTTCTCTATTTCGCAAATATTTGACTTAATTTGTTAAAAATTTAGTATATGTGTCAACATTTTAGTAGAAATATATACATTGGTTTCTCTTATACATTTATACTTTTTTTTTCATTTTATATTTATTGTGTTAATTTTTTCTTTTTACATGTTATTTCACACTTAAACTTTTTTTTCTTGACATTTTACAGTAGTATAAGGAAAGACACAAGGAATACAAATCAAATAAATTTACTTATTTTTAAAAAACTAATCTTACACCATATTTTTTTTTTTACATTTCTGCTATTTACATTTTTTAAATGTTTTCGAACTCACATGTCGGCTAGTGAATAATGTCCGAATGGAAGAGTGCTCACGCGATCCTCTAAGATGTGTCTCTTCTGATCATATGGGGAAAGGGCCAACTTATTTGAAGTAATGGTGAATATGTCATGGCGCTTGGATCGTATGAGATTCATGCTGGTCACAAGTTCTTGGTGTTGAAACAGGCACTTTGTATAATCTTCAAAATTAATTTTTTGATGGATGGTGGCCTTCTTAATACCCTTCAGCTTCTTGGTGATATTGTCATGGCCTATTTTGAAGGCATACATCTTGGATCTGAGTCCTACGAATTCAGTCATGATTTCACCCTTGGTCTCATCTTTCATCTTCCCGATGACTTTTTTGTTGACGAGAGGAAAACCGAAAATATTGTTGGCAGGATAATCCGATGTATCGTACAGGTCCATGTCCTCCTTCATGTCTTTGTAAACATCTTCGGTGAGAATATTGTAGATCAAACTATCCGTATCCATGTACAGGAGTTTCAGTTGCTCAGTTGGATATTTCGGTATAATCTTGGAGTAGTGAAAGTCATACATGAGCGTCTTGGATAGATCCAATATTGCCATTCCAATGGTAATCGGCTTGTTGAATTTCAGTACGGTCCGTCGCATATGAAATGCTGCTAAAGTTTCGGAGAAGATGGTGCGATCTTGAAAGTTGGAACGAGCAATCCATTTCTCAGCAGTTTTCTCGTTCCCGACCAACTTGATGTCCACTCGGCGTCTGATGTTCTCCATCGTTTTTCCAAAAATCGAATTGTTCATGAGTTTGAAGAAATTTTTCTCAAACTCATTCGTAGCAGAGGTGCGCAGTTGGGTATTCAGGTCAATGTAGGGTTTTAGCCATGGCGATTGACTGAATTGCAAAATTCTATGCACGGCTGTCACTTTGAGTCCTTGTTGTAGGTAGAGTTGCACATTTCGGTAATGTACGACATATCGTTCCTTCTTATGCAAAGTAGTCAGCAACCTCTTCTCTTTACATCCGGGTGGAGCTAATGTTTCTGGAGCAAGTGGCAGATCAGCATGTAGATCGTGTAGATGGGCTGGATACTCCAAATCCACTTCTAGGATGTAGCCCAGTGCACTGTCCCAAGGGGTTTGTAAGACGTCCATCGTCGGGTTAATCCAAGCGTAATTACCTAACGGTAAGTATTGGGACATAGCCCAGCCATACAAATTATTGGCATCTAAATATAATAGATAATTGGAAGGCTGAGACTTGTCATAGTTTGGCATATACGGGTTATTGGCCTTTGCATAACGATGAGAACATTGCGAGATTCCTCCACGGATACCATTTTCAACAAACAATAACATGTCATAGTCCGTGAGCAGTTCCAGTCGAATTGACGTCTTCTTCAGCATAGCGTCCCAAGAGAGTCCGGGGGCGGTATAATACCACACGGGATCCAAGCCATAGGTTTTCATGCAGACATCTCTAAAGCTTTCGAAAATGTCTGCTAACTGTAAAACATCCGTTTTCACGTACAAATCAGCATACTCGCCCAAATTGCTTAACTGGAATGCATCCCACACTCCTTGAGCATGTTGGTAATCTTCCATGGTGATGTGCGATTCGTTCAGGCGATTATAAAAGGCATCACAGGGTGGTAGCTCGGTTTCCTTGAACTTGTCTGGATGATTGACGTAATCATATGGGAATACACCTTTACGCAGCAGGAGAGAAGCATGAGAGGAGGGAAAGTGCGCCTGCACGTGTTTGAACTGGTCTTTTGAGAGATTTTTCGCCAGTTGATCTAGACTACTCGCCATGAATCGAAAGGAATCGATAAACCGAAGACTAAGTCCCTTGCCGATCTGCTTCGAGAACGAGATGTACTTTTCGGTGTTTTCTGGGATGACTGTGATGTTAAAATCGTCTCCTCCCAAGCACTTCACGAATAAATGGCTGTCGTATCCGGATAAGTTGTGAAACACCACTGGAATAAAGTCTGGAGTTCTGGCCTTCAGGTTGCAGGTATTACAAGCGGGTCCTCGAAACTTCTTCGATTGATGATCGTGATCCTTGACTTTGTAATTCGTCTGGGTAAATTCCTTCTTGCACATGTAGCAGTGCGTTGCTTTCCGAAATGCTTCCAGTTCCTTTTTGGTTAAGGGATCCATTGGTAAAGGAGTTCTGTACACTTGCTGTATTTCCAGGGCTTCCAGCTTCATCCGCTCCATAAACACTTGCGGTGCATTCGGTCCTCGGTACACGTAAGGCGCTTTGAAGAGTCCTGTGGTCGACACTATGTAGTAACAGAAGCTGACAGCTTCGTGTTTTTGGTAGGCTTCACTGTATGACTTATCAGGGTTGGGTTGACAAGAAACTATCGGTCGGGTAATGCACTCAAAGTCAGCATAGATCACGAATGGGACTTTCATCGTATGTTTGATGTTTTTGAAAACCACCCATTTGTCTTCCGGCATGATGACTCGAACGGCCTCGTGCTGATTACAACTCAGCTGATGACGGTGGAGAATAGGCTCTGTTGTGAAAAATTGTAAACAGCGGCGGCATATGAACATTTTTGCCTTTCGTTTTGAATGCTGTTTTGAAACGAGTCGGGATAAGTCCTTGATCCAGGCATAATGAGCATTTGAGTCAGTCTTGAGATACATCAGATCAATGTGGGCATCTGTTTCTTCTGGCGTGATTATCAGCGGATACACTTGATAATCCTCGGTGAGTCCATAGACGTTAATGGATAGATTATTCATCTTCGCAAATTTGAAGATATCTTGAATTTTAACAGGGAATTCGATCCCTGTAAAATTGAGAGTGTCCATATACGCTTCATAATGATGCGTTCGGTATGCACACTGTTTATAGTCTTCTACTGGATGGAGAGCGGAGAGGATGGCCCACATGAAGCAGCGATTGTCATTGTTCTGGATATTGATGATAGCATGCTTGCGTTTGATGGCTTCAGGAAGTTCGATGTACGTGGATCCGCGCAGAGGGTTGTATTTGTTGGTCCGTACCTCCAATTCTTGTATCCGTTCAAGGGTCCACCCAGATTCCTTGGCTTCAAAGTCCTCTGCTTCTTTGAGTAGTCTTTCCATCGTTTGTAAATACAGGGCTTCAACATCGGTAGAGGGAAGAACGATCTCGTTCTTTGTTTTGAAGCATTTCTCCTCACTTAGAATTCCGTCGGCAGCAACTTTTTGGTAGCGGCAGATGAGCCTGCTATTCACCTTCACTTCAAATTGGAACAGGGCAGATGCGACGATGCTCACAAAGTCTTCTTCTTTGGAAATCAGAAACGGTTTCAAGTCTTTGTATTCCTCGGTGTTGAATAAATGCACATTTTGCACACGATTCTTCAAAGCAGATTGTCGTGTAGAAGAGGGTAGAGCTGAAGGTCCTGGTCGAGTAGAGGGTCCTGGTCGAGTCGAGGGTGCTGGTCGAGTAGAGGGTGCTGGTAGTGTAGAGGGTCCTGGTCGAGTCGAGGGTCCTGGTCGAGTCGAGGGTCCTGGTCGAGTCGAGGGTCCTGGTAGAGATGTATCTTCACTGGTCCGACGTCGTTTTAGAAGCACAAGTGGTTCTGTATCTGCAGGTCGCTTGTGTGTTTTCAGGTGTCTGGTCAGTACATCGGTTCGTGAAAATACCTTAGCACACCGAGAGCACGGATATTGCATTCCTCCATGCTTATTCCGTTGATGTCGAAGCAAATTATATCTTCGAGTGAAATGCATATCACATTCCGCACACTTCAATTCCTTGTCTTGACTAAAATCCAATTGAGTTGCTGTTAAATCTCCAAAATCCATGAGCCCATCACTTCATCATTCAACGGCAATGTTGAATTCTCGAAAACGTCTTCAATATTCATTTTAAACAAAGCTGAGCTAAACTAGAGTAGTCGCAAGAGCAGGTTCTACTAAGAGAATGTCAGAGCTTGGCTCGAACGTCGTCTTTTATACCGACGACGGAGAAGAATTGCCCCCTCTTCTGGCCTGTGATTGGCTCATCCTTAAACAAGCATCTGATTGGTCCGTTCCCCTACATGCAGCGCCGCCTTGCGGTTACAAGCAGAACTAGTAAAACCTTGCCCCGACAGCGTGTGACGTCACTTACTGACACCTGATTGGTTGTTCATGAGGTCATCCTCACACAAGAACCTGATTGGTCCGTTCCTGTACAAACACGTTGAGACACGATGGGACATGCCCATCGGCGACATGCCCACGGGCAGCGCTGCGATGAGTCATCGACACCTGTTCCCATGTCCCCTGCATGTGACGTCACTTACTGACACCTGATTGGTTGAGGTCATCTCCATTAGGCCACGCCCCCTCGGCTTGACAGACGAGATCCTCCCTGATCCGCACCTCAAGTGCAGCCGCACCTCCCCGTACGCCTCATTACTCCGCCGTACTCCGCGTCTTAGAACCCGTCAAATTACACTACTGTTGCAACTGCTGTTTTGTTTGAACTAGTTTGAGTGTTGCAAGGTAACAGTACATCAACTGGATAACTAGGAATGATTCTAGGTGCACTGTCATCAAGGTACAAAAGTCTCCCTTTTATACTTTTTTTTCAGATATCAGTGCTAGTATGGCTTGGCTATAGAAAAAATTAGTTCAAAACAAAGTTATAATCGAAAATTGTGAAACAAAGAAAGAATCTTAGACTTGAATAAAAATTTAAATAAATATTTTCTACTAAGAAGTTACCTCAGTAACTGTAGTGAACATGCTACGAAAAGAAATAGTTAAAATATAAAATTTAAGTATCTGAAACTTTTTATTTATTTTAGGAAACTTTTTTGAACCATTTTGTACTATATTTAACTTTGTATTTTACTCTATATTTTGGCCTATATTTATATTCTGTATCACTCTTCCACTTTTAAAATTTAATCAGTGTATAAGTGATGTAATGTAATAGCTACCTGTCTCTCTCCAGTAAATGAAAATGACTGGGAAAGGATGCAATTTTTTAAGTAAGTAAATTTGCTTCATGTAATTCTTGTCTGCTTAAAAGTGCATTTTATTTTCAAATTTGTACTATAATATTTTATTGCAAGTTTGATAAAAAAAAATATCATATCATTATTACAGTATGTTTCCATTAACAATATCAATGTTGAAGAACTTTATGAAACAGAGGACTCTATTTACAGAAACCCAGATCAACATCTTGAAGTCACTTCGGGATCATATTTGTATTGACGTTTTAATAAAAAAAATGGTAGCAAAAATTAATATGTTTGAATTTTGCAATTTAGTGGTAATTTAGTTTCTTAAATGTATAATCTGAAATCTCATAATTTTTTTTAATGCATCTTTTAAACTACTGGGTGGTCACAAATTATTGGGCAATGGACTGAACATTATTTGGCTGTTTTACTACATATAATAAACCATACTTTATATTTTGCTTTAACTACTTGGTTTGTTGCTACTAAAGCTAAGTGACTAGTTTGAAATACAAGAGAACTAGTAGGGTAAAAATAATGGTTTATTATACCAGTACAGCTAAATATGATACAGCCGAACAATGACCATTTTGGTATATATACAATGCACACACGTTTCTTGTTACTTATTTTCTGATCCATTCCAAAATCACTTCCTCGTTTTCTATAATGATCTCCTAAATTACTATTCAGTTTAAACTGCGCATCGATCTCACGCAAATCACATTCCATTAATCTGAAGCTATTTCTTTAACAACCCTGTTCCTATCCTTATAAGGTCATTAGAATGTGTATGAATCGAACTTTATTTTCATGTTGTCAATAACCCTCTCAGTCAAGTCTCGTACTCAGTGCAATATCCCTAATCAGTCTAAAAATGCAAGGTCTCTGCGTCTTCAGCTGGCTAGCCGACTATTTTTCCACCTTAATAGATTGAAAAATAGTCGGTCAATAGAAAAAACTCACAGGAAAAGTTACCATCTATCAGAACTTTTACTTAATTAGCCACGGCATTTTATCAAAAACTGAACCAATCTTTACGTATATAGATATGTACAAATCGATATTAAGATACATAAACAAATTGGCAATTTACATAATTTGTGCACCATGTCAAAGAACACTCAATTCAAGTCCTTCAAATACTGTTTTATTCAATAAACAAATATAGTCATTTATAAAAACACCATTTTCTTTGAGAAACAATGTGTGCGACCATGTCTACGGGGCTATATTGATTTGGGCGTAATAAAATCTCCACTTGTATTAAAGTGAGATAAAGTGGTCCTACTGTAATTGACAGCAATACCTCGGTCATACTGGGCTTGCAAAGGGGCAATGTTCCATCGCTTTAAAGACTCTCGATTCAGACCTTTGTCCTTGGGAAGGACTCGAGGGGAGATCATTACGTTTTGGACTGTCGCTTCACGTCACTTCTCCATCTCACTATAGGCCATCAGACGATAATTACACGGAATGGTTTAAAAATGTCCTCAACAATAAAAATTTCTTAAACCGTATAACGAATTGCATAAAGATTTCTCAACAAATTTGTAACTCCCCCTTATTCAACACCGCCCTTTAAACTGTTAAAATTACCCGTTCAAGCTGCCCGTTGAATCGATTTATATCCCGATATATATATATATATTTTTGTACTTTCGTATTGTCCCCATTTTATAATTGTGAGATTTTTTTTTCATTCATGTTACTTTTATAATGTGTGGCGAGGGGCGTTTGCGCTCTTTTATGTAATTTTAAATTTTTAACCTGCATAATTGTAAACTTGTAACTTATGTAATTTTAAACTATGTAATTTTAAGTTTGTAGTTTATGCAATAATGTTGAACTTGTGTTATAGTTCTAGAGTGTTTATAATGCTGTGATGTCTTTTCCTGGGCTGACCTGCATGCTCACATATTTTGATGAATTCCCTTTGGAGGGGCCTGTTCTCTTCAGGGCAACAAAGTTGGGTTAGCCCTGGGATTAAAAAGAAAACAAAGGATGTTTGTACAAAATTATAACAGTAGCACCCGAGTGTGTGGGATAAAATTTCACTTGTTCAACTTCAATGTGGATTGATACAAGTGTACGTTTAATTTTTTTATAAGGAAACTACCCACTTTGTCACAGTGTTGTTCACCGCGGTCTGAATTAGAAGCAAGGATCTATCCAGCAAATGCCCCAGGGCCTGTTCTAGCGGACAGTCGTGACTAATTTTATGGGCAGTCGTAAATTTAAAATGGGCAGTCTTAAAAATAACAATCGTGAATTTTAACAAATTTGAATTAAAAAAAAGAGGAAAAAACACGCAGTTTAATTTATTAAGGATATTTGAATCTTTGTTATACTATAATTAAAGTTTCTAGTTTCCGTAACAAAGATGGGTTAACTAAAATTAACGCTTGCCATCCATTAAGTTCTCTTTCTCTCACAGTTAAAATGGACTGTTTCTAATATAGAATGGTATTGAGTGTATAAGGCTTGTAGAAATGTAAAAAAATATATTTGACAATTTCCGTTTGATTTTTAATTGTTGACTTTGAAATTTGTGAGCACAATTGGGTGGTCGTAAATTTTCTGAGGAATTGTGCTGTTGTAAATTCTGCCAGAATAGGCACAGTAATACACTTGGGTGAATAAGGTGTTATATTGTATTGTGTAACCCAGATCACGGCATTTACTCGGCCCTGAGGTCTTCGAATTTTTACCCCCCCCCCCCCCCCCCCCTACCCGCTCCATTTCGTTATCAGGTGGATCAGGTGTTGTCATTCTGTTTTTTTTTTGTTAAGGTGACAGGATTTTAATATATAATACACTCAACAGTATGAGTTCACAATTCACGTTGTAGGGAAAATGTCTTCGCGCATTTCTTCTGTATATCGTTTTTTTTCTTCTTACCCCTATGCTGGGTTAGTTGATTGAATTAACCACCCACTAATTTAGTGTCATGGAAGAAAAACACAACCTCCATAGAAGAAAACGCGAAAACATGTTTTGTAATTTTAATAAAATACTTTTAAAACAAAGTATCGTAACGAAAAGCTATAATGTTGGATGAACAATGTTGGTAGATCATTAATTTATCTTTAAACTTCATGTTATTTATATAAACTAGATGCAGTATACATTACTTCAGACTACACATGAGAGAGCTTAAAATTCCAAGAAATTTTCATTTAAAGTAGAATTTTCTTGAATTCTTCTTAAAGTTCATGAATAACTAAAAAATTTCAATGGGGTCTTTAAAATTGTTTGTTTGTTTTTTAATTTTATGAAATTTCCTTTTTAATGTGTCTTAAATTTGGCTTTGAAGAACTCAGTTAATGAAGAACCACTCGCTTAAGGTGATGGTGATAAATTCATGAGCTTAAATAAAGGAGCTGGGGAGCCAGTGCTCCCTCATAAATTACACTGAAGGGGATCTCTCCCTAACTGTTGACTATTAAACATTATAGTTGTATTAATGACTTTACTTTATTAATGCTTTCATTTTTCTCAATCAGCTTCAAACATGTTTGCAATGAGAGCATTAAGAATTTAAAAGCAATAATAATTGTAATAAAATTGGATAAACTCCTTTACACACGAAAACAGTTTCTTAGCTTCCTTGTTTTGATTTGACTTTTTTTCCCTATTGTTCACTGTAGTATCATCAGTTTTTTTTGGGTATCTAATTGAAGAAATATATATAGAAGCTGTATCGTTAGTAGGAATTCTCTCATCTCCCTTTGACAAATGATACACCTCTTTTTCTTCTTTCACCACGGTGAGCCCTCAGAAGACTTCGATGCTCTCCTGCATGGGCGGGACGAACAGGTGTCTCCAGAGTGCGTTGCACATCTCGTATCTGGGAAAAGTGATGAGCCCGGAGGTCCGGGGATTGAGTTCCATCGCCACGGGATCGTCCCTCGAGAATCTCGGCCAGGAGTCCGGGTCGCCGGTGGGGTGACTGGAAGAGAAAGCACCCATACACAATTAGGGAAAAACCTCCTCTTTTACAATTGGGTCGTGTTGGAACGGAGAAATCCAAATATACCAAACATGAATGCTAAAATTCGCCGTGGCAGGGATTCGAACTCGCATTCCATGCGTTCGCTTTAATGTGCGCCCGCATACGACTCTTGGTCATAATGTCTAATGTGAAAGGGGAATGTTAACCGACACAACACAATTATAACATATTTAAATAAAATACTTGTGGCTTAAAAATTTGTTTTCATTCAAAGAATTTTAACTAAATAACGATTTAAATTATACTGAATTATGCCCCGGTTGGGATTCGAACTCTCAATGTGTGGCTTTGCTCTATTGGGCGGTCCTTAAAGTCTCTCGACCATAATATTTTCGGAGGAAAAGGAATTTTAATATCTCATAATAAGATTCGAACACGATAGTATCGCGTTAGCGACAGAGGGATTTGAGAGCCAGAGTATTAATTTGAAATATTTTCTGTTGTGAAATTTAATAATTAATAAAATATGAATTATAGAATTGCAGTTTAATTTGATTAAGTCGAACTAGATTTACACAAAAGGGTTGTTAAAGGTGGCACATAGAACGTAAAATTTCGTGCGCAGTTTTGATAAATATCCAAAATATCCAAAACGTGTTTTGTCCAATTACGGCGCATTGACTCTTATATAAATTCCAGCATTTGTAAATAAATTAGAATGGGACAAAAAGTGTTTCGGATAAAAAATATAGTTTAGTGACTAATTTATTGATGTAATAATAATAATTTTGACGTGTTGGACAACAGTCGTTTTGGAGTGTTCGCGTATTATTTACAACATGAATGCTTTAAATTATTTCCAAATTAGTGTTTCTGCCCAATGTAGTAGAACGACCTGGGAGATTCGCTAAATTTATCGTAGATTTGATCTATCTATGGCCACGGACCCATAGCAGCTACTCATGCAGGGTTTTCGAATGTTACTGGTGCGTATTTGT
Source organism: Troglohyphantes excavatus (assembly GCA_963932185.1). NCBI lineage: Eukaryota > Metazoa > Arthropoda > Arachnida > Araneae > Linyphiidae > Troglohyphantes > Troglohyphantes excavatus. Next base: position 71,733,338 of record OZ010667.1, on the reverse strand, counting down.
TTGGCGAAAAGGAAGAAAAAAAGGATGTGGTAAATTTGACGAATCTAAAGACAGTGACATCTATCGAAAACATCCTCCTCCATCGTGGAGCGGTGGATCATCCAGTGGATATTTTGAAAAACATTTAAATATATGTAAATTATACGGGTTTATTTTTATATTATTTATTTCCCGCGGTCTTCGGCGAATCAACCGTTGACCATGGCCTTCGCTTCTGACTATAATATTTAAAGTAAGGACAATGTGGTTTTGTCCACTGGACAACGTAAGTTTAGATGTAAGGATTCCCCACTCACCCGTTCCTCGCGAAGTTCACCCACATCTGAATGAGGTCTCCACTGAACTTGCCGTCCTCCGGGGAGTAGCGCGCTGAGTCTACGATGGGCCCCCCGAAGACGTAGGACACATCAGAGAAGTGGTGCACCCCGAGCCAGCCTTCCCCGTCCTTCGAGGAGCGGTGGGTCAACCAGTACATACGCGCGTTGGACAACTTCTCGGCGAGGAACATGGCGGGACAGTTGAAGAACGAGTCGCCGAACGCATCCGCCACGATCTTTGCAAAGTCCGGAGGCAGGCCATCCTCCGTCGCATTCTGTGGAAAATGAATGTGTGACTTTATAAAGGAGGAAGTGGGCGTTTTTATATAGTCAGCAAATATTGGGCTACATTTATCTGTTTTGTAGTGATTTGAAGTTGAGATCTAAAAGTGGCAAACGTAGTAAGTCATAGAGTAATGATATCAATAGAGAAACAAAAATGCTGATTTCTGCATCCCCATTATTGAAATCACGTGATAAGTGTAGAGATGTTCTCGTTCACGCGAGAAAGTTCTTTCTCCCTAATAGATTTCCAATATAGCGATGGTTCACGGCGATCGCTAACAAAACATCACAGAAAATGGTTGTTTATAGATCTGAGGAAAAATAATTCAAAGGAGGTACATTCTATTGGTAAGTTTTCTTGAACATTTTATTTCAAAACAAATTATAAAATTATGTAAAATAATCAATAAGTATTTTGTTTAAGACGAGGTATACGAATTCTTTTCTTAATTTTTATTAATATAATGCGTTTTAATTGATTAAATTTTTATAGAAAGTTAAACTGCAGTTTCGTATTTCCTGTGGTAGCAAATTAGATGTTTCACGTTAAATTTTTTTTTTTTTTGTGAGGTTTTTAATACTAAATTCATAAAGTTGCCCAATGTTACTTGGTGTACCTTGGAATGCTTTGGTGACTTTCAAAACTAAAAGGAATCGAATGTATTGTAATATGGTTTTGTGCTTAATTTTGTATTTAAATACCATTTTTTGAAATAATGGCACAATTTAAAGGAAATTAACAGATAGATTAAAGAGGTCATTTGTGAACCTATGAATCTACTAAAAATAACATATAACAGGAGTCATCTTAAGAGAGCTTAGTATTGTGAACTCTCTATCAATATTCTTACTCCCTGTAGTAATTGCAAAAAAGGCTGAGTTGTTGGCAAATACCAAAAAACTGGTTATTCAGCCAATACGACGTTCACACAAGCGGCCTCTTTAAACGCTGTTTTCAACTACTTAGAGTACTACCAGGGTTTTTCAGGTTTACCACATTATAAAGCATTGCTCATTTGACATTTTAATGTGAAAAAGGTGTTTGAATTTTTTCGGGATTTGCATATTTTAACATTTTTAGTTGTGATTTGTAATGCAATTCACACATTATAATGAAGACCATTTAAATCTTCGAGCTATTACACATATAAATAAAGCATTTGAGCTAATGCACTGTAACATAAACATAAACTGTTTATCATGTACCTAAAGTATGCATCATATACATAAAGTATTTATCATATATATATATATATATATAAGGTATTTATTATATATTCATAAAGTGTTTATCGTACACATAAAGTGTTTATCGTACACATAAAGTGTTTATCGTACACATAAAGTGTTTATCGTACACATAAAGTGTTTATCGTACACATAAAGTGTTTATCGTACACATAAAGTGTTTATCGTACACATAAAGTATTCATTACAAAAAGTACTAATAAATATAAAAATGCTTAATTCATTTTTAATTTTTATATGAATTAGGTGAGGACTTTAAAATGAATCAAGATAAAAGTATTAGTTAAAAATAGAACATTACGAACCGAGTTTTGAAAGTAGTAGGCTACTATTCCGTCCACGGCGTGCTTCGGGATCAGTTGGAATAGTGTCCTGGTGACGCTGTCGGCCTGCTGCAGGGTCAGCTTCGGCGACTGATCGAACCGGAACACCTCCGAGGCCATGATGGGCAGGAACAGCGTCCCTTCGTCCCGCACGCTGCCCATCAGCACGTCCACCTGCTGGATGTCTCCAGACTCGTAGGCGTCGATGGGTGACTTGGGCATGAACGAGTTCCCCGACGAGGCCAGGAAGTACAAGACGCTCTTGTCGGTCACCGTGTTTTCCAGTCTGGACAGTTCTCCCGCGTCCTTCTCTTTGAAGCACGCAACGATGTCCTCCAGGCTGTTCCTCTCGCAGCCGGCAATCTTGGCGAACTCGGCGACCTTGTGCCTGGCGATTTCGGGGGTGTCGGACACAGCTGGATTGTACATGGTGCCTGATTGCATGATGGCCCGCTTGAAGAGGCCCCTGGAGAGGGGGGACACGAGATGCATGCTGACGGACCACGAACCCGCGCTCTCGCCGAACAGTGTGATCTTGTCAGGGTCGCCGCCGAACTGCCGGATGTTGTCCCGCACCCACCTCATGGCCAGGACCTGGTCGTGCAGCCCGGCGTTCCCCGGGGCGGAGTCGGTGCCGGCGTTGAGGAAGCCGAACATCCCGAGTCTGTAGTTCATGGAGACGACGACAGCTTCGCCATACGAGGCTATGACCCTGCCGTCGTAGATGTCCATGTCGGTGGAGCCAACCACGAACGCACCGCCGTGGATCCACACCAGGACGGGCAGCTCATCGGCGGAAGAGCTTCTCGCCGGCGCCCACACGTTGAGGTAGAGGCAGTCCTCGCTGGGCTCGGTGGTTGGGAGCCAGGCGTAGTGGCGGGCCGAGTACTGCATGCAGGGCGGGGGTTTGTCGTGGGCGAGCATCAGTCCCTTCCAGGGGCGGACGGGTGTGGGGGTGCGAAAGCGGAGGTCGCCCACCGGGGGCTCGGCGAAGGGGATGCCGAGAAATGCGGCGACGTCCGTGTCGAACACCTTGACGTATTTCCCCACCACCTTCCCGTCTTGGGTGGACACGAGGGGCCCGGCGTCCTGGAAGAAAGGTTTCTCGTAGCACGCGCCGGCGCAACAGGCGACGGACAGCAGGAGAAGGGCGGCACCTGCAACGGGAGAAACACATGAACATCGTTCGGAACACTGTTCAAAATGCATGCTCGTTATTAAAGTAACTTCCGCTTTTTTTTGTTGTTACAAAACTGGTGCCGTCCAAATGCTTAGATTGCGTATTTCGTTAAACTGGGAGAATTTATTTTGTCATAAAATTTATTTCATCAAAAATAAGGACGATCTATAATTGTAAAGAATACGGGTATCTATACTATAATTATAAAAAGTGTATGTGGGTTTGTTAGTTTATTTTTTATACAAATCTACAGTTTAATTCCGAGATTGTTATAATTTTGCATACTTCAAACAAAATTTTGCATACTTTCATACCTTTAAAACAAAAAAACGGTCTATGCCTACATGAGATTTCAAAACCAACCCTCATCCCTTAAAGCAGAAATGACTTATTTCTTATAAAACCGACAAATGGAGCCACGGTGAAGAAATCGACGAGCAGTATGTCTATTGCCCGGCCAACGCCGTGCCATATAATAATAAAATTTGATGGATCAACTCGAACCAGCAATCACTGGGTCCGAAAGCTAGGGCACTATCGACCGGGAGAAAAAAGTTCTTTTGAAATGTGGCAATATACGTATAAGAATCAAAAGCAGAACCGATTGAGCTAATCGGTGTAAAATTTTTTTTTTTAAACAATTTGAAGATTGTAGTTTCGTCAAAAGTTCAAGGGATTCGATGACGAAACGATTGTCAATATTGAAGAAAGTAGCCTTTATGGTCACAGTATTATCAAAAACGAGAGTGATATTTCTGAGAGAATATTTAGCGACGCGGTCGTGCTCCTAGACGCTAAGTCAAGTGAAGAATAAATCTAACAATTGATAACAGCCAAACATGAAATAAATGTCGGCCGGACAAGTGTGTTATATACTCTGAACAAAATTTTTTAATGTTAAAATAAAATGAACATTGTTAGTAATATATCAGCCACTCCTTTAATTTGGTATGAAGATGCACTTCGTGAGTTTTTTAAATTAAACATTCGGCGTTTATTTCGATTTTTTGAAAAGTTAGTTTAAATACACATTTTTAATTTTATGCATAAAAAATTTTAGAACAGGTTGAATACTTCAAAATTGCATGGATCTGGTAAATTATTGAGCAACTTTTTTTTATATAATTCTGGAAATCAGCAGTGATAATTTAAACCAGTCGGAAAAATCTCGATGCTTAAATATTCAAATTACTAATGAAGATTTTTGACTATTTTAGTACATTTTTGGCTAGTTTAAGATAAATTGTCTTCGTAACCTTCAAATGAAGAACATGTATTCAAAATAGTTTGAAAATTCAAGAAATGCAAGTAGACTTTTTGTAAAACAATTTTGAAAAACTTAAATGTTTGTACCAAAACTGGGTTTATATACTTTATGAGCCATCTCATTGGTTGTCGGAAACTTGGACCTCAGGTAAAAATTAAAAGAAATTAAGTTTTATAGGGAAACTTACTATTAAAAGACCCCAAAAATAGAAATGTATTGATCGAATAGAATCGATCTAATAACAATCACAAAAGCTTTAATAACAACCAGAAAACAACCAAAGGGACCAACCAATCTTTATCTTTCCATTATTTCAACTCCGAAACAACCCTAAATACATCTTTTAAAATAAAGAAAAGCTGACAAAACAATAGAACACAAACTTACTTTGGTGAAATATAATATTAAGTCAATGTTTTTATTGTTATAAATAAAATTATGACAATTTTGAAACAAAACTTGGAATATGCAATTTTGTTTTTTAATTACTATAAAACAACAGCGATCAACACAATAATATCAAAAAAAATATTTAATTTTGGTCTTCAATATATAGATAAACTATTATTTAAAAATCGTGATTTAAATAAAAATATTAATTATTTTTATTTTATAGATATATTGATACATAGGCAGTTTTTAGTACTTCATTTTCAATATTTCATTGTTTTAAGGGGCCAAATGCTTGTGAACGTTTCCATATTCTTCCACACAAAAGAATCGGACACCCATCCATTAGAGCAAAGATTTTGAAATTCACAGGCATTTTCCTCAAAGACTACAATAAGTATCGTTATCGCTATCATTTCCCATCTTGTCTGTAATTCTGCTTCATTGTGGTACTTAGCATTGCAAATGTTGAACAATGAACACTTCAGCGGTCAAATGCTTTAATTACAAATTTGTAGCATTTTATGTGCATTGTAATAATCGGTGTTTCAAATGTATTTTTGCTTTTTCCTACGTTTTGGAAGAAACAGAATCACGTGTTGCGCGTTGCGTTGTTTCCAATCTCTGTGAACTAATAACACTATGTTTGAAAACTGCACAAGATAAGTACATAATAGATATTTTTTTTAAAAATAATGTCGCACTAGAGCTGCACAGTAGGCTATTGGCGACGGTTCGGGGCCTATCTCGAAGGAAAGACCCGGGAACGATGCCTCGTATTTTTAAACCATGGTCAGATGGCGAGGACAACACCTGAGCTGGCACCCGACGCAACCTCAATAGGCGTCAGGACATTGGACCCCGATCAGAATTATCGTGCACCAGTCCCGTATACACGCCAGTATAATTTGTTGGATGTTCAGGACGACTTTCTAGTATTTTTATAGCGAAGCTGGCAACCCTCCGACCGCAAGATCACTACTGTTTTACTTTTCTTTGTCAAGTCCATCGCACGGATTCGAACCACCAATCCTCTGATTAGTAGCTGAACGCCTTTATCCACTGAGCAACTGGGGCTCACACATAATAGATAAATAAACATTTTTTTTTGTTTCACCCATTCTACACGAGCGGGAAAAACGCGCGTGTTATGGTTCTCAGTCATTTGAGAATTCATTTTAAGTGAATTCTCAAATCACTGAGAACCATACCACGCGCGTTTTTCCCGCTCGTGTAGAATGAGTCTTAAGCCAATGTAACTGTTGGAAATGTCAGGGCCGTCTAAAGCCTACCTGCCGCCGAGGTGTAAAGCCTGAATTAAAAGTCAAAGATTCGAAATGTTATTCATTAAAATAAATTTTCCGTAGTGCAGACTATAAAAATATACAAAAAAATATATTAAAAATAAAAATCGCGCCGCCTACAATATAATATTTAATAATTTATTAAAATTTTCATTTCTAAAATTTGATCATTCATATTCTACTTTTAACCGTGAAATCGTAGAATTGGGGAAGATTGATAATTATTTTACAAACGCAATTTGCAGAGGATGGGGTAGATCCAAATCGTTTATTCACCGTCTATTTTTATTATATGTAACCTTATAAAAGAAAGCAATATATATCGAAGTAATGACGGGAGCATTACATTTTATGGGGCCCTACGGAATTTTCGTGGGGTCCCAGCTAAAAGAGTCAACAAGAAATCTTCAAACAATTTTTGGAGTATAATAAAGGATCGAGAGAAAATTCTTATAGGAGTCTTACCCTTTTTAAAATTAGTATTCACCACATCTAACTTATTAAAGAAATAATAACGAAAGTGAATACCGTTCAGAGCAGACATGGCCATCTTTTAGGTAGATTAGAAGAGACGTAGAAAAAATTTCTGTAATGGAATCATAAAAACTTATTCTATTTTGCCGCTATAAGCTATCCTAAACAGTTTTGAAGCGCGTCGACCCGAGGGTCCTTACAGCGTCATCGAAGATTATCTAGATATGTAGACATTTCAGATGGAAGTAGAGTACTGCTTTTAATTACCCTGCCTTCATCCACTTTCTTCATATTTTGCAAAATAATAAGAAATAAAAGATGAATGAACTGAATTATGAATGCTGTATTAACGTGTTGCTAACTGCTGTTTAAACTTAAAAGTAACGTTAAAAAAAGTAATGTCTCTGAGATTTCGATTAAAATTTAGAAAGTACAGTCACCACTAGATGATAAACATGTTCCCTTAAGCAGAAATCACGGTTTGTAAGTAGAATTAGAACAGATTATAATAAACAGGGTAATAAAGTACTTTAAAACTTTTCTTTCGCCAAAGATTTGTGAAAGTTTGTGTTGCTCGCTTTTTATTAAAGAAAATTTTCTACTTTTGTTAGACCATCGTATGTTCAGATGATTTCTATTTGTATCAAATTTCAGTCTTACTTTTAACGCCGAACGATCCAGGAAACAATTTCCAAAGATTGCACCCATAAATTTGTTATAGCGGTTTTCATTTGTAACCTTGAATAGATGAATGGATGATTGAATGTTATGTTAACTCTTAATTAGTAACTAACACCCGTCACAATGAAAGGTACTTACATGAGAATAACATGGGCGACGACACTATGTGACTCATGCAGTGTTAAAATAAACACATCTAAACGAGAACATAAGTATCTTTTGATGGAACTAAACTAAAAATGTTATATTGCGTTGAGTGTGTGAATTATTAGTTTTGAAATAATAAGTTTTGTTTAAATCCGATTCTTAACCTCGAAAAATAAAAAAGGGCAGTAATTTCTGTTGTGGACTCAGATTTTTTTAAAAATATTTCTTTTTTTATTTTAGATATGAATAATAATAAAAAAAAACCTTATAAAACAATTTTTTGAAATAATGACATCTAACCGAGGCAAGCTGCCGCCCTTCATAGGCTTTTGCCCCGCCCACATCAAAGATAAACGAGCAAAATAAGAATGCTACAGATAAATATATTTATTATAATTATTTTTTTACTTTTGACATGAATGGTCTTGTCTTAAAATTCAGCCACATAAAATATCAGAATAGAGGCATCACGTTATTTATAGAACATACAATGTCCTTTCGACAGTACGGAGGCCGGTACCGTGTATCTTCTGTCGTTAATCTCTTAGCTCTCTGGAGGAGTCATTCATTTTTTGGTGCTGCCATCTACGAGATTTTAGTGTAACTAAAAGTGAACTTGACAAGATAAACGCAAGTGTTTCTGCAGTGTAATAAAACCGATGTGGTGATGCAGAACAAACGGCACACAACTTTTCATTACCAACATTGTTTTTCACTATCCAAAATGGAGTTGCATCTCATTTTAATTAAGCCACAACATACAATTTCAACTATCCCAATTAGCTTTTATTCTATTTGGCTCTCTAACAAGATGTTTAGGTGATTTTTTTTATAAGGGTGGGGAGCCTTTCAAGTTATATTAGTAGCGAAAACCTTTACTTTATAAAAAATCCTTTTTGTAATCGACTTGTCACATGCATTTCTCTTATATCCAGTTTTACAAAATATACGGCGCTACCTTGATAGTTTATAAATAAAATATTTATGTCCTATATAAAAGTCTAAATTAAATAATTTCCACCCCTTTTTCATATCATGCTTGATCCCTACTTCTATGTACTAAATGCTGTTAAAGCAGAATTATCCATTTTCGAAATATTTTTTTAACATTTTAATTTTACAATATCACTTTTTAGTAGGCAGAAAACTGGAAAAAAAAACACGTATCACAAATCCATCATCCATGTATTCATTACATTTATCATTTACAGGAGAAAAGAGTTTTTATAAATAAAACCTAATTTTAAATGATTGGTCTTATACAGTTCAGTAATTTTATTAGTAGGATGGCGATATTTTTAGAGTAGGTTAAGGTGGGGTAAGAATAGGGAAATTGAAATTTTTTCACTTTTAAAGGGCTATTAATGTGAAATTTTTGCAGTATATTTATGCAATAGATTCCTTGACATTTTATATATATATATATATATATATATATATATATATATATATATATATATATATATATATATATATATATATATATATAATTCTTTAAATGTGTCCTCGCTTTTTAATACTTGTCAATTACATAAACTGAAATCGAAAGATTTCAATAACGTACTTTGGGCACTAGTAAATTAGATTCTAAATAACTGTTATGCATACTTCTTTTTTAGTTTTGGAATTCTAGGTTTAAAGAGTAGGTTTAGAATACATGAAAGTAGATAGTTGTGTGATGCTCCATAGCTCATCTACGCTTTATCTGGGAAAATGGGGCAGGGTGTCTATCGATTCACAGGATTTAATGCGTGTAACGCCGAAATCAAGTAAGTGGTACCTTTTTGGATTCTGAGGAACTGCTGCACTCTTTCTACGACGCTGTATCTTTCCTAGAATGGCGTTTTCGAGTATCAGACGAGCGTACAATACATGCATCTGCATCAACACCATTTCGGCTCTCTTGTTTTTATTAAGACAGTTCCCTGCATACACCTTCTACCCGGAACACGTGAATAGTTGAATATAAATTTAACTTTAGAAATATATTACATACGATAGTGTCGAAAAAAATTAGTCTAGCCGCTCACTGGTAACTATTGGATATGAAACTAAACTATTTAGATGCATGCAATGGAAAACTCAAAATGTATCTCTCACTGAGAAACTTTTAACTTTTTATTCTTTTTCCACCGCTATCGCACTCACAGTTTTGACAAATAATCTTCAATTTGGCGATTTTGTATGTATTGTGGTAATACAAGTTTGGCGATTTTTCACCTTCACTTTGGCGATTTCGAAGTCTGAGACTGGGCAACGGCTCAGTTGGACGCAATTAAATAATCAGAATCAGTCGGTATGTAATTTTTTAGTTGATTAAAAGTTGCAGTGCAATTTGTTGATAGTGCTCGGTTGACCTCATTAAAAGATTTGACAACCCAACAGCGTGACAAAAGACAATTGACAATAACAACACCAACGACGACTGCTTGTAAAAAAAATATTCCCAATCAAATATTTCGAACTTAAAAGAATAAAAAAAACACACGATAAAGCGACACTATTTTTAGAGATGACTCGGAGATATCTCTTGCACACGAGATAGAGAGTATCTCTGGGGCCCGAATCTGACATTCAATCTGAATTGCAGATGAGTTAAAACACCTTTTCTCTCTCCCTTTCGAAAAAGCGAAGGCCGCGGTGTCAAGGAAAAAAGAAAAGAAAATGGCGCATTCAAGGTTCAGTTGGTGAACAAGGATATTACACTTGAACTGTCCCGTCTGGTCGAAAGAGATGAAAAGCAAACACCATAAATCTACTAACTTGAGATAACTGTCCTATGAAATAAGAACTGTCTGGCTACTTTGTCGGGGAACCCGATATGTTAAAATCATTTAAAAAATCTAAATGGAATTTTACAAATCCGAGCCTCAGGTACACATCTCGAGGATGAATAGTTCTTATATATAATTTTTCGGAAATTTTGAAGTAAGTGTTTTGCACTGAACTCTAACTGTAACTGCTAGAAGGCTCAAACCTTGTTTCCTCTATAGGCGCGTTGAAGCCAATTGAAAGCAGCCATGCTGTGCCCCAATATTTTTTAAAGTGATTTAGTGGTGTTTTTTTTAGTACCATAGCAGTGTTGAAATATTTAATGTATATAAATATTATATTTTCTTCTTATAGAATTAATTTTTATATTGCCAAACAAATAGTTTTTGCCCTTGCTTTTTAACCTCTTTGACTTGCAAATGACTTTCTATTTTAATAAAAAAGATTGCATTTAAAATGGGTTTAAAAAAAATAGAAAAAAACTCAGGCAAAAGTAATACACGGCGGCTTATTTTAACATGAAAAATATACGAAATATTGCGGTAGCAAAGAAAGTGGGGCACATCATGGCTGCCTCTACATCGGCTTCAAGTCAACAAAATGTCTTGCCCTATCCAGAAGTTTCAGTTAGAGATCAGTGGTGTTTTGCGATTCACAGGACAAGACTCTTTATTTTATAATTATAGACGAGCGTGAGGATTCCGCAGCAGAGAAATAGATATTCAAATATGCAACAAAAAAAGTATGATTTCATAGCCTTATCGGACCGTACTTGCGGAACAAGGAACTTGACTTCAACGTTGACTCTGTTTTTACGCTTAACTCTTTTTTTATTGCAAATCTTATTTTTAATTCTTCCTTGTTGACCACCGCAGAAGGGAAAATAAAGGAGAGAATGGAAATAATAACATGTAGAGAGTAAAAGTGAGTCAATTTTTTTGTGAACTTCGCCCCCTCCCTCCACCGTTCTCTTATTCCCGTTATCAGCATTGTTATCCGACGCTGTCAAAAATGTTATTTAAAAAAATAATATTACGTTGCATTTAAGAATTTATTTTACAAATGGATCGCAAAAATTTCAACTAAAATAGTATACTGTAATTTTTTCGAACCGTCGCCAATAGTCCAATGTGCAGCTCTGATGCGACATTAATTAATCAAACCAAATGTATAATAGTGTCATGCGATAGGCTATTAGAGACGGTTCAAGATCAATATACCAAAGGAAGGTCTTGGGAACACTGCCTCGTAATTTCAAACCATGTCAGTTGGTTGGCTGAATTATATTGCAATAGAGCTACAAACACAATGGACTATTGACGACGGTTCGAGATTTACCCCAAGAAAAGACCCGAGATCACTGTCACGTAATTTTTAACAACTGTCAAATGATGAGGATAACACCTAAGTTGGCACTCCACACAGTTGTGTAGGGGTTGGTGTTGCAAACTTGAGTTTGAAAGTACAGCAAGTTCGTAATCGGAGGGTTTACAGTTTTTTTCCTCGTCATTCGCAAAAAAAACATCCGTCGTGTATTGGGGACTAATGCACATTAAATCTGTCGTTGTCCAAATATCCTCACATAAGGTGTCATCTGACCATGGTTCAAAATTACGAGGCAGTGTTTCCTGGGCTTTCCTTCTGGATATATCCTGAACTGTCGCCAATAGCCTATTGTGCAGCTCTATTGCACTGTTTTTTCAACCAACAATGGCGGGCCCCAGTAGCCCAGTGGATCCATCTTCGGCTAGCAATCAGAGAAATGCGAGTTCGAAACCAACTGAGTGGGTACGGGACTGGTGCATGTTAAATCTGATTGTAGTCCAATGTCATGTAGCCTTTCCAGTTTCCGTAAGGTGCTAGCTCAGGTGTTGTCCTCGTCGTCTGACCATGGTTCAAAATACGAGGAAGCGTTTTTGGGTATTTCGAGATAGACTGCGAACCGTTGCCAATAGCCCACTGCGCAGCTCTAGTGCGACAACATTAATTCAACTAACCAACCGTATTAATTTTGAGTGAAGAAAATATTTTATTGCTTCATAATTCTTTTTTATATGTTCTGGACAAGAGGTGGCCTGGTTGGAAGAGTACTGTGCTCATAATCCCAAACCATTGCCAATAGCCTATTATGTAGCTCCACTGAGGCCTTAATTTAACCAACCCAACCAAAAAAAAACGTACACATTCGCTATCGCGCCAATAAGGAAAATTGGCACCAAAGAGCGGCTGTTCACCTGAACAGAACAGACACGAAAAATTCCTGGAAATTAAAGGGTTAAATTTGTTTCCACAAACTTTGATATAAGTTACTCATTGTATTCGGTGTCTTTCTAATGGAATGTTTGGAAAAATACACAGAATTAAAGTTTTAACTTTTCTTTTTTTCAAAAAATTATCTTGATGTGGGTGGTTACAGTGCGTAACATGAGGATGGGGGAGGGGGGGGGGGGGCTAAAAAGTCTGAAAATGGCGCGACGTAATAAATGAACTGTCCCCAACCAGAAGTTAATGAACAGAGTGCAACAATAACTTACGCATCATGCGAAGATCGTTTCCTATCTTGCTTCACACAAAATAACTTCCAGGGACAATTTTTTGCGCAGGGTTGGTGGGTCCGTATCCCTCGATTGGAGTGTTTACCTTTTTATATCGGCCGCCGCCTTTCAAAGGACGACTGATAAAAATAAAACAAAACAAAAGCGCGTGTCGTGGGGGGCGTTCCGAAAAGAATGAATGAAATTTTCCCGACCACTCACATCCACTGAATGGAAGGACGTCACAGTGACGTCAAGAAACTGGGAGGAAATCCAAGTAAAGAAAGAAGATATCACTCCAAGCAAATGTCTTTGTTGAGGGAACAGTGACACTCCTCACTTTTGGCAAAAGCTCCGAGGAACTCTGGAGGGATTTCTCTCTCAAAACGCGAATGGTTGAACCCTTACCCGAATTTATTTTTCGAGAATCTTTTCGACACAAGAGGTCAAGTTCGGAGATTCTTCGCCACTCTTGAAGGGGGTTATAAATGTATCTTGATAAACAGGGGAATATTTAGGTCCGGGAATAACCCCAATACGTTTTTCCACGACAGATCAGTGCACTTCCTTCAGGAAAGAAACTTGGAATGAGACTGACTTACGGCAGTAAATTCGGGATGCTTGCCCAGTTAAAGGGAACTGGGCCAGTGGCAATTTATATGTGTCATTAAAATTCGCATAGAATTTCATCCAAGAAGAATGCTATTTAGAATAAGCTGTTTCTTCTCGAAAGAAATCTCGGACCATAAAACAGTTAAAAGTAACAATTTCAAAATAGAAATGTAATTTTTTTGAATAAACGAAGCCTATGTTAACAATAAATGCTTTTAAATCTAAATGAAAATGTGGAACAGTTAAAAATACAGATTAATTTATAAAACCATTCTTTTGAATTCCTTATAATATGTAAGAAAAAACAGTAATTTTTTTTATGAAAACGATAATGTCATAATAAATTTTTTTTTTAACTTTTATTCATAAAACCTGTAAGTTGTTCTAAATATCTTAATAAAAACTGCATGTATTTTAAAGTTTTTTTATTTGCCTCCGTAAAAATTAAAATACTGTAACTTGGAGTTACTTAAATCCGGGGATAAATAGCAAAATATTAGGGGGAAGGGGACTCAAGCATCCCCTGCCCCCCTATTTCCTACGCCTATGATGAAACCTGCATGTTGTTCCAAACAGTGGCGGAGATTGAACGCTAAAAGTGAGAGGTCAAGATAAAAGAAAAATGGGGGGGGGGGGGGGGGGGGGGTTAAAAACGACAATAGGAATCGGGTAACCTTGAAATTTTTTTTACAATACGAAAAATACTGATTATGTTTCATTTCCTATAATAGAAGAATATAACAACAGTTTTATAACTAGCATTTGTATATTAATCTCGAGAGAGAATAATTGAACTGATGTTCTTTCACTTAAAAATTGTAAATCGAATAGTTGAAAAATTAATAAATATATGTATAAAATGTTTTCAAAATAGGCACACAAAAAATCGCAGTTTTTTTTTCAGTAGCTATTTTAACACTATTACAGAGACTGGACACTTCCACTGACGACATAACCTTGTTTCACTGCTTGCGATGAACAAGGTCTGATTACCGAATAGGCCCGAACTTACACTTTAGATTCTAGGGGGGGGCCCCAAATCACCCAACCAATTCAATAATAATTAACATCCCTAACATGGTTTGCTACTAAATTTACTTAAAGTAACTTTTGTAAATAGACCTACTTTTATAGAAAAAAAAGAAAGAAAAACCCACTTCACTTGCTTCAATGGCTTAATCAGGCCCTGGTGCTGGACGCATTTACTTGTTCAGTAAAACCGTTCAAAGTCTGTATTAGTGTATGTGGGGTGGAGGGATGTAAGAATTTTGTCCTAGTTTTGGCAATGTAGTAAAACAATTGACTTATATTTTATTTTTTAAATTCTAAAAGTGAAATATTAAAAAAGTGAGGGGGTAAATTCCGAAAACAATGCTGGTGAAACATCCGAAAAAAATGCGAGGGGAAAAGAACCCTTCCCCCCCCCCCCTCCCCCACTCCGAATCACCGACACTGGTTCCATATATCTTTATAAAACCTTTCCTTTCACCGCTATTTTAAAAGTTTTATGCACATTTTGCTTGCTAAATGTCATCGTTGCTGACTTCACTAACGCCACTACAAAATGGGGCAAGGGGTCGTTTCCGCGCAGAGGGCCCAAAAATTGAACCGCGAAACAGCGTTATTGCTATTGTATCTATTCCACGTTCATCTGACGCTCTAAAAAGTCATCCTAGGAACAAAACACAACGTAGAAAGCGAGGTTTGTCCGGAATCAGAAAACGACAAAAAAAAAAAGGTGCCGCTTATTTGTGTTTTACTACGGTTTAAATAATGTCACAGTCTCGATAGGCAGCCACAGACTGCCAATTAAAAAAAAAAAAGGAGATTTTTAATATTCTGTTGGCGACATTTTGCGGACTGGACGACATCCCGAGATCATTGCGTAATTAACTATTCGCAACGAATTCCTGTTTGTAACAATGCAATGCAGCGCACGTGCTAGGGAAAACGGTTCTGCTATCTGGTGGTAGATATGATTAGGTTAGTAAAGAATCTGAGATTATAGA
The DNA here is from genome assembly GCA_963932185.1 of Troglohyphantes excavatus. Classification (NCBI taxonomy): domain Eukaryota; kingdom Metazoa; phylum Arthropoda; class Arachnida; order Araneae; family Linyphiidae; genus Troglohyphantes; species Troglohyphantes excavatus. The sequence goes on along the minus strand of OZ010667.1, from coordinate 71,717,795 downwards.
CGTGAGATACCTTTCGAATGTTGCGTCTATCGGTTGGAGTTTGGTGTCTATATTTATTCTGTTCGACAAAACTTTCCGAAAACACTTTACAGACAAATCTGAGGCATATACTACACGAACCTTGAAAAACGCGCGGGAACTTCTCGGTGATTTGAGAATTCATACCACGTAGTATGTATTTTCGAATCGCCGCGAAGCTCCCGCGCGTTTTTCCCGTTCGTTTAGAATGGGCCTAAGGGTTGTTTAAGGAAGTTCTATTAAATGACTTTCACAAGGAAACAGGGTTGTGCTCAAACTTTTACCATACATTAAATTTTAAACAATGTAAAATCTACTTCATAAAGAAAATACAAACTGTTTTCATAATAACAAGGACATTTCGTAAAAATATTTTATTTTTAAAGTTTCTTTTATGAGCATTATTTGCACTGTAAAAAATAGATACTCAAAAGATAAAATGTACTAATTTTCGAGTACATTTGATGTTTATCATGGCTTTGAATACACGTTTCACTTTTGAAAAAGAATGAGTACAATGAGTGAAAATGAATAAAAAGAGCAGATGCTAGCTTACCTAGGCTGCCTTCCTAAATAAATCACTTTCAAGAAATATCGACAATTGCAACCAAGTCATTAAGGGAATCGAACCCAGATCCTCAGGTACCGCAGTCTAAAGCGTTATCCGTTAAACGACAAAAGCGACTTGAAGAAGTTATAAATAGAAGAAATGTTAAAAATGTATGTCGAAAGAATAGGAAGTAAGATAATTGAGACGTAATAACTCAGTTTCCATTTAAGCAACGACATCAAATAATATGGAAAACCATAATATGGTAACAACTATTTTACGTTTGTTAGGTTGCTTTGTTAAGATAGCTCGAACAGAAGATGAGATTAACAATATTAAACAACAATTTTGAGAAAGTGCGATTTCTTAAATTTAAGTACGTCATCGCTCATTTACGATGCAATTGTACTAAAAAAAAAAATTATAGGTTCAAGTACTCATTTTTAAGGTTTTTTTTTTAAATTGTGGACTCAATTGTGGTGTACAATGTTGGCTTTTACATGAGACCGAAAGGCTGGTCATTTTCTTGGACCCTGACCCCACTAAATTCGAAATATTAGTATACATAATTTAGGAGAAAAACTGTCAAATGTTATTCAAATAAATTGTTCACTCGTCCAGAGGTACTTGTGGTACGCGTACCGCTGTGTGTACGTGGTGAAATGGTTTGGGGTACGCACTGGTTAGCTAAAACCATATTTTTTGTATTAGAAGAGTACATTGAAGTCATTATATCGGGTTATGAATCTTAGTGTTAAACCATGATAGAAATTCAGAAACATTTAGCTAAAATCATAATTTGATGTAAATATTAACGGAGGTTCGTCGAAATATATATATATATATATATATATATATATATATATATATATATATATATATATATATATATATATATATATATATATATATATATATATATATATATATATATATATATACGTATAACTAAAAAAACTTTACAACTAACTGCAATTGCACTATTTTTTATTTGCATTTATTCATATATAGAATATATTCTATCTGCATTTATTCATACATAGAATATATTCTATCGCCGATTACAAGTCATCTGGTTAAATGAGAGTTATTGAATGTTTTCTTTACCCTAAAAGAAAGGACGCATTATATAGTTTAGTTTATTATATGATTTCTAGCTGCAAATTCATTATCCAAATGTAAATTTGGCACATTTTTGTTTCAGTTTTCAATGCATTTGCGGGGCCCCGCGGCTGCCCAGTGCGTCCGTGAAGCGGGAATTGGTTCCTCAATAGAAAGCAAAAAGTAGGCTTAAATGAGAATCTAATTGATGCCCAAGACGATGATTAAAAAACCCCATTTATCTGGGTTCTTATGTAACTCGGACACGTAATTTCCGGAATGAGTGTAATCTGCATCGCAAATAGTGTTTTGTGGAATTAGAAAGATTGATACGGACATCTCAGGGACAACTTTCTCTTCGAAAGCATTGAACTTCAGACACATTAACTGCCTTTCCTTTTTTAAGGAACCTTGTGATGTTGGTTCCTTAAAAAAAATCTACACTTTTTACTAAGCGTTCTTTAGCATCATACAACAAGATTTTAACCTGTGGACTGTTAAATGAAGGTTTATGGGGACACGTTGCTACTTAAACTTTTTTTTTTTATATATTTGAATGAAAATGTAAGGTATATTATTTAAATTTATATAAGAATAATATTTTACGCAAACATTCCATAATTGTATTTTTTCCCTTCAAAATTTAAACTTTTTCAATTTACTTAAGCTTTAAAAAAAAGAAAACTAAAGGCTTTTTAAATATTATATATTTATATTTTCCCCCCGAATTTTTTCACATATCCTTTGATCTATATTACACTAGTAGTTCTGGAAACGGTAGACCTCAGGATCAAAAAATAATTTGAAAAAAAAAAAAACATATAGGTCGATTTCAATGACTTCAAGCAACATTCGAGCCAAATGTAAAGAAAATTGAACAACGCGTTTGGCCATAATTGCTTGACAAACAAACACATTTACAGACGAACAGATGTTGAAAGGTTAAATTAAAATAGGACCTCACTGACGATTAAAAATTGGCATTAAAATTTTATATAAAATACGTATTTGATTTTTATTAAAATAGTTATTCATAATAACCCAAAAGTTTTCTTTAAAACAAATTTTTTTAATTTTGTAATTAAAAAATAACTGAAACTAATGCGCATTCGATTTATAATAATTTTGAAACAAGCTTTCTGTTTGACTTTCTTATCATCTTGCCTTTGTTATTATTTTGTATATCTGTTTTTATTATGTATGTATTTTATTGTATATGTATAGTTTCTAAAATATATGTACTTTATTGTATATGTAGTTTTATTGCGTTGTCTGGACGGGCCTTGGGGCTTTTTGACAACATTGTGTCTAATAAATAATAATAATAAATAAAAAACCTCTATTTTACAATATGCTTAAAAAGTTATAAATTTCTCCTTTTATATTTTAAAAAATGCCTTAAGCTCCCTTATGTCATTAAAAACCATTATATACAGTTATACAATTTTGCAAGCATATTTAGAAGATTCCAAACTATAATTTTAGCAAATTAAAAAAATCTATTTAGTATTTGATAATTTTTTTCGGTACTGTGTCCCCTTAAAAAAATACGTTTGACGTTTTTCTTTTGAATCGGTGACTTATAAATTTATGATCCAATTGGGTAGTCTTAATTTTTTTAGGTAGTGGGGACTATCGTAATAGAGTATAACTTAAGCTAAATATATATGTAGTGAAGTCTAAATTAACCCTCTAACGGAGAAGAACGTCCATTCTCGATTGCCATTTTTTCTAGCAATACACAAAACTCATAAAAGTATTTGATGTTGAAGTATTTTTATAATCTAAAGCTTCAATGAGTTTCTTGGAAGTTTTGACATTTTCCTAAGCCCTCATAGGGCGCAATGTGTTTGTGAAACTTCGAGTGAGGGGCGGGTGGCTGAAGCACCCTGAGCTTCCCCCCGTGGACCTTCAGAAGTGAAAGTACTGACGATAAGTGAAACTGGCAGAAGACTTTCCCATCCGGTTATCTTGAGAAACAACGAATCGTTTTCTGTGGGGGGAGGAAGAGAGGCACGTGCGTGCGTTTTGTAGGGCAAACACGTGGAGATGGCGTTTCGACGTCGAATTGAGCAACAATCGCAAACGATTCCCAAACACACCGAAACGAGAGAGTGAAAAAAAAGTAAAAGTCGCGTTTCGTTCAAAGACCCCGGTGTTTGTACTCCCTCCCCCCCTCGTGGTATGACTTTCAGTTTCTTCGAGGAGGGCCGCATTCGGGGTGGGTTCCAAGTTCGAATTTTTGTTTTTCCGAATTATTCGAAAGATGGCGAATCGATGATATTTTGACATTTTCGAGTCAAGGACATAACTCGGATTTCAGAAACCGGAAAATTCTTTCGGTTTGTTTAATTGAAGCTGGGGTCGATGTTGACAGAAGCGCATCCAAACAAATAAGAGGAGTTGTGAACCGAGAGTCGATTTACTTACTTCATTTGCGCACTTCCCACTCGAATTCTATATTTCATCTACACTCCACAGGAAGAGGAGAACCACATTTCAGAAAAAAACAAACCGCCTTGTTTCTAATTGAAAATAAACGGGAGAGAAGGCACTTGTTTCCAAAACGTCTCTTGTCAGCTACCAGAATTCCAACATGGCGGCCCAACAATTTACAGAAACAAATGCAGTGGCGGCCCGTGGTCGAAAATGTTAGTGCAGCCGAAATCATGTGACCCCCCCCCCCCCCCCCCCCCCCTCTCCTACTTTCCACAACCATACATGAACGGAAATTCTTTAATATTTATTATTCAAACTCAAATCAAAGTTTCCTTTCAATTTTTTATGAAATGATAACATGCGAAAAAAATAAAAAACACTTATTAAACAGAATTATTTTTAAGATTAAATCAATCCTCCTTTCTTTTAAACTTGCAAATCGGTCAATGATGTCGTCATAAAATGGCGTTGTTTTCGTAAGGTCGTCAATTATTCCTCGTTCGGTTGACAGTGTTGATAATGCAGTCAATCGTTCTTCGGTCATGGAGTTTCTTAAATAGTTTTTAATTATGTTTAAGCAAAAGAAACTTCTTTCAGCTGTTGCGCTTGTAACAGGAATTGTCAATATCAAACACAGAAGTTTATATACTTCTTTGAATATGTCATTCGTTCCGTTATTATGTATTTTTTTATTATTTCTTGTACACTACAATCCCTGTATGATGAATCGGAATAAAAAGTTTTAATTAATTTTTTAGTCTATGAATATTACATATCATTGGATAAGAGTTTTTCAAACTTTCAAAAGCCATTTCTGGGATATTTATCGAAAAATCCTCAAACTTTGAGGAATCGGCGAGACAAAAAAATATAGACATTCGCTATCTTTAAATCTTACGTCAAATTCCATTATTATGGTATCCAAAATTTCAAAATATAACATTTTAAATTTCTTAAACACATCCCAGCAAACAATGCTCTACTCGCCCTGTGATGGGCCAATACCGCCCTCGCCAGTATTGGCCCTTAATTACGGGCCAACATTCGGCCAATACTGACATGCCATTAGTCGCGGATTTCACTGCGTTGGGCCACTATTCTGCCAATACTGTTAAAAAGGAGATTCGTGGTAGCAGTACTAGCCCATTAATTCGCCAATACTGGTCATTTGAAAGTTCGGTGTTTACAATACTGGCCCAGTATGTTGCCGGTACAGTAAAAATTATATTATAAATAGCCAGTACAAGCCCAGTACTACCCCAATACTGTTTTTTTTTTTTTGCTAGGCGCTGCTGGCCCAGTATCTTGCCAGTACAGTATTTTTATATAAAATGCCACTCTACTGCATTGGCCCAATAACTTCCCAATACAGTTTATAATGGGTTTCTTTACCCTACTGTATTGGACCAATAAATTATACCAATGCAGTTTATATGGACTTTTTTGTCCTACTGCATTGGTCTATATATCTTCGTGAGTTCGGAAGTCGTCTTGTCTTTTGAAAACAATTTCTGTTTTCGAATTCGCTATTTCAAAAATACGTTTGAACGTGTTCTCTTTATGGTTTTGTCTTATAATGTTCTGAATTACCTTGACTTGCTGAACACAATAATTTATATCTAAAGATTTTTTTTTTAAGAATGTCATATAAAACATGTTTGTTGAAAAATAAAATCAAAAATTAAAGATAAAAGTGTGAATCCAAAATCATTAAAATAATTCAGAAATCCAAAGCGGTCTGGAGATGCTAGTAAAATACTCGGTCCCCTCCCCACACGTCCCGCCGATTCAAACACGGGAGCCAATCAATTCACAGAATTCCCAACTACAGCTCGAGTTGAAAAAATTCTTTTGAGCTGCGTTTGTGACGTCACAGCCTCATTTTAGCGTGAAGGGGAAGTCATACCACGTAAGGTTACCATGGCAACGATGCAGCCGATTTCTGACTGAAGTTTTTTTTCCCTTCTAAATTGTTTGTGCATTACGGCAAAAAGGTTTGCTATTTATGGGAGATTTTGTTTACTACCGTAGAAATTTCATTTTCATTTCTAATCTTCATTTAAGAAAATTAGTAAAATATCTGATTTTAGTTTTTGATGAATTTAGGTGCAGCCCGGCTGTACTTGCTGTAGTGGGCGAGCCGCCACTGAACAAATGTCCTCTTTGCAGTTCGAAACATACGTACTAAATGGCTCTTAGTTCCAAAGTGTCTCTTGTCCAAATCTGGGTATACTCGATTTCAATATTAAATTTTCATTAAAACTAAGTGCTACTTAATACGTTTATCTGTGTTGTGACAAAACACAACTTAATAGTTGTAACATGATTTGATTCATTTTGAAAGAGAGATTATAGAAAAAAACACACAATCAAACATAACCTCTATTTGTGCGTGTGTTATGTTAAATATATTAGTTTTTATAAAGGGTGAAATATTGTCTTAAATACTAATTTTGAGCAATATTTCTTGTGTTTGCTTGAACAGTGAAGTTTTTACTTAATACTGTTACATATAGTCAGAGGTGGCGCCACTGGGGGTGCTGGGGTTGTAGCCACCCTGTCGGGCAAGGTAAGCCCCCCCCCCCCCCCCCCCCCCCCCCCGTCGGGGAAAATTACGAAGTTCGTCGGGGGAAAAGTGTGTTATTTTAATTGTTAATACCAAATATTTTTTAAACATTTAATCAAATTGAACTTTTTTAATGAAAAGGATCTAGGTCATATAATTCCGACAGATAAAATCCCGACACACCGAAATCTCGACACCAAAGGCCTATCGTGGCTGAATACTTAGAGGCTCGAACCGATGAGCGCGAGTTTGATACTGAACAGGCATGTTTGGAAAGCGACTTACAACGATTTGGTTATCAGAGAGTTGTCAAATTCGTTCATTTCGCAACCAAAAAGTGTCCCCTATTTATAAGGCTGGTACACTTTAAATCTTGTCGTGGTATTCTATGTTCCTGGGATGGGGGGTCTGTGCCTTTTGGTCCTCACTCAATTGTTATCTACGGAGTTTAGTTAACTGCAGATAAGCCAAGTTTACTCGACACATGCGGCGTTTTGCACTGTCACGGTACAAACATACCCCTTTCAGATATTACTTTAGGCTGTCACCTTCTATGAAAGACTAGCTGCGTGGCCTCGCGCTGCTGCGGTCACATTCGAGTATCATATATATCATTTCTGAAGTAAAGATCCCTTTTACGTCCCTTTGACGCGACGAATCCAAACGCATTGGGTATCATAAGAAAAAGAACTCCATGAAACCGTGACCAATCGCATTTTCATCTCATAAATATCAACGTTTTTTTTTATAAAAAAAATGCGTTTGAAATAATTTATTTTATCTGGTTTATTTGAACAAGCCGGTGACAATGCTGCCATCTATGAGCCGATTTTAACTTTTTATTTTTTCGACTCTAACGAATGGGCGTGGTGTGTGTGGGGGAGGGGGGGGGATGCGATAAATATCCCACGGGCATGCTATTAACCAAGCCAATAACTATTGCAATTTTTTTAATAACAATATAGGACAAGTAGTAGGCTATAGGACAAGTAGTAGGCTAAATTCATTCAGTGTTTTAGGCCCAAACCTGTGACACTTTATTTTAAAAGCCTAACTTTCATTTAGCTTTCCATAATTACATGCCAAACTCTACTTTAGTTTGTTTAATGCCAGTGGTTGCCAACTAGTGGTCTGCGACCAATGGTGGTCCTTGAGTGGGTCTAAAGTGGTCCGTGGTCCATTTTTAAATGTACTTTCTTTTTTATACAAAAAAAATTCTAAATAGAAAATAAACATTTATTTGTTTAAACAAATCATGTATATGCATTGGAACATCGGTTTGCAAAATTTTGTATGCTTGCTTGTATTAAGGTAGTATTTATATTATGTTTAAAAAGTATTTTTAGGGCAATTTAGTCAGTCTGTTGCTTTGTATCATATCTATTACAATATCAGAATTAAATTTAGGATCAAAATAATATTTGACACGTGAATTTTATTTAGAACTTTGAATAACTATTCATTTGGCGGTCCATAGCCATCTACAGTTTTGAACCCACTGTCTTAGACGTACGAACTTTCGCACTTGGAGTGACGTTTTTTTTTGTTTCGAGAAACTTCTGGCTTTAGTGAGAAGAGGGAAGGGCGTCGGGCGAAATGGGGGAAAACAGTTTGGATTCGATCCCAGTTCGCTTGAAGTCAAACAGCAGCTGACAAGGCACCGACCTTACAAGATTGGGACCGGCCCCAGCAGAACCGTATTTAGAGTTAGAAGGCCCTAGGCTGAATATGTGGTGCGCCCCCCCCCCCCCCCAACTACAAGGGTTATGGAGGGGGGGGGATACATATATGCCAAAATGCAATATAAATTATTATTAAGTCTACAAATGAAATTGGGATACACTGTTTTTTATTAATTTCCAAAACTAAATTATAAAATATCAACGACTTCAAGGAGTCTCTCAAGATGCAACGGTATTCTGGGATCTATGGAAATGATAACAAAATATTGCACTTGTCTTTGTATTACCCTCAGATGGCTCTCAACAAAATAAAAATGTAACAAAAATAAAAACAGCCAATTTTCAAAACCCAAAACAATGGCATTGTAATTATCACAAATTAAACCTATTTTTAAATGAACAAAAAATAGTAAGGTATATTTATATTGTATATAAATCATTTTTAAAAAATAAAATTTCCTCCATTATAATAATTTTTTCCTCAAGATGATTTCTTTTCCTGTTTGGTGCAGGCCCCTATGCTACAGCCTATGCCTAAATAAGGATCTGGAACCCAGAGCACGTGGCCCGGCCTTGATAATCTCATTGACATATCACTTAATAATGGCATGGAATGACTTCGATCATTAATTTTATTTAATCTTATTTGAAAGTGTTCTTTTATAAAATATATGGTTAAAATAAAAATATGATATATATATATATATATAATGATAAATATATATATATATATAATGATAAATATATATATATATATATAATGATAAATATATATATATATATATAATGATAAATAAATATATATATATATATATAATGATAAATATATATATATATACGTATAATGATAAATATATATATATATATATATATATATAATGAAAAATATAATGATAAAAAAATGGTTTGAATTCTATGTAATAGATGCACTTACACAAATACACTTACAGATGACTAGTTTACAGATGTTTGAATTCATTCTTGGCAGATCCAGTGAGGAGGGATACAAGGGCCCGTGCCCCCCCCCCCCCCGCCTCCCCTCTCCAGACTGGCCCACTTTTTTTTTCCTTTTGTAATCGTGGAAGATTTCAATTTATGTAACAGTTGCTGTGTGATTATTTCAAAGAAGAGGGGGATCAATGCACGATATATTGATTTAGTGGTTGTTGTCCAAAGGTTGTTAATGCTTGACTTTCTGATTTTGTAGGCAAAAACAGTGCTAAGTTTTTTACCTACATTAAATCTTCCACGATTACAGAAAGAAAAAAAATACTTACAGATGACTAGATTACAGATATTTGAATTAATCCTTATGGTCAAATTCATTGGCGGATCACGGACAGGGGCCCGTGCACCCCCCCCCCCTCCCAGACAGGTCCACTTCTCTTTTTCCTTATGTAATCGAGGAAGATTTAAATGTAGGTAAAAAACTTAACACGGTTTTTGTCTACAAAATCAGAAAGTCAAGCATTAACAACCTTTGGGCAACAACCACTTAGTCAACCACTTAGTCCACACACATAGTTAAGTTTGTTATGAGAGTTTACACGTCAACATGGATCGACATAAAGTTTACACGTTCCTAAAACATGGTTATAAGCCTGTTTGGATAGCTATCTCTAGATCAAAATATATTAGTCAAAACTAAAAAATGTCGTTGATGCAGCAATTTATCGCCACGCATACTCCGCGCATCCTTAGAACCTTTTGCTGATAATGCTGATGGACAGAAAATCGTACATTAGAGAGCTTGTTGCAGGGCTCATAATTAAGGTAAGAGTGTGACCTTCCAAAGCTGATGTAGAGAGGGGTGTGCGTTCATTTCTCCCAGCAAAGCTAAACTTTGAAACTGATAACTTTACTGAAATGATTGACTGGTCATCTAGCACTGTTACTCCTCGTCCAGTGCTCCGTTCACTGACATATTCTGGTTCATTGTGAGAGATAAAAAAAATAAATGGGACTTTAAGTTCACTTCCCCCCATCTCACACACAGATAGTTGAATGATGTGTAAAGTTAGTAACAGTAACAGAAGCATCTGCTAAGGTTTTTGTGGGGCTGACAATAGAGATGAATTCATTAGAACAACGTTCTTATCAAAATCAGTGATATAAGTTATGTAAAGATTTTGTGTGATTATTTCAAAGGAGTTGGAGATCACTGCACGATATATTGATTTAGTGGTTGTTGTACAAAGGCTGTTAATGCTTGACTACCTGATTTTGTAGACAAAAACTGTAAAATAAAAAAAGTTTTTTACCTACATTATATCTGCCACGATTACATAAGGGAAAAAAAAGTGGGCCTGTCCGAAGAGGGGGAGGGGGCACGGGCCTCTGTGTCCCCTCTCACTGTATCCACCAATGAATTCGACAATAAGAATGAATTCAAACATCTGTAATCTAGTCATCTGTAAGTATATTTGTGTAAATGCATCTATTAAATAGTATTCGAACCGTACTTTTATCACATGAAAAAGTGAAATTTTTAACAAAAATAGCGGTAATTCAAGTGTGATTGGAGGCAGAAGATATTATCTGATCGAAAAAAATATTTTACATCGTGTTTATTGATCATATTAGACATCCTTTTCGTGCTATTAGGATAACTATTTCGAAAAATATTATTTTTCCTATAATAAGCGAAAAAAAGCCATTTTTTACCCAAATTTCGAAATTTCAAGTGCGATGAGGAGGCAGAAGATATTATCCGATCAAAAATATATATTACAGCCTATTTATTGACCACATTGGTCACCCTTTCCGCACTATTAGAATAACGATATCGAAAGAAAAAAAAATGAATAATATATATATATATATATATATATCCAAGGACCAACTGTTTATCGAATTGAATTTTTTATTATTTATATATATAAGAAAATCAATATAAAGAAAATACTTAAGAAAATCTTAATTTTTTAAAAAAATATTATATATATTCAAGAGCATTAAGAAAAATAAGATCTATGAATTGAAATAAAACAGTAAACGTAAAAATGTTCTTAACATTTAACATATCAGGATCACAGAAATCCCTTCTCCCCCAACTAACGGGGGCGCTGGATGAGTGCTGCTAGAGCACAAATGTAGCGATCCGAATACATCCGAGATGCATATCATCTAGTATTATATGTGGGTGGTTTGGAACAAGAAAGATCAATGTCTCATTGACTTCACATAGGAGGTGGGTTCATCTTGCTCGAGGCCACAGATATATTTCATGTATGGTATATGCGGTTTTGTACAAGAACGACCAATGACAATTTTACCAATTTCTTTTGAACCATTTTGAATATATCAATTTTAAATGGAATAGATGAATAGATAAACTTCTAAATGGAATAGATAAACTTCTAAATGGAATAGATAAACTTCTAAATGAAATAGATGAATAGGTAAACTTCTAAATGAAATAGATGAATAGGTAAACTTTTAAATGAAATAGATGAATAGGTAAACTTCTAAATGAAATAGATAATACATAATAGATTAGATAAACTTCTAAATGAAATAGATGAATAAATAAATTTCTAAATTAATCTATTTTCAAATGGTGCCAGACTTCTCTAACTCTTCCACACGAGCATTTCCGTGACTGCAAAAATACTGATCCTCTAAACGTCGAAGCCATTTTTCACCAAAATGTTAATTCAAATATAGGTCCTTCCAAGTCGCAAGTATATATATATATTATAAATACAGATAAAGAACTGAGGAGCAAAATCCCAAATTGGTAAGTAAAGAATGCAGTTTCAGAACTTGTCTTGTCCATTTCAACTATTTTCTAGATTGGTTTATCCTTACTTTTCGAATTTCTTCTAATAAGCAACACTTTAGCTATCAAGGAAAGATAATTGTATCAGAGAGACTTTTTTAAGTTAATAAAAGAATGTACATAAAAGTTTAAAATTAAGGTGTCATTTTATTTTCTGGGCGTAAAGAATAGCAAACATGCTTAATATTCATATTTTCTAATTTTCTTATTAAGAATTTAAGTGAGAAGAGACAAAACAAACAAAAACAAACATCCCAAAATTATAAAATTTGGTAGGAAATAGCCATACTCCTGCATTTTTTGTGCCAATTTTTTTTTAAGTAATTAAATTTTAATTATAAAATTTAAATAATTCGTAAAATATTCAGTCATTTTTTTCTCAAATCGCAATAATATATAAAAAAATTATATTAATATTAATAATTATCACAGTTTTGATTGACATCTAAACTTAAGAATGAATGATAATCAAACTACATATCTTAAAAAAAAATTTCGCTGGTTCTTTTAAAAATTAAATAATTTCTGCTAAATGAAAACCCATAATATTTTCGGTCAAAGAATGACCTTATCTAATGTTTTGCCAGCACATATCATTGCTTTTGTAAAATATTTACCCTCTCTAAATACAATAAAAACATTTATGTTCTAAAATTCAACCATGTTAAATAATAATTAAACTCAAGGGTATTGTGAATAAAAAAAAACTGGTTTCTTAAAAAAAGTTCAAAGTCGCGACAATAAAAGTTGAAATGTGTGTGCACTCGCCTTCTTCAACGCACATCGAGATTGGCGACGGGTAACGAATAGTATTTTGTGTTTGTACGCATTTTAAGACGTTTGTGCGCAGCGCAGTGGGATAAGAGATTTTTTTAAATCTTCCATTACAATAATCGCATGAACTACAATTATATAACAAATAAAATTAAGAATACAATTGTATAACATACTTTTGTGTAATAATTTTAAGTTACAAATGTTTATCCGCCATTACAATAATCGCATAAACAACAGGTAACGCATAATTTTGTATAAAAAATGTACGTAACGCATGTTAACCATCTATTAAAATAATCAAATAAACTACATGTAACATAAAATTTTGTATAAAATAATTTAAGTTACGAATGTTTATTCTCCATTACAATAATTGAGTTAAAATAATCGTGTAAAACGCTAGTAATACATAATTTTGTATACAAAAAAATTTAATTTACAAATGTTTATCCAATATTACAATCATAAACTACAAGTAACATATCATTCTGTGTAAGCAAACTTAATTTATAATTAAAAAAATTATATTTTAAAACAAATAATTTTCAATTAATTTGATAATGCTATATTACATAGATTCATAGAATTTTCAAAACTTTGTCTGCACGCTGATACTTTCCAATTCAGTGATACCAGACTAAATATTTATAGAAATGTGTTAAAATTCTATTTTAGAAGTTATTATGAAGTTAAAATAATAATCAATGGATATTATAAAAAGAACATTTAATTTTTTTAAATATATGAATATTTGCTTCTTGTGTATTCGCCATGAAGCAGTGTCGATGACTGAAACCTTCGGTACACCTGACATACTTTGACATCTTCTTATCAATTTGGCTCTCGATAATGTTAAACAATATACAGTGGCGTAGTTATGAGAGGAAATTTACAAATTTGCCACTGATAATATAAGGTTATTTTAAATCAAAATCAGGAAATCTATGTTTTTCAGAATGACTTTTTCGCTCGCCCCCCCCCCCCCCCCCCCCCTTTTCCGCTTTCCCAGGCAACGACACTGTTTGTAAGCTATTATTAATCTTTAATATATTTCAACTAATGGGGATTAAAGGAGAAAAGGCTTCGCGTCCGAGTACAGCTTACCGATTTGAATTCACAATTTTTATGGGTTTATTTTTAAATACAAGGGAGAGCAACGTTTCTATTTACTATTTATAGTGTTTCTTGGAGATAGCATAGAATCTCCCTCTATTTCAAGCAAAGATGTTTATTTGTAGTTCTGTCTATTCTCATCTCAATACCTGGTTCATTCAATGGAATTGTTACACAATAATTACGTAAAAGTTTTGTAATTACGTCATAACAATGACGTAAGCGAATGGTATTAGTTTCACGTAATTTGGCATCAACTTGTAGGATCCTTTTTTTTGCCAAGTTTCCAAACCGAAATAGTAATCTTCCAGATTCCAGGGCAGTCCTCTTGAGTCTTTCTACGACGACAAACTTCATTCATGATTCTTTTTTTTTAATTTTAATCTTTTTAATCGGTACTTAAAAAAAATCAGCCGAGTGCGAGTAACAATCATGCAACGTGAGTGATTCTTTTTACGACTAGATTTCTAGATAGTCATGATATATTAACGGTAACAGAAATATTTATTAATTTAGACTATTTTATAATATTTGTTTTATAATCATAATCAATGAAAGTGGAGTGCCTGCTGTGATTTCAAACGAAATCTACACTTTAAATTGAATTTCGTCGCCAAGCAGCATTCACTTGGAGTTACGTGGTTTGCGAATTAATTATGAGGAGTAAACATTCTTAAAAACGTGAGTTGTCACATTGAGGTGATTCGTGGAAAAATACAAATAACGTTTCCTAAATGCATTGACATACTAAATACAGATTTATTTTTGCAAATTGATTTTAATGCGGAAAAACGCGCTTCGAACTTAATCTTTAAAAAAAAAAAAAAAAACGAAAACTAACTTTAAGAAAATCTATAGATTCTACTGTTCTACCGCCAGTATAATACTCAGCGCCAGAATTCTGTTGTTTGGCTGCTGCCATAGAAGTAGACGATTTTACTAAATTCTGTGGTGGGAGTTTGTTTATTTTGGGAGGAAGGTTCCATCCCCCTCCCCCTTTTTTTTTGTCGAGGGGAGTAAGTTACCTAAAGAAATCCACTGCTCAGTTACTGAATCCCCATGAAATATCTATATACCTACGTGGCTGTGTTGAGGCAATATTTTTCCACCTGGTGCGATTTTTCTAAATGATTGGATAATTGCAGGGAAAAGTTTGGTTCATTTCCACTGATCGCTAGCTTTCCAAATTAAAAAAAAAAGACTCGGAGCTCGACTGGTTTGACCTTCGAACACCATATCTTGCAGCCGATAACTTTTTGTGGGCGCGTGTTCGGAATAGCAACAACTCAACTCGGGTGTTGGACAAATTGCGTACACGTGTCCCTTTTTTCTCTACACGTGCGAAACTTTATGCACTGTTCTGGAATATATTCATAGAATAATTGAGGGATTTTACAATGTGATGTCGACAAAGTGAATTGGTTTCAAGCAAACTAAATAATATTAATCAAATCTTCAAAATTGCAATGAGAACGTTTATTGAATAGTAAAAAAAAGTTCTTAATGTTACGTTTGTAATTCATAGGTGATTCCAGAGGGGTGTTTCGAAGCAGCCCCAAAGAGGGGTATTTCGAAGATTAAGTTCGACTTCTGTTGGAAACCAATTCCTAATTTATCTTATCTGATATATCACATGAAATCTTTCAGACCGTGCTCCGACACCCTTCTTCGGCTTTTTAAAGTATAATTGAATTTATATATTCCACAAAAACTATTTTTAATCTAATTTGTTGTTTATTTCCGATTTAAAAAAATAAAATCTTATCAGCCTGATAATAGATATTTTAGGGGATGACTAATAATTTTGAAAGAGACTGAACGTGTTTATCCAAATTCTTGCGTGTGAACAGGGTCATCCTTAGGGGTTTGCGACAGGTGAATATATATATATACCACTCCTTATACAACATTGCGTTAAGAATATTAAAATACAAATACAACGTTAAAATAGCACATACTTGTCAAACAAGAAATAAAGTCTTCCATTGCCAAGTACTCTCGGGAACTTGGTTATATATTTAATTTTTCTAACCCACATTTAATTTGCAAACCCAAATCTCCAATTGAACTTCCTGGAGGTGTTTCATATTTTTAGCAATATTGATTCGATTGTAAATGACACATTTGCGGTCTCAGTATTTCCCGCTTGTTGGCACACAATAGTTAACTCCAACCGATTAAGATAGTTTTTGTTCTTTGGCAACATTTTCAATTCTGGGTTTATTTCCATTTTATTGTACACACAGACTTTTCATATCTGCTGATGAAGGGAGATATATCTCCCGAAACATGTCCAGATCTCATGGATCTTTATTGCGTATTTTAACGTTGTATTTTTATTTTAATAATTGAATTTTATTTAGATTAGACTCCTTTTCTTCGGTTTTGGATTTTTAAATACAATTTCGGATGAGTTCTAAAAATTCAGTAATTTTTCGGAGAACACATTTGACGTACTATTTCACATGTTAACAGTTAGAGTAATGAGCTCATAATCGGAGGGTTGTGGGTTCGAATTTCGACTGCAGCGAGCTCGTGATTAGAGGGTTGCCAGTTTGTACTTCGTTGGATAGGCACAGTCCGTAACGTTAGGTTTTGCATTATGCCTGATCTCCCCTCCACTGAACTCTAATAGGGCTGCTGGAAGGCTGAAAGCCGGTTTGAAGGCAAAATGAAGGTTTGAGGCAAAATGAAGGTATGGCGGCTTTCGCCAACTCAACCCAAAAAAGGGACGGGAGATAGGAGTATCCATGCTAAAATCGCTTTATTTAAAAATTTATTGCGCTCTAAGTACAACTCTTTTGATAACGCTGATTATTGCAAAAAATCACGGAAATATTGTAGATAGTGAGAAAAAATGTTGTTTGTGTTGCTTTTATCGGAAAATATTATTTTTTAGAAGTTTTATACGTCCACATGAGTGGCTATATTTATTAACTTTTAACGGTAATTTTAGTTATTTTATGGTTCAATGCCTAAAATATTGCCATAATTAATTGAAGGAATTTAATATTAATTAATAAAAAATTAATTAACATTAAAATAATTAATAATTAACAACATAAATATTTTTTTAATTGTAATAAAATTTTAAAAACTATATTTTAATTGGTTCTAATTAGCATGTATAGTACCACTTAGCAATATGGGACCGAGTTTTAATTATGATTTATTACACAAGCAGCAAATAATAAACTAACATTTTTTAAAATAATGTGATTAAATTTTTAATTTGAAGAAAATATATACAAAAATTATTATGCAATAATACTCTTTAATAATTAGACTAACTGTGCTTTATTAATTAAACTATTAATTAGATTATACTTTATTAATTAAACTATTAATTAGATTATACTTTATTAATTAAACTATTAATTATATTATATACTTTATTAATTAAACTATTAATTATATTATATACTTTATTAATTAAAGTATTAACTATATTATATACTTTATTAATTAAAGTATTAATTATATTACTTTATAATTAAACTATTAATTATATTATATACTTTATTAATTAGACTACACTTTATTAATTATAATACTAATTAGATTATTCTTTATTTATTAGATTATACTATTAATTAAATTAAACTGTGTTAATTAAACTATATATTTTATTAATTAGATTCATTTATTAATTAGAGTAAGAATAATTAATTAAATAATTATCAATAAGCGAATTTACAAATAATTACGATGACTTCGGCCTTATAAGTCGATCTTATAGTTATAATCAATAAATATACTTTTGTAATACAATAAATACAAAAAGTAATCCCTATTGCAATGTAACCGGAATAAAACAAATTTACTCACTATTTTTTAGTTCAAATATAGTGTTTTTCTGGAATTCTTAATTAAAAATTATAATATAATTGATTTTAAAACGTAATTAAACATTTTAGTAACTTTTCAAAAACATAATAAAAGGAAATTTTATGTGATTAATGATTTATTAAATTTCTCTTTAAAAAATCCGTATCTAACGTCTAAACTCGTATACTATAATCCAATTATCACGTAAAATAGCTCGCCAACTGTAGTCAAAATATAATTGAAACAGCATCAAAAGCAAGCGATAAAAGTCGCCCATCTGGCAGCCATGTGCCTAACTCAACCCATTTTCGCGCCCATGCAGGCTTCATCGGCTTCAATACGCTTCTTCCTTCTAGGTCTTATACATTTCTATGCTCCCCTCCCTACCCCAAAGGTCAGAGACGAGAGTGGGTTAGTAGCCAACCAGGATCGACGCACCCTACTTTCTTCATACATGATGGTCATTTATCCCAATAGGCTGATTCCCCTTGATAAGGCTTTGCAATATTAATACCTTTTATGCCGCACAAGTTTCTGCCAATGACAGCTGTATCCCAACCGAGTTTAAAGACCATTCTGTACGACTCTGAAAAATAAGTTCTGACGCCACCGTACGATTGCGGTCATAATTTTGGAAATGACAAATGGTGATAATTCAGTTGTAATTCTGACAAGTTTGAAGCGTTGCAAAGAAGGCACCATTCAAACTCAATAAATGCAATTATCATCTCACCTCAAATATTTGCTAGTAACATTGACAGCTTTGCAATACAAATATTTAAGCAACATGATCATTTAAATAATAATTAATATTCAGCAGTCAATATTTCATGAAAAATCGACAATTTTGTAGCAATGGAAAACTCTTCATTTTTTTCAACCGAAGTAGCTTTCGCAATCTCGACACCCTTTTCTGCAAAGCCAAAGGGGAAGTGGATCTATCCACGTCTCTGCCGCCTTCTCAACGCAATCCACCTGTCGAACTTACAATAGTGTTGCAACATTTTTGCGCCACTCGGTAAACTGTAAATTAACATTGCAATCATCCTTGGTAATCGATCCATGGCACGGGGCCTCCCTGTGATGTTCACCTCCCGCGAATTTTCCTCAGAGAAGTGCTCCTGTCAAGGCCAGGAGGTGGAGGTCGGGTCCGTCACAAAACAAACATGGCAGGGGTGTTGCCCGGCTTCGTGCATTTTGGAGCAGCAAAAATGTATTTTGGAGCAGGTAAAATCGAAATTTGGAGCAGCAAAAAGGCGTTTTGGAGCAGTTGAAAGTGAAAATTCGGAGCATCAAAAAAGGCTTTTTGGAGCAAATGAAATTAAAATTTAATAAAGCTTTTGGGTGTAGCTAAATTTTAAAACTCTCATGTACCCCATGAATTAAGATGTAACCTCAGAAAACTAAGGCCTCTAGATCATAGCCTAATGATAAAAACTTCAATGAACACTGAAGTTTTCATTGCACCTAACTAAAAGAAAAATGCACAATTTAAGTAAAAAACATGATGCATTCCTAATAGTAAATGCTTAATGTTACATTGAAATTAGAATAAATGTACCTCTAACAGTAAAAACGTAATATAGCTTGCAGGAAAGAAGAATACATCCATAAAAGAAAAAAACCATAGAACCCTACTATAAAATATTGTTAAAGAAAACGTTAACAAGAAAAAAACCGCTAAAAACTAAAGACATTTTTATTTTACGAACAAGCTGAAATTTTTTTAATATTTAATACTAAAAATTTAGGTATGGTATTTGTAAATTGCCTCCAACTTAAAATTTTTCAATAAAAATAAAATAAATATTTACATATATTCAACTTGTTAGTATTTTTTTTAAAAAACATTTTAGTCTTTTTCTTTAAGTTGGTTTTTTTAAAAAAAAAGATTTTCACCTGTTTAGTTTTTAATTACCAAGATGCTTCGTCCACTGCTATTATTCACCAGGAAGCTCAAGTTTTTGTTAATTTTTTTCCAAGGCTTAGTTATCCAGTTTAATAAATGAAATAATATTGTAGTTAGACAATCAATATCCAACAATGAAAATATTTTGAGATAGGATAAAAAGTTATAGAGGCTTGATTAATCGATATTTTTGGATAAATAAAAGCCAGATAACAGTTTTTTGTTTTTAAATTTTTGTTTGCTGAAGCAGATTTTTCTCAATCCAACAAAAAAATAATTTTTGAAATAGGACAAAAAAAAATTTCAAACGGTACATTTAATTCAGAATTCGTGATAGTTAAATGCCGGACAACCGGATATTTGTTCCCAAGTGATGCATCCTCTATCCGATAACTTTTTTATCTCCAAATTTCTGAATTAGAATAGAAGTCACTCGAATATACATACATGAGAAAAAAATATATAAGTGAAATTGATAACCTCCTCCTTGACGCGTTTGGTGGTATTGGTAGGTGCCCTTTAAATCGGTTAAAAAGCAATTGCACAATGTGTATCCTTTACAACAAATACCTGTTGAATTACAAAAAGCAAAAGTGTACTCCTTTAAGCAAATAAACTTGTAAAAAAATTTTCCAGTTTGCCCCTAAAATAATGCCTAAACAACTCCAAAAAAAAAGTCCAATGTACCTTTAAAAAAAATCCTATAATACACTTAAAATAAAACCAAAGGGTACACTTTAAGGTAAAAGGAAAATTCCATGAAAAAAAAGAAAAATTTCCGAAAAGAAAAATTCCAGTGTACTATTAAAAGAAAAGCCTAATGTACCACCAAAAGAAGAGCCCAGTGTACAAACCAAAAGAAAAACCTAATCTACCCTTAAAATAAAACATCAGAGAAAAAAAAAATAAAGGCTTTATATGTATCATAAATAGAAAAGCCCCAGTGTATACTTAAAAGGGGAAAAAACAATGTACCCTTAAAAGTAGAGCCTAATCTATCTAAAAAAATAAAAGTCCAGTGTACCTTATACAAGAAAAAAAAACTTATCACTCAAAGAAAAATCCCAGTGTACCACTAAAAGAAAAGCCCAGTGTACCACCAAAAGAAAATCCCAGTGTACCATAAAAAAAACCAGTGTACCACTAAAAGAAAAGCTTAATCTACCCTTAAAATATAACACCAGAGAACAATTAAAAGCTTAATGTATCCTAAATAGAAAAGCCCCAGTGTATACCTAAAAGGAAAAAAAATAATGTACCCTTAAAAGTAGAGCCTAATCTATCTAAAGAAAGGCCCATTGTACATTATACAAGAAAAAAAATGTATTCCTATTTGAGAATTTTGGATACTTAAATATATACCCTCTACCTTGATGCATTTGGCTGTATTGGTTAACACGTTTTAAGTCTGTTAATAAGCAAATGCACAAAGTGTATCCTTTACAACAAATACCAATTGTATTTCAAAAAGTGTACTCCTTTAAGCAAATGAACTACTAAAATAAAATTTCCAATTTACCCCCCAAAATAATGTGCAAACATCTTCATAAGTAAAAGTGCAATGTACTTCTAAAAGAAAACCCAAAATACACTTAAAATAAACCCAAAGGGTTTTCTTGAAGGTAAAAAAAATATGTCCGAAAAGAAAAATCCCAGTATACCTTAAAAGAAAAAGCCCTGTGTATCCCCATAAAGAAAGCCCAATGTACCACCAAAAGAAAAGCCCAATATACCACCAAAAGAAAAGCCCTGTGTACCACCAAGAGAAACACCCAGGGTACCCTTAAAATAAAAAACTAAAGAACAATTAAAAGCATAATGCATCCTAAAAAGAAAAGCCACAGAGCAGCCCTAAAAGGAGAAAAAAAATGTACCCTTAAAAGTAGAAGCTTAATATATCCAAAAAAGAAACGCACAATGTACCTACACAATAATAAAAAAAATTATGTAAAGGAAAAACCCAATGTATTTTTCAAAGAAACAGCCCAACGTGAACATACCCTTAAAATAAAACTTAATGTGCCCTTAAAAATAAAAGCCGTTATGGAATATGCCCATTGTGTCAATAAAAAAGCCCTGTACCTCTTTAAGAAAAGTCTAATGTACGCCTCAAATTAAAATCCTAATTTATCCCAAAAAGAAAAAAATATAACAATGCACAAAAAAGAAATCAGTGTACCCATAAAACCTAAACCTATCTCTAAAAAAAATATAAATATACTTTTTATGTACCTATACAAGTAAAAGCCCAATGGCCTCTAAAAGTTAAAGTCCAAAAGCATAAAAAAAATGTACCCCCCTTTTAAAAAATAGATCAAATCATAATTTAAAAGAAAAACTAATGTCAAATGTTAATGTACCCCCAATTTCTGTAACTTAAATATATTCCCAAGACCAATGTATTCTAAAAACTAAATCTAAGTGTATTCCAAAATATATGAAGTTTTAACTAAGAAATAGTACCTTCCAAACGAAAACTATCATGCACCTTTTAATTTTTAAAGTACAAAGTCAATATGTCTTCATAAATGATAGATTAGAGTATATCCAAAAAAGTGTAACTTTGTAATGAAATCAATGTACTTTTTAAAGTCCATTGCACCATTACTATCAGAATATTTGAAAGTTTGCTATGTCCTCCCTCCTCTTTCATTTAAGTCTAAAGAAATCGTGAAATGGGCAAATTATGAATATATTTTAGTTAAAAGTTAAGTAGAGGGCCATATTTACAGAAGAGAAATAATTGTATTCTCTACATAGGGTCAAAAAATTAAAATTAGCGGCAAAATTATGAATTTGGCGCATGTTTGGCTAAAAATCGGTGTTTTGGAGCAGCTTGGAGCAGAAATCGCGAATAGGCGCAGTTTGCGCAGGCGCAACACCCCTGCATGGGCGATGAATAGGCAATTCAAGGATTATGCATTTCCCTACTGGCCCCGGGTAGCTGGGGAATTCGTTAAGGCAGCGTTTCTCAATCTTTCAGTATTCGCGGCCCAGTTTTCAATCATAATTTTCATCGCGCCCCCCCCCCCCCACTCCCCCGCTTACAATAAAACTTATACAACAATAATGTCTATTGAGTATTTTGGATCCTGTTTTTAAATTATTTTTAACTAACTGCCAAAACAAGAGTAAAAGCGAGCAAACGTTGGCGAGGAACCACATCTGGCATTTTGCCAAGCGGGCGGTGAACAGATGAAGCGAATGAAAGCGGGGAAAATTTAAATATTATATTTGAAATGAAAGCCAAACAGGGAGATAACATTAAAAGAATGTGAAAGTAGAAAAAATCGTTAATGAAAGTTAACCTAGACGGGGTGTGCTAAATTTAGGAACTGGGAATACATTTTTTCGAATAATAAAAGAAATAAAACAGAAGCATGACTAAGCAAAAGAAAAAAAATAAGTAATGTTTGATGAAGGGAATCCACACGACGGATCGTCTCGAACATGCGCAGAGCAAATGTTTTCTCATTAGAAGAAGGAAAATGTTCGATAACACAAGTTTAAATTCCAGCCAGTCGCATTCGAGTCGACACTTCTATCGCTATCGAATCTATCGTAAATGTGTATGTTATATATGATTTCGTAGAAAAATTCATAGACTTCACGACAAGTGGCGAAACCAAAATACAATTTAGTAATAAATCACTATTTGAATTTTGGGCAGGTGTAGAGAATGATTTTTCTACGCTAAAAACAAGGGCATTTCGCATTCTATTACAATTTTCAACGTCCTACCTTTGTGAAACTGGATTTTCTGCTGTGGCTTCTTTGAAGACAAAATATAGATCTCGGCTTAATATAGAAACAGAACTGAGAATGGCTATTTCTAATATTAAGCCTTCCTTCGAAAAACTTTTCTCTGCAAGACAGGCCCAAGGAAGTCACTAATAATTATTAAATTTGTTTTTAATTTAGTATGTTTTGGTTAAGTAAGTTTTGATTTAGTAAGTTGTTTTACTTTATTTGTTAAATATATCGAAATGTATTTTGTTTTCTATGTGTATGTGTGCTTTCCTTTCAGTCAGTTAATCAATTTTTTTAAATAATATTTTCTCTTGGATATTCTCGCGCCTCCCCTCTAGTGTGCTCGCGCCCCCCTAGGGGGGCGCGCCCCACAGGTTGAGAATCGCTGCGTTAAGGCATATACATTAAGATAAATTGGGTGGCACCACGTCGTGGCTTGAACCCTCAATCAGTGCGCCAGTGGCGAGGCGTGACTTTTTGCGATGGTCATCGCCCTGAGCGGCATCTACCCCCACACCGAGGTAATAGCTTTGCGACCGTCAACTGTTGTTGTAGTCATCCCCCCTTCCCCCCCTCCACCTTCCTCTGTTTTGTGGGAGAAAATTGTAGGAAATACTTTTCACGGGCATTCATATTTGTCCCTTTTCATTTAACTCACGATCTTTCTGATATTCATTATTGAGATGTTTAGTAAGAAGCAAAAGCAAACTTGCAAAAAATGATAGCGAACTGTATTTACGTTGAAAGTACCACAAAATGAAATAAAAAATAAGCGTATGCTTCTAAAATGTCTATTTAGAAAAAAATTCTTTAAAAAAAAATTACTTTTTTTTTTCAAAGCCTCCATGTTCCAAAGCATTTTGTTAATAATTTTTTAATTAATTCAGTACATAGCACTTCAAAAGAAGTCAAAATAAATAAGGACCAAAAATACTTGGCGTAATAAATGTGTGAATGAACATCATCCCCCCTCCTCCAACATTCAATCAAATCACTTCGGGTTAGGCTATATGGCGGCGGGTTAGGTTATATGGACAGCGGGAAAATTGTTTTTTTTTTGTCAATTGATTTCATAAACCAATCAACCTTTTTCATAATTTATAATTGTCCATTTACATACTTCGATTTATTTTTATTTTAATCCTGGGTTATACTGTTTAAATATTTAAAAAAATATATATTTTCAATTCAATGCAAGGCCATTGCATTTAATTATAAGTAGCCAAATTGTTTCGTTTGAGTATGCCGATGTCTTTATATATACACACATATATTTGCCAAATTAATAAATAAAATAACAAAGAAAATGTGTTGTATTACTGAATACATATTTAAAAGAGCATAAGTTTACAAGTTTTTTGGACGTTCATTCAAAACAAAACCGTTAGTTGAACAATGTACAGCGTAATAAAAAATTAACTTGCTTTTCTGTCAACCTATAAGGAACTTTTTCAAAACATTTCTTGAATTTCTTAATTTCTGATATATTTTTTTTTACTTACACAGAATATTTTTTGGAAAAAATTTTGTTAATGATTTTATTTTGGGTAATTAGTTGTTTGCAACTTTTATTATACAGAAAAACCGTTTTCCATAACGTAATGAGAATTGTTTTTAGACAAACAATTCTTTAAAATAATGAAAAATCAGACGAAAAAACGCAAACACAAAACAAACGAACTTAAAACGAAATGACAAGTTAGACGATTTAATGAAAACATACAGGCTAAATATGTCGAAAATATTAAAAACAAAAAAATCTCTATTGCCAAATGAGGCATTACAAAGCCAATCTGGCAAGCATACTGTCCACGAAGCACCGGTCTAAGGTTGCCTTGAAGAAGCTGTGAACTCCACAGATGACCAGGAGGCCAAATCAGCTTAGAGACTTGCCTAATCAGCATGTCTCTATCCTGACCAGGCTGTTTGAGCACGAATCTGATTGGTTGACACTCTTACAAGCGATTCGGTTTTCTTACAGATGAGCTCTGGCGAAGTTTTAGATGTTTTAATCGCCAGATTCTTTATTCTTGGCACGATTAGAGAGTGCGGGTTTATTTATATTGTTATTTTGTTTTTGTTTACTGTATATTCTAGTTTTCGGTTTAAATTGATTTAATGGCTTCACTTTTTGGGACGTTTTAAACGTTTAAAGAAAAGAAAAATTAAATAAAGTAAACAAATGCACTTAAAACTTTTTTTAATTGATAAAATATCGATTTAAAAAAAAAATATTTAATTATTTTTAATTTATATTTTAATTTTTGCGTGGTCATCGGCGAATCTACCGATGACTGGACCCTTCGCCACTGCAGTGCGCTACCAACTAGGCCACAGACACATTCCAGCTGGATTATGGAAATATTTTTTTAAAAAGATATTTATTTATGCAATATTTCTCAACTTATCTAAGTCGGTTAAAATTTTAATGGAATTTTGGAAATCCGAGCATCGGGTTCACCTTTTGAAGATGAATAGTAACTATACATAATTGTTTAGCCTTTTATGCGGAGAAGTAGTCAAGTAGGTGTTTTGCGAACCGCCCGAGCGGTTAGGGTAACGAACTTATAATCCGGGGGGTTGTGGGTTCGAATTTCGATTGAGAATCCAGCAAGCTTGTGATCAGAGGGTTGCCAGTTTTTTCTTCGATGAGTAGGCTGAGTCCTGTTTTCTTCGATGAGTAGGCTGAGTCCGCACCATACCGTTAGGTGTCGTTCGTGAATACTTTGTACGCGCGCGTGCTCCGACTTCAGTAATCTGTAGATATCTTCGCACTTGTCATAAGTTTAGACTTCTTGGTATAAATGTTTTCGTTTTGAACTTTCCTATTATTCAAGTGAACTTTAGTGCGATAATTTGGCTTCATGATGAAATCTTCGATAAACCGTCTCATTCCACTCCACACACATGGTTTAAACTGTCAGCTTGTCAAATTAAATTGTAGAAATCGTCGTCCTCTACAATAACTTAAATTCCGAAATTGTTTTTGATTGTTACTAAAAACCTTGAGAATTGAACTTGTGTGCAGTATTGGAGCTTATCAAATGAAGCTTGTCAATTTAAGAATTCCCACTTAATTCCCCTTTTTACATTTTTTATTTTTTGGATAATTGGTTTAATTAAATGATTATTAGAGTAAATGAAAAATAACTACCAAAATCATTAACTTTTATTTGTTTCTGGTAAACTAAATTTTATTACACAAACGTCAATATCTTTGGAATATTTTTTATGAAAATTTTCATATGAGTACTTCAAATTAAAATTGACCTGGAGGATTGGCTTCATCTTCACATTCCACTGCTTTGCTACCTTCTCGATTTTCTAAAAATAAAATCACTTTATTTAGCTCGAAATCAAATAACTTATCAGAAATTGAGATCAAACAAAAAAACCTAAAAATAATATTAAAAAAAAACTCACATATCCTGACTATTTAATAAAATATACATCATATTTTTAAATAGTGGACCCATGGATACACAAAAAGGCATTCTACTTATATGATGATTATCTTAATATTATTGGTAAAATATTTTGCTGGAAGAATTTGTCCTCTTACATTTTTTAACGATTTCATATAATAGTTGTTAAAATGGAAAATGAAAATTAGCCAGAAATTATGATACATAAATGTGAGGATATTTTATAGAGGAACTGACATGACAATAAAAAAAATATATTATGGATATTAAATTTTCACTATTTTCAGTGCAAAAAAAAAAACAGATTTTCCAAAACAATTTTTTTCTATCCTTTGGCAAAATGTTTCTTGACCAAAATATAGACAAGAGCCATAAATGCAAGATATAAAATAATTTTTCAGGTGTTCAAAAAGCCTTTTCGATCTTACTAAGTCTCATTAATCGGAACCGAACATAAAACAAGCCAAATATTTATAATTTGTTCTAGAAACTATCAGGACCCAGTCACACTCTATTAAAAATAGGTACAAAAATAAAACACAATTCATTAATGGGACAGTTCATGCACTTTTTTAGTCATTGCACTATTTTTATAACACGGTACAGCAACGGACATACGAGCCATACAATTCAGATTGTAAGAAAAAGTATTGACATAATTTGTGTATGGGTTTAATAACATCTAACAAATTAAAAAAGGAATTGACTGTTCCGACAATTTTTGAAATTTTATTTGAATTAAAATTTACACAATACTTCCTTTAACATTTTACAATTTATTTTAATGATTTAATGTAGATTAAAAGTCAGCTAAAAAATTATAATTAAATTAACCTTCATAAGTTAGTAATTTTATCAAAAGAGATTAAAAAATAAACTAAAATAAAATATTTGTTTACTTGTTAATACCCTTAACAATACATTCAAAGGTGTTACACAAGCTAATATAAAGTACTTTCTTTATGTATATTTCTGCCTAATGTGACAGTATTTTAGTTATATGGTGAATATTTCTATAGCAAATTATATAATTATTTTATATAATTTGTAAAAAGGAGAATTTCATTTAATTTTAGTTAAAAAATTCCAATATGATTTATATGTATTTTAATTAAGAGTTATTGTAATTCTAATGTATATTGAAAATACTTTTTACTTGATGAAATCTAATATATAAACCTGAAAATGTGTCTGTTTGTCGGCAAGATGGGTTCTGTATCTTCTTGCACTACCAATTTGGATTTTTTATGATGTCAAATTTGAGTAATCAAATAATTTTAACATTTCTTACAGAATTAATATGGATAAAATCCCACACAAACACGTTTTTGAGAAAAACTGAGTTCCATTTTTTTTCTTTCGAATTTTTGTTACTTTTATTAATTTTTTTTGTATGTTCTATCTTATTTGAGATAATTTTAATGAGATAAATTTTCAAAAATGTATTTGTGTGGGAAACATTAAAAATGCATCTTCACGTGCATCTTAAACAAATTATGTTGCAAGTTTTAGTGGTGTTTTGTGTTCATGAAAATTTATATTTTTAGTATTTCTTAGTACCAGAAACGTAAGAACCATACAATATAACAGAATTCTAAAACTGGTTATACATATTGTAAGAAAAACAACAATAGGCAAGTCAAGTGTTTAAAAAAGTAATGCTATTTTCAAGTCAATTAGTTAAAAATGTTTTATTTTTCATTAGTTCGCTATACTGCATTTTGACTGTACACATATTCACACCAATACCCATCTCATGTGGAAAAGTTCTGGAGAATTTTACGAAGTTTGACATGAACTTTGAGTTATTTTAATTCGATTAATATTGAAACTATGCTGGTTTTTAAGCTTAAAGAGGGAAATACAAAATTTATTAATTAAAAATCCAGCTTTGTAAAAAAACAACTACAACACTGAATTAACACTATGGAATATATGCCACAAATGATTAAGTGCTGTCTGTAATACATACTTTGAGTGTAGAGAACTTGTGCAGGCTGTACACAGTTTGCCGAGACAAGGAAAAGGCTGTTTCCAAAAACTGGAGGTGGATTCCTACGGCCAAACATGGAAAACATGAGTAAAAGTGACATGCATAAGGTTACAACAGTAAACAACTCACTTTGCTTATGAGCAGTAATGTTTACACATTCTTTTACTCTCTGTTGCTCTACATGAAATACAAGGAACAGTACCTAATAGTTAGGGAGTGGTTCTTGGAAGACAACATGCATACATAGAGTAATGAAAATATTGTTTTTAGTTAATGTTTCAGTAATTTCTAGTATTTTTATATGTTTAGTAGCCTTGTGTAGTGGTGTAAATTACGTAGGTTTATTACACAGTGTAAAAGCACTGGATATTTTTCAAATAAAAATAATGATGCTACTTTCTAATACTACAGACCAACTACGGGCTACCATCAGAAAATATATAAAATTTATAAATACTCAAATTGAACAACAATTTTAAAAAATGTATTTTTAAATGATATGAACATCCACTCACATACCATCATCCACTAATATACATAATATAAAAGTATCTTTAAACATTTTTCACATTTAAAGCATTGTGGGAAATTAAAAAATATTTTAATACTAAAATATTATTAAATAAATGATTTTCTTATTTCCTATTAAATTTATAGGAAATATAAATTAAACTCTCTTACAGCAAAAACAAACTTATAGATTGGATATTTTGTTCATTTCAAGTTCAAACACGCGTGAGCTTCTGCAGAAGCCTCTGTGATTTGCGCATTCAAACCATGTGGTTATTTTTTTTTAAATAATGAAATAGATTTTTAATTTGTATATATTTTTATAGCAAATCTAATACATATCTTACGTAAAAGGTATCCAATGCTTATGTCTTTATATATTCTATAACATTTTGTTTAAATGCCGAAACTATTTAGTATATGGAAGTATGTAGTTGTTCATAAAGTATGTTAAATATTTACAAAGTTGGTACTTTAATTTGAGTGATGAATGCATATAATCTAGCAATGATTATAAAACATTGTGTACAAATACAAAAATATGAATATCAAAGTAATTATATTGCTAAGGGTATCTCTTTAATTGTTGCGCATAAACGGTTTACTGATAATTAAGTAATAAATTAAGTTGCAGACAAGTCTTGCTCACTAAAGTGTTGTAGCAGACTGTTTAGAAATTTTCTGCTACTGGGCATCACGAAAGATTCGATATTCCATACAAATTTTTATAAAATTAAATTTCTTAAAAGTTTTCATTCAAACGTTATTCAGCCAAGGTTTTAACACTTATTTCTTTTGCCCTATTAACACAAGTACAAAATAAAAATTTTAAACATACATTCATGTTAAATTTAAACAAAATAATTTAAAGTGGGAATCTACAAATAATATTTTATGATAAAGCTCAGATGACTTTCAAAACCTATAAAAGTTAATTATGCCTTAGTATTTAAATGATGGGGAACATTATGCATACAGATACATAGGTAACAACTAATATTATTTTAAAAATTGATATATAAAAAAATTCTGCATGTTTTTTTAAAAAGTGGTAAAAGTAATAGGGTCATTCCATGTCAATTCAACGGGACCATGACACCCACCCCCCTCCGATTTTTTTAAAATTTGGTGAAAACGCTTTCCTAGGGGGTCAAAGTAAATATCCGAAAATTTTTTGCTGTATCTCAAATAGTTTTTATTTTACAGCCATTCGAAATTTCAGAATTTCAGCTCATCTTGCACGTTTGAGATTTTTAAAATCAGTCGCATATATCTAGAGATAAAATTATTTCTCCAGAACTATTCATTGGATCTCTATGAATTTTTTTTGGCAAATCAATAAAAGCCTATTGATGTTATAAAAAAATACTTCATTCCTCAAAATCAATAAAAAAATCCAGGAAAAAATTTGAAAGAGGCAAGTATTTGATTTTTTTTGTAGAAAAACTTACTTTATTAAATCGAAATTATCAAAAAGAGGGTCCTCTACAATTTTAATTTTTTATATACGAAAATAATTGTAAGAACATGTTTTATCATAATAAAGAATAATATTAATGGCTATTTTTCTCTTTATAGTAAAAATTTTCACTTTTGTCGGCCATCTTGAAAAATCACATATCTTGAATTTTTTTTAAAAACAAACACATTTTTATTTAGCAATATAATTATAATACTGAAATTTTTATATAATCATTTGTTATTCTGATAACATTCATAAAATATTTTAATTAAATAACTTTGAAATAACAATATTAAAGTCCCTTTAATTAAAACTTAATTTCAAGAAATTTGTTTTCTAGTCTATAAGTCAGTTCAACGAGACCATGGCACTTACCACCTCCGTTTTTTATAAAAATTAGTGTAAACTCTTTCTTTGTAGATAAAACTATATATACAAAATTATTTTGCTGTATCTCAAATAGTTTTCGTATTACAGCCATTCAAAATCTCAGCTCATCTTACACATTGAAGATTTTCAAAATGAGGCGCATATATCTAGATATAAAATTCTTTCTCTGGGACTATTCATTGTATCACTATGAAATTTTTTTGGAATATCAATAAGAGCATACTGATGTTACAAAAAAAAATTCACTCCCCAAAATCAATATAAAATTTCAGGAAATAATTTAAAAGAGGTAAGTATTTGATTTTTTTGTAGAAAAACTTACTAAATCTAAATTATCAAAAAGGTCTTCCACAATTTTACTTTTTTATATATGAAAATAATTGTAGGAACATGGTTTATCATAATAAAGAATAAAATTGATGGCTATTTTACTCTTTATAGTAAAAATGTGCACTTTTGTCATTCTGGAACTTTTATATAATTATTTGTTATTCTGATAGCATTCATAAAAGTTTGAATTAAATAATTTTTATATAAACATTTTGAAGTTAATTTAATTAAAACTTAATTACAAGAAATTTGTTTTCTAGTCTATAGCCATACTCAATTTTGCAACTTTCTTTTTTTTTGGTGATCACAGACAAAAAAAAGGAAAATTCTCATAAATGTATGTGCCTCCCTACAAGGGCCTCCATGTGTTGTAGACATTTGATTGGGACATAATGTAAACACTTGAAGCCACTTGAGCTATGGAATGTTCACATGGAGATGGACAGAAAAGAAGTTGGGAATGAACTTAGTAGTCACACTTTTATAAAGAATATCTCGGAAGGATAATTTTAATTTTGGTTAGTTAAATGGTTTTCAAATTGTAGTTAAGTTTAAAACTGAAAAGTGGAACCTTCAAAATGTAGTGTGGGAAAGATAACATCAAGTGAATGCCGTTTAAGTTATATTTTAGTGTCAATAAAGGAACTGAAGAAATTGATAGTTTGAGTTGACAGAGAACAATTGATTTTATGAATACTTTGAATGTTATACTATTAATTTTATTTAAAGTTTTTTTTTTAATATTTAATCTATCTAGATATTTTAATTAAGTAAATGGTATCAAAATAACAAATATTCATGCAAAAGTTTTAGCATTATAATTTTATTGATAAATAAAAATGTTACTTTTTTTTAAATTTCAACAAGTGCGAGTTTTTAGATGGCCAACAAAAGTGCAAACTTTTACTATAAAGAGTAAAAAAGCCATCTATTTTATTCTTTATTATGATAAAACATGTTATTACAATGAGTTTTATGTATAAAAAATTAAATTTTGAAGGACACTGTTTTCGATAATTTAAATTTAATAAAGTCAGTTTTCTACAAAAAAAGATCAAATTCTTGCTCTTTCAAAATTTTTCCTGAAATTTTATATTGAATTTGGGGAATGAAATATTTTTTTATAACATCAATATGCTTTTATTGATTTTCAAAAAAAAATTCATAGAGATACAATGAATAGTTCTGGAGAAAGAATTTTATATCAAGATATATGCGCCTCATTTTGAAAATCTTAAATGTGTGAGATGAGCTGAGATTTTGAATGGCTGTAATACGAAAACTATTTGAGATACAGCAAAATAATTTTGTATATATAGTTTTATCTACAAAGAAAGAGTTTACACTAATTTTTATAAAAAACGGAGGTGGTAAGTGCCATGGTCTCGTTGAACTGACGTATAGACTAGAAAACAAATTTCTTGAAATTAAGTTTTAATTAAAGGGACTTTAATATTGTTATTTCAAAGTTATTTAATTAAAATATTTTATGAATGTTATCAGAATAACAAATGATTATATAAAAATTTCAGTATTATAATTATATTGCTAAATAAAAATGTGTTTGTTTTTAAAAAAATTTCAAAATATGTGATTTTTCAAGATGGCCGACAAAAGTGAAAATTTTTACTATAAAGAGAAAAATAGCCATCAATATTATTCTTTATTATGATAAAACATGTTCTTACAATTATTTTCATATATAAAAAATTAAAATTGTAGAGGACCCTCTTTTTGATAATTTCGATTTAATAAAGTAAGTTTTTCTACAAAAAAAATCAAATACTTGCCTCTTTCAAATTATTTCCTGGATTTTTTTATTGATTTTGAGAAATGAAGTATTTTTTTATAACATCAATAGGCTTTTATTGATTTGCCAAAAAAAATTCATAGAGATCCAATGAATAGTTCTGGAGAAATAATTTTATCTCTAGATATATGCGACTGATTTTAAAAATCTCAAACGTGCAAGATGAGCTGAAATTCTGAAATTTCGAATGGCTGTAAAAAAAAAACTATTTGAGATACAGCAAAAAAAATTCGGATATTTACTTTGACCCACAAGGAAAGCGTTTTCACCAAATTTTAAAAAAATCGGAGGGGGGTGGGTGTCAAAATCCTTTTTTTCCCGTTGATTTGATATGGAATGACCCAATAGTGATACATTGATTGCTGTGGATGTCATCGCTGGACAGAATTTAGTTATTTCAGGCTATGTGGGGATAATTGGTGATTAGGAAAAGTGACTTATCTTTGAGTTATCGTCGAACCCTGCCGGTAATGTTTCCTATGCAATTTATTATGTAAACTTAGGGTCTCTTTGCATATCGTTGGGAATTGGCCTGAGAATATTTTTTGAAAGTAACATGATATATACTCGTTTGGTGAAGAATAATGTGGCACAACTGATTGCACATCAAAAACAGACTGCATTTTGTAAAATAAAAATATATTAATTTAAATAATTATATTTTGTACTCTAAACAGACTAAACCAAAAATTAAATATAATTTTCTAACCAAAATTCTAAGGCTAATCAATGTGTTAAGCAGTGGTATAATCAAAACAACATTTGACAAATGCATAATGTGAATTAAAAAAAAAAAGAATGAGAACCACTTTTATAATCATCATTTACATATACAAATAATGACGACCCACTTCAGACACAAGCTGAGCGACGTTGGTCTTGTTTAACGCATCTAAACAATCCTACAATGCTGATGCAGATGTCTTTTAAAACTGCAGAAATATGACAAATTAGCCTCCTCGTCAAGGAAACTTTTCCATTTATCTATTGCTCTAATATAAAAATATTTTTTTCTACCTTCCCACATTATGTACATGTTTATGTTGTGATTTGAAGAACTTGC
Organism: Troglohyphantes excavatus; assembly: GCA_963932185.1. Lineage (NCBI taxonomy): Eukaryota > Metazoa > Arthropoda > Arachnida > Araneae > Linyphiidae > Troglohyphantes > Troglohyphantes excavatus. The sequence goes on along the minus strand of OZ010667.1, from coordinate 71,683,298 downwards.
ACCCATAACCTTTAGTCATAATGGCTGTATTAAATTTTAAACCTTCAACTTCAACCTATTTGATAAATTTTAATAGTTAGTTTTTACCTTTAGTTTTCTTGAGTGTATAAACTAGTCTCTACAGTTCATTCCTGCAGTAATCCCAACTAATTTCATAGCCCTATGTTGAAGGCATTCTAACAAATCAATATCTCTTTTAAGACTAGGTGACCAAAATTGAACTGCATAAATTGGAATTAGGCTTAACCAATCCCCTATACAATGGAAATATTATCTTTTAACATTACTATTGTAATGATCCAAATATTTATACTCACACACCTTCATTATTTTTTGTGCCAAAGGGAGGGTTCATAATGACAGTGTCGAACGCCTTTTGCCACCTAGTATCGTTCAGATTCAAAACATCGCATTGAATGAAATCTACATTCTTGCACTGAAGGTCCTCTCTGTTTCTGCTCGCTATTTCCAGGGCGCTTGCGTCTATGTCGAATCCCACACAGAAACTAAAAAGAATACACAATTGAGGAATTAGAGTACTATTGAATGACATTGTTAAGTTTGAAACTAATGAAAATGAACAAGCAGATTTTATTAACAAATATCAGGGCTGTGGCTTTAGTGAATTGTCTAACCCACTGTAACTCACACGATTTTTGTAATTGTAAAGTTGTTTTCACTGCTTGGATATTAAAATAATTTTTCCTGGTTATAATTTTTTTTAATTAATTGTAAAGAGATAGCTCAGGTTTTTACTCACAAACTTTTTAATTAAAAAATATCGTAAATTGGAGTATTTTTATGAAAATCATGTGCATTGCCAAAATAACTGGGAAATGCAAATACACTCATTGAATAATGCAGACACGTAATTGAATAAACAAAAATAAGATTATATTTTATTTTCACGGTAATTGTTAAGCACATTAGTTAGCGGAAATCAGTCTTCCAATAAAATGAAATTTCCCAAGCCTGATAATGAGCAGGGTTTTTATTTTTTACAGTCTGCCTGAATATTTCTAGAATTGTGTATATTACATATTTTTGGCTAATAGGATTGACATAATTTTGATTGCTTTGTTACATTATAACACAAACCTTAGGATCATCCTACACAGATAAGATAAATGTGCACAAGTTTTACAAACAACTTTGTGATTGGAGCATAAAAACCACAAAAGCTTATGCACATTTATCACATCAATGTAGGATGGGCCATAGAAGCAATTTTCAAAGTTACTAACTGTTTTTTAATTTGAAATAACTTCAATTTTTTTATACCACATTTTTGAAATTGATTGATAAAATTAGAATATATTTATTTATAAATTGGGGGAAAAAAGATAACTAAATAAGATTTTTTTTTTATGTATTTTAACTATAATGTATAAAAATCTTTAGAATGTTCTTAGTTACCTAATTTAATAAAGCAAACAAATATATATATATATATATATATATTGATTATTTTGATAAAAACTTAGGAACCTATTTGTGTCAGAAAAATATTAATTATTTTATTAAACAAATTATATTAATTGAAGATTTCTTTTATAATTATCAGATTCCAGATTTGATTATTAAATTAACTGTCAAAAATGGCAACATAACAAATGACACTTAAAATTTTTGTTATGCATACAAATTTCTCTCTTTGCCAAACACAGTGAATTAAAAAGAAAAAGGTTAAATCAATATCAAAATGAATAAGAACATGGAAAAGTCCTACGCTGCATCAGAGAGGGCAGCCCCTAAGGTCAGGGTGCCACATCCACAGCCCAAGTCGGCCACAACCTTTCCCATTAACCCATCAAAATGTTCATTGATCTGCTGGAAGATGAAAGCTAGATGAAGAAATCACAAACAAAACAATCATCAAATTTCCATTCATACTATTGTTAGACAGTAAGATTTTTTAAAGTTAAAAATAGATAAAAACTATAAAATTGATATAAAGAATAGTAAAAAGAATGCAGGTAAAGTTTAAATAAGTAAGGAAACTTGTTTTTTTTAATCACATGTTTATTTTAGTGAATTTTTGGTGGCAAAAGGTTTAAACTGTTCAAATAAATTGAACTGGAAGATGTAAAAAGGGGATATGGGCCATGCTAAGTCGATGAAACATAGTATCTCCTTTACACAACTTTTGTTTTAATTGTAAAAACCTAAAACTTTCTACAAAAAAAATTGAACTTCTCAGTTTTTTTTTTAAATATGAAAAACTGTAAGGAAAGCATATATTTCCCATATGAGTCATCACTAGTATTTTTGGATTCAAGTGGTTTTGCTTTCTAAATAATCTGTACAATGTCGAAGCAGTTTAGACGTTCTCCCTAATATGCTTACATTTTATATAGATTTTTAATATTCTACTTTGGAAGTTTTTAGTGTTTAAATATTACTAGGCTTAGAAAAACAATGTTTCAAGAGATTTTGTATTATATCGTATGAGAACTTTAGTTAAATACACTTTATGAATTGTTTTTGAAAATCATCATACTTTTTGAAAATCTTTAATATTGATATAAAAATAGGCCAGCAATTGGGATAAAATTAAAAAGTAAATAAAAATGCAGTGTTCTAGGAAAATTTTGGGTGCATTAGAATTAAACACACTTATTTTGAATGATTACTAGGTACAATGACATTTGCAACAGATTTTATTTCTCACTTAGTTTTAATGTATGCCTTTGAAAACGGTTTTTACGTATACTACAATAATAGCACTTTCACAAAACATAATTTTAATTGCTTTTTGTAATCAGGCAGTTAATGAAGAATTGTGTAATATGCTGTTTTTAAAGGAGATATTCACATGGAAGTGTGTTCAAAGTATAAACCCAGATTTTTCAATTAATCTGGATTACCCTGGTCAGTTCTCTGATTGACAACAAAACCGGTTTTTGTAGCCAAGAACGTGTTAGTATTGCAAATATTTATTTTTCAGAGAAGTCAATGGTTCAATGCATTTCAACCACAATTACTATACATCGTTGCTTAAGCTGTGATACTAAGTAGGCTAAAGCACAAATTTTCTAGAAACAAAAAAAACTTTCTATGTTTGTATAGCAGTTGCAATTAGAATTGTAATTTGAAGATAAATTATACCTGTGTATGGCTTGTTTCATAATACTTATTGCACTCGCAACACCTGTCTTTGCCACCTGAACAAAATGTTTTGGTTTATTTACATTTTTAGACTTACCTGGTATTACAGCTTAAGCAACAATATATATATATTTTGATTTTAAAAAAGTATATATTTCTTGTTTCTACTAAATATACATAACTTAAAATTAGTAGCTGAATGTACTTCACTAGAGGATTGAAAGAATGCTATCAGGTAAGGCGTAAGGTTGTTGATTTATAGGCTGGTTGGTTAGAGAAAGAGGTACAGGTAGAGCTGGCAAAAACCACGATTTATAAATAAAAAAAATTTGGTTTTTGGGTAATTGTGGTTTTTCATGGTTATTGTAGTTTTTGTCTTTTCAAGATTTTTCGCTGTTTTTTACAGTCATTTAAATTTAGGTATTTTTTTTAGCTCATGAGCATGCTTGAACATGATTTAATGTTTTAAATATATGGGAACGTCCATTGTTACTCTTGTGACGGTCAGAGAAAATTTTCATAAAAACGTACATTTTTTACAATACTAAACATATTTAGGATAAAATTCAAAATTACTATTTAAAAGTCCATGTCATTCCGCTTCATAAAACATATCTAATATGTAATTTAGTATATTTTTGTTGTCTAGAAAATAAATCAAAATTTTGTTACTCTTGTGACCACTGGAAAAGGCAAAATACAAAAAGTGTTTTTAAGGTAGAATTCCTGTGAATTATATGAGAATACAAAACTCAAATTTATAAATATAATAGAGCAATTATATTTCTTCAAAGGGGAAAAACTTTTGAATCTCTTTGACAAAATCTGAATTAATGGCATTGTTTTTAATAAAAGGCTAAGCGTTACACTTGTGACATTTTGTCCACAATTGAATTTCTGCTTAAAAACCTCAAAAAATCATTAATATATGAGCTAATTCTCGATTTTTTTTATATCCAACAGTTTTAAACATTGATAGGTATTCTAAAATAGCTTAAGGTATAGAATTATTATATTAAAAAATAGTTTACTAAAAAAATAGTTTACAAATATAAGAGCAACAAAATTAGCCGCAATCAAACTTTTTAATTCTTTTTACTGTTGTGTGTATTAAAGCACCTTATTTGATATTCATCATATACTGTTAGAATTAACGGACCACAACATAGTTTACATTCACCTACTGCAGAGTTCACTCTAGGCGTTTTTTGAAGGGCGGTCCGCCCTGCCCGCCCTTTTTTCATCTTGATAGCGCCCTCATGCCCCTTTTTTCAAAAATGCCGCCCCTCTTTTGAATAAATTCAGCCCCTCTTGCCCTTTTCAGCCAAGCACAAGCGTCCTTGCGTCACTAGCTGTCTTTAAAAAACGCATCGATTGAAAAAAATGTGTGTGTAAATTGGAATTAAGTGCAATGACAGTAGAAAAACAAACTATTTAATTACGCGTACAATCGCGATGATTCCGCGGTTATTTCGAGCACGGGGCATTCTATGAATCATATTGGTTGCCTGTACCCGCATATGAAATGCTTTTTTAAATTTAAGATGGTTTGGTTACAATATTAGGCCTTTTATTACAACATTTTAGATTTAAGTAGCCTTTTCATCAGTTTTGTAAGGGGTCTGATTAAAGCTACTTACAGATTTGGTGTTTAGCGAAATCATTAATTTTTAAGTGTCAAATTTCGGATTTTAAGCAGTATCTTCATATAGAAGAGACATCCATTTTGTACGGGTCTTTCCTTCAAAATAAGCCTCGAATCGTCATCAATAGCCCAATATGCAGCTCTAGCACAATATCAATCAACAAATCGAAACTTTTTTGTTTGGTCACAGGTCCGATATATAAACGGGTGGCCACTTGCATCTCAAACCTTTTTTTTAAAAAGTGCCTTTTTAAAAACAAGAAGTGCCTTTTCCAAAACGGGGTGCCCTTTTACTGTCAACAGCGCCCTGCCCTTTTTTATTTCTAGAGTGAACTCTGCCTACTGGTTATATTGCAATTTCTCGGCTCCTTTGCGTTCTGCTGCTGAGCAGAATTGTTCTTCGTCTTCATCATTGGTTTCACTTGCAGTTTTATTGCTGTTTCCTTTATAAAATATGAACTCTTTGTAGGAATTATCATGTGTTATGGTCAATGGTAGATAGTGGCATTTTTGGTAACTTCAACAAAGTGTGTTTTTGTGTGCCCTTCACTATACAATTTCTTCAAGAGTAATACGCAAATGAATTCTTTGGCTATGATTTCTTCATTTGGTACATAAAGTATGTTTACCTTTGTTGCACCATGAGCAAGTTCTGCAAAATCAGCAGCTTTTTGTATAATTGCACTTCATTTCATAGAAATCACTTAAAAAAAGAAAAACAGCAACGCACTACAGCTCTTGTACTATAAGCTGTTGAAAAAAATGTCCATGAAAACTGTTAATATTTAAGTGCTGACATGTTTACAAAATTATATTTTTGTTTAAATTGGCCTGTGCAACCATCAGAAAAAACTGGATACACTTTTGACCGATGTATTTTCTTGGAGATGCTGCATTAAAATATTGTGCAAACACATTTACAGAAAATCTGTATTGTATTATATAATAGTCGTTCTATGATATCTTTTCAAAATGCACATTCTGAATGTCTACCAATATTCAAATAAAGTATCAAAGCACCAGCGACATAACAAAATTTAAACAACAAATTTCCCAACTTAACGATTCGAAATTCCCAACTCAACAGTGTTGAAAATTCCCAGTTCCAATTTATCAGCATTTTTCATCTTTTTTTATATACGTTTTAGGTAATATTAAACAGTTCTCTCACAAGCATTGATTTGTTGCACCCATATTCCAATGCAATGTCCGTTCTGAGGTCTAATTTAAATGTAATGATACAAGTTAGGCCATTTCTAATCTGCCCTAGCTTTCATTTGCTAATAATATTAATTTTCTTCAGGCATAAATTTTCTCAAATTGGGGATTTTTAGAAGTAGAAATTCTCAACTTTCAGGGTTTCCAGATTATAGTTGGGTCGTGCTCCCCCCGGTGCGACGGGCCTGCACAACATGCTAAATCAATAAATCTTTATGAATGGAGAAAATAAATCTGCAACTGTCCTATGAATTACTTTGAAAGTTTTTATGAAAACCACAAATACACACATTCTGAGGACCTGCTGTCATAATTGTTCTGTAATTTTAAAGTAAATAAAAAATTAAGTTCATTCATTTTAAAAACACGAATGAATGCAATTTAATGTTTTAAATTAATTATTAATATAATTAATTATGGAAAAACTACTCAAGAACTTATTCTTAAAAAGGGCAAAGCCAAATAAACTTAAAATATTGTTTTTGTTTTGGTCGGAAGACAACCTATTTGATTTACTTGCCAGAAATGTTATGCGTTACTCTTGTGACACAGTCATTTGTTACTCTTGTGACAACACAACAGAGGGTATTCTATGCATGACACACACAAAATAAATGGTGTAAAATATGTCTTATTCCACCAAATCAGAGATTAAAAGGTTTCAAGTAAAAATGTTAAGTAGTTTTTACAAATTTGAAACTTTTATATGTTTTTTGTTACTCTTGTGACAATTAAACATCACTATTAAATAGAGTTAAAATTTTATTCAAAAGCTAATCTAAAATATTTCAACTATATATATATGATAAAAATGTAAATGGATTATGAATTTGTATATATAATGATTTCAATTAATGAACAAAATTAAGAAAATAATATACTATAATCGAAGTGACAATTTTGGCCCCAATAAAAATGAAGAAATAAGTCAACTTTCAGAGCAATTTCACTGCAGACTATTATTCTTATGAAATAATACCTTACAAATTCATATCCAGCAACTTTCTAGGATTAAATTGATATACCACACTTACAGTTTGGTTAATATTTTAATTTCAGTAAAAAGTTTCATTTTTGGTGGACGTTCCCATATAATTTAGTCACAATTTTTTATTAATACAGAGATATTTAATTTTTTATTAATATAGAGATATTTAATTTTTTATTCAGTACAGAAATACAATGGCTGTCTCTTTTGGATTGTTGCACCTGACTTTTCATAAAAGTATAAATTAAATTAATTATGATATTGCAAATGCAAAAAAGAATTGGTTAATTCCTAGTGTCCAGTGCCCTCTCCAAATGGGATTTGACGACAATTGAATGGGCGATAAAGTTTATGTTTTGGCAACCCTGACGCGTGCGAAAATATGTTCTATGACAACCCTAAATTTTTTACCCACGTAGCTGCGCCATGCTGCGTTTCCTGATGCATCTGAGGCCAGATGCGTGCGCGCATGTAGTTTTAGCCTTGGTTTCGCGCATTTCTGAATGGAAGTTCGGCGGATACGTGGTGATTTTTATTTTTCTGAGCTAACGATGCAACGACGTTTATTTGAATAGCAAGTATTTTTTGAAATTGGAGATGAAAGGCAAATGTGCCGTGATTGAGTGGTGCATGGATGCCGAATTGTTTTTTAACAAGCGAACGTGCAAGGTATGCGGAAGTGCATAGATGCCGGATTGTTATGCAGCAAATGGCGAGTCGAAGTTCGGCAAACGCAAGTACAACCGGAGCAAGCATGTGAAAGGCCAGTGGGTGTTTAGAGGGATTGCATCCGGTACCAACAAGTGCTTCATGTTTGCCGAGGACGACCGGAAATGGGAAACTTTACTCAACGTTTTGCAGCAGTTCGTTTTTCATGGATCCGATATTGTTTCCGATTTTCATATAAAATGTTGATTTAACGATCAACGACTGCCCGAAGGATTGCATGTAAGCATCATGATCGACGGCCCGGAGGGGATCATGGATGTAATAATGAGTAGTCGGAGGCCGAAGGCCACAAAATCGACGGCAGGAGTCTGTGACTTTAAGCGCGCGGAACGCGTGTGCACTTAAGAGTGCCATCGAAATGCCCCAAACAACTGCCCGAAGGATCGCCTGTAAGCACCATGATCGACTTCCCGGACCAACGCAATGTCCGCCATTTTGCGTCATTTGTCCATGGTTAAAAAATACGAGGCATCGTTCCCGGGTCTTTCCTTTGAGATAGGCACCGAACCGTCGCCAATAGCAAACTGTGCAGCTCTAGTGCGACGTTAATTAACCAAACCAAACCGCCATTTTGATTTGGCGACAAAAAAAAACGTAATTTTTACATTGACGCCAATTTTTGGACTTGGTGACAACGGGGCACCGTACACTAGGAATTTACCAAAGAATTATGTATCAAATCCCAAAACTTGAGAAAAAAAATTGTGTTGGTTTTCCCAAAATATGGGGGCATTTTCTTTTTTGGTTTATTTCCCCAAAACCACAAAAACCATATTTTGCCAGCTCTGGGTACAGGCATGTGTAGAATATTTTATTTATGGTTTGCATCATATATGTAGGTGAGGGAAAACAAATCAAGGATGTCGCAAAGCAGGGTGAATCATCGAAACTTTAGAGAAAGAGATCGAAGTTAGTGTATTTTAAGAAATAAACACTTACATGCAATATGTGGAGTTGTTGCGTATTGTTCTAGAGCCATATCAGGATTTTCAAAATCATCTAGGGTCTCTAACATCATTTCTAATTTCTTAGGTCTCATTTTTGGAAGCAATTATGCAGTTTTATTAAAGTGATGTATGTTTAAGTAAGATGGTAAGATTTAACCATAGAAAATTTAACATTCCTAACCAACCAACGTGAAAAATCAAAACAAACATAAATGCAGTTGCAGTTAAGCATACTTACAAATTTTGTCCCTGGCACAAATATTTGTTAGTTTAATTATAAACTGCAATTTAACAATAAAATAACTACAATTATATTTTTATTAAAAAATACAAAATTTTAAACTTATTAAATATTATTTTTTGTATTATTATAAAGTCTGCTGATCATAACTCTACTAATGGCAACGTATTGTAATGTTGTCTGCTTTTGATTTTCAAAACAAACTTTTTAGCGGTAAAATATTTTTCTTTTTCTATTTTAGCTATATACTTATTTATGTTAATTGATTCAATGCAAAGAAAAAAAATATTTCTTCTGTAAAACATATGACATTTTTTTTGGTATACACATATAAATATTTTTTATATTAACAAGTTAAATTTTCCATATTGTTGTGGTTTCGTAGTCCTACCTTTCTTATACTTTTACATTAAAATTGTACTTGTTATATAAAAAACCTATTAGCCCACTATTTGCGGTTTTAGTTATTCTAAATTAATAAAACTTTTCTGGTTATATTTTGTAAAGCAGAGCGTTTCAATCAAATGTTTTAATATAAGTTTTTTTGGTTAAAATGCATTGACTTTTCACCTATATTTTTGGCCAAATCTGGTTACTCATTTTGGCAATCCTACAGGGGGAAAACGGAGATATTTTTGGATTGGAAACAAAACTAGCTTATGTTGATAAAAACGTCAGCATTGTGAATATTGCTTTTTCAGAAAAGGCACCAAGGGTGACTGTTCAATGTCTTTTATCGTAATAGTATCATGTATACTAATATCATTAATTTATATAGATCCAGGATGGAATTTGAGAATTTTTAAGTTTGTAATTTCTCTTTTAGAATAATCTGAAGTATGTCTTGGAGCAAGTATGGCCTTTGGCTCAAACGAATGAGCAAGAACTTCTTGTATAGTGTCCCTGTCACTGTTGTGTTTCTTGACAGTTTTGGATATGTTGCTAAAGTAGAAGGTATATCAATGCAGGTAAGGGAGGATTTTAATATAAAATAATAATAAATATACATATTTTCTTTCATGGTGGTAACTTTAAATAGCAAATACAGTAACATGACCTTGACGATAATTTTGGTCTAATGCTTTGTGTGTGTAATTAATGGCTCTGAAAATAGTATCACAATCAAACCTAGTACAATTCTGCAGTGGCCTGGTTGAAAGAATGTCCAACTGGTACTCGAACGGTTGCTAGTTTGATCCTGAGAGTTTTTTCTTGTAATGTATATCGCAATAGTATCTTTAACTATTTTACTTTAAGTTAGGGGTAATTGTGTTTTCTGATTGATGAATATTATTTGTTTATACTTTACTATGCCTGTGTAAGGAGTTTTACTGATTTTTATTGAATATCACCAGGATCTTTTACATGGATACTGCAGAAAATTGTTAATTTTTCTAATAACGATATATTTTTTCAATTGATTTTAGTTATTTGTATTGTTTTGTAAGCACACACCAATTAAACCTAAAAACAGCGGTTCCCAATTAGCATGAAACTATGGACTTCTTGCTAAAACTAAAATAAGACCGAGGACCCTTTATTCATATATGTTCATGGATTCTGGTTATGTATCAATTTCAGTTTTGTTTGAATATAAAAGTGAAGAGAAGAAAACAATTTGAAATTAATTTTGTATATTTTAATTTTGTATAGAAAAGATAACTCCACAATCACATGTTTAACTACTATTAGACTTTTACTTGTATATTAACACTAATTTAAATGCATGAAAACATTGTAAGTCAGTTACTACATGCATGTTGTTTTGAACTTTTTCAGAAAAGTCGATACGATTGACCATTCAATACATTTTAACAATTTTTTCTTTGTGATTTCGCATACCCCAGGATCCGCGGCTCACGTTTTGAGAACCACTGACATATTACACATCTTTAACCCTGAGATTAATACTAAGGATTCCATGGCATCCAGAGTTTTGGGTCCCAGTAGCGACAAATATTTAAAATTCCCAAAAAATAAAAATTATGTGACTTTCAATTATTTAAACTTTTAAATAATATGAAGCAAAAACACACAACCCACAACAGCTGACGCATCGACTCAAACTTGTAGTGGACTTGTAGGCATGCTCTACTCAACCTTCCATTTCATGTTTGATTTCCGTCTCGAGCTAATTCAGATTCACTAGCCTCACTAAAGAAGTTTCACTTCAAAATTTTCGAATGATAATATACGTTAATCTCTGGGTGAGATAAGTTTTTTTTTATGGGAGGTGAGACATCATTTGACATTCACAAGCCAAGGACATGCCCAAGATTTTAATTCTTATTGTTGGGTCACTACAATACAACAGATTTTTCACAACCAATTCCATCATAAAATATTTTCCTTTTCAGCTGAATTTGATATTTTTTAGCACAAGTAATTTAAAAGACAATTCAGTGATTTTTTTTTTTTTAGTTTTTTGAATTAGTATGTTCTTTTTTTTGCACAAGTTTTTAAGAATATATATTTCAGGAATGCCTTATTTTTAAAAATTACTTTTTTGTATTTATAGAGAATTTAGATATCTTTGAAATTCATGAAATTTAGCTTAAATGTTACTTTACAAATGTGTTAAATGATGAGAGTTATATGATGATGAGCTGATTACATATGGTTTTATAAATTAGCTATGGTATTGTATCATAAAAAAAAAATTCTGTTTTTAAAATATTTAAATGATCTAAAAACTTAAATGCTGAGAGAAATGCTGATTTGTATTGGGTTTAGGAGGAACTCAACATTTTTCTTATTGTGGTTGAATCATGATACTATATTGTCAGCTTATAAGTACAACCATGTATATTTAAACTAAAGATTTAGCAGTGGCAGCTTCTTGGCAATGAAATGTAAGGTCATTTATTCTGACCACTTATTGTTTAAACAATTCCACATTTAAACTTGAATCACTTGTGTTTCATCGACAATCATTATTTTAGTAGAGAGGATTTCAAAAGTCCACTCAATGCTTTGAATTTGAAAAATATTTCAAAGTAGAGATTTTTTATGTATTTTTGAATAACATGTACTGCTAGGAAAACTGGCAATATCCTAATGGATATGCACATTAAATCTGTCAGGCGTTCAAAAGATAACACTTCGAAGTTCAGCTTCAGGTACTTCATACTTTTATTATGCTTATGTAAAATGATATCTCTCAAAATCTTATTCTCCTGCAGTTATTAAATTCTTATTATCCTTTTCAGCCTGCTCTGAATCCAGACGAGGTGCAGACAAACGACTATGTTCTATTAAACAAATGGGCTATACGAAATTTTGAAGTGCGTCATGGGGACATAGTAGCCCTCACGTGAGTAATGTTTACTTTTTATCTAAAATTTGTCTTTTTTCAAATGCATAAACGACTTCTAGTCTTATAAATTATTTTATATATTTCAAAAGATATTAAGATGTTTCCAATGAAGTTATTTGCCAATTAACTCTTAGTTAAAAAAAATTTAAAAACATTCCACTCGAATTTTCCTAGAGAGAGGTTTGAAAGTGGAGCAGTCTTTCATTCTAACTCACAAGGATTATCCATACAATGCACAATATTTAATGATAAATATGGTTATAATAATTGGTTAAAGAAATAGACTAAATTTACATGTGTGCTTAATGATTTCCTGGTTTAGATTATTAAATTTGAAGGATATTCTTTTTATTACTGACTTAGCAGATTGCCATCTTTTCACAGATATCAAATTGCTAAGTTTTTTTCCATATATCATATTGAGAAACACAAGTCTTTTGTTTATTTACAAAATATCAGAAAAATCTGTAGAATTTAGAAATAGCCAAACAAAGTCGTTTCTTGGAAGAGTGGGTTACAGCAAATCACGTGTCCTGAGAGAGACATCAGAGTGCTAGGTGGAAATGTTTTTTTCTTGGAACCTCTTTGACTAATATGGTATTTCATCTAACAACTGTTGAAATTGTTATTTGGTACTGGTACAGTTTCTTTGTCCTGCAGTTAAAGGAGGCTCTCTTTGTGATCTGCTTAACTTGTTACCTTGCTAAATATTCAAGTCTGACACTTTCTTATTCTTGCATTAAAGTTGTTTAAAATGTTTTTCTATTTATCACGATAGAGGTTTTTGGGAGTTCCAAATGATAAAAAGTTGCTACATATTAAGTTCAACAATTGTTCTGTATAATTTTAAACATTTATCCTTGATTCATGGTTTTAACAAAATGACTAATTGATTTAAAGCCACACTTTTATGAAATTATATTTTTAAAGGCTAATAAAATGCGAAAATGTTTTTCAATCAATCTTTGTTTCAAAATATCTAGTTTAATTAGTGAAGCCCTAAGTTTTCTAATTTTTTTTAATCTGTGGCTTGAAAAAAGAAAGACCAATGACCTATGTTATGTCAATGAGACATTGATTCTTTCTTGTTTCAAGCCACAGATATATGTCACCTAAAACAATAATTATTCCATGTTTAAATTTTAAAGTATTATTTTTTCAATATACAAAAATCTTTTTTACTAAAATGCAAAAATTGGGCGTGTATTAAACGTTTTTGTCACTATTATCTAAATTGACATGTGTATTTTATAAATCTCGTTATCCATAAGATTTACAGTGGTGTAAAGTTTGCGGTGTAAAGAGGTATAAAGCTGACTCCTCGCACACACAAAAAAGTTTAAAGCCAAGATATCAAACTGAAATAAAAACAATTTTTCATAACATTTTTGACAAACAAAAAAATTAGTGTGTGCAGCTGAATACGCTCTTGCTTTTGAACAAAAACAGGGAGTAATATGGCACTATATATTTAAAAAAAATAAAATTCATTGCTCAGATTTCAATTTTAAACACAAATTATGAGATAATGAAGTTTTGTGAAGCGCACAGAAGTTTAATTTAATTAGACTTTGATGAACTCTGATTAATTAAGACTTTTGTAAAAGTGTAGGATGAATCTAGAATCTATGGAAATAACATTTTCATTCACTTTTAAATTACCCTTCTGTTAATTGTGTGAGCAAGTGAAGTGTAATTGTACTTTCTACTTCTGCTATTCATGCTGCCATCTATTGAGATATTTATGTACTATTAGTTCGAAGCGCTTCTAATAAATTTCAATTAACGTTTTCTCTTCTAGACAAGGACCGACTTACAAGTTTAGGGGCCAAGGGCAAAAGAACATTCAGGGGCTCCGACGTACTTTAAAATAAAACATTCTAGAATGCGATTCGAAAAATGAAATACAACAAGAACGTGCAGGAAATATGAAAGCAATTTAATTAAATAAAATAGAAGAAGTTTTGAAAAAAAAAAAATTGAAGTATTTATTAAAAAAATTCATTAGTTTAGTAAATTTATTTTTAACTTCTTCAAACGTTTTTTATCCTTATAAGCATTTTTAGCGGCCTCTTAAAAATAAGGGCACTGGGCAAGTGCCCCGAATGCCCTCCCGTAAATCAGTCTCTGCTTCTAGAAAGAGAAAATATTCCAAATCTGAAATTGTGTTGTAAAACGAAATGATAAGTGAGAAATATTCCAAGGTTCTCCTTTTAAATCATATCCTCGACATTTAAATTAGTGTTTAGAGTATTTTTTATGAGGTAGTATTAAATAACAATTGAGAAAATTCTAGCAGTTTTATTATTAGAATTTGGAAATCTACATGTAAATCTTATTTTGAAGATATAATATATTTTGATACGTTTTTAAAATCTGTAACGATACACAGATGCTGCACAGGGCCTCAATCTAAAAAAATCTCTATATATTTAAGGGAAATCAGTCTATGGTAATAAATGACCTACCATCGTGTAAAAGAAAGTGTACATTTCGATCATTGTTAACCAATTCCCCTTCTGGCTCATGTCACCTAAAACTTTTCAGAAATATTCACATCATTGCTGAGGCTCTTGTACATCCTAAGTGAAATTAGCATGGATCGCAATGGATGGTGATTTCTTGTGCTTTTGCAGGGAAGGAGGCAGTAATGGTTGTTTTTCTATTTTTCTCTGATTAAGGAAGAAGGCAGGAGTCAGGCCTGTGCAGAAGGGACCGCCCTTAGCAGCCGCATACGAAAATTTACTAATAATATTACCTTTAAGGATCGATATTTTCTAAAAATAAAATGACAATGGGTCTGTTTGTTCATGTCTTTGAAAGTAAAGATCTGATTTTGATGACTTGGTAGATTCGTAGTTTCCACCCTGAAGGAGGTTTAGAAGTAATTTTGTTTAAAATGTCTTAATTAAATATACTTTATAACTGTAAAATGTGGGGTTGAGAAGCCAAGGGGTACAGATAACAATTTCATCATTTTGTGAAAACGCAGTTTAAAGTTAAAACGAAACAAGCTGCTTCTTGAAGTAGTTTATTCTTACGCCGCTAGATCTCAGCATATGACATACATTCACTGGTATCCTTTTCCAAACTTTTGATACATATTAACTATCCATAACCACACTTAAGTATATTTTTTAAAAAAAAGTTGCTTGTATTCCTTGAGTTCTCCCCACTTCAAATGTATTTAAAGGTGTTCAAACCAATAGGATGATCTCCCTTTCGCATATATCATTTCTTGTAGCGAGAACATTTTTTGGCATTATTAAAAAATTGGTTTATTTGTGAGGGGGTTACTCTAAAGTAACATTTCTTTAAAATTGTTATTATTTCTATATATCTGGCTATCTAGACTGCTTATTATTAATGTTTTATGTTTTTAGTTTCGATGATAATTTTTGTTTGAAGAAAATTGAGTGTCTTTTACTATCATATTTTCACTTCAAGAAAAATATTTTTTGGAGGTAGACTGCTGCTTTACCGTAACAAAATAATTTGTCATTTAACTAAAAATGGTGAAAATGCGAGAAGCAATATCAATAAATAAAAATGTCACATATTCATTCCCTCTGAAAAATTTCCCTATTTCTAGAACCATTCTATTCCATTTCAGTTCTATGATTTCAATGCGTTATTTTACAATTTATTGTTTACATTCGTCATTCGATTTGCTATTATATTTCGAAAAAATGTGGAAATAAAGGAATCCATCAAGGGGGGAAAAAGGTGGGGGGAGGGGGGGTTTTGCAATCTCGTCACCAGGAGCACTTTCTTACTCTCTTCCACTACTCGAAACAGATTGGAAGCAATTTCAAAAGAACGATTTCACCCATTCGAATTCGCTCCCAGCCAATAAAAACTCGACTCGGCGCGTTCTTTGGAAATTTATTGGAAACGAGATTGGTGCGGGATTGCAGTAAATGTTTCTTAGAACGAGGCTATCTAGAAATACGGATGATAGATAAAGCTAAGAATGGGATATTTGCGTTCTTTTTGCCGAGCAGTTCTCCTTGTTTCTTAAAAGAACAGTTCTTTGACCTCTTCTTTCTGCTCAGGAGGCATTGCTATAATTAAAAATCGTTGACTCGAACAACCGTTCAAGTTTTATGTCACCTTGACTACGCAAAGGACCGTCTTCTACATTAACTCACTGCAAATTAACTCACACCAGTTAAGGATGTTTTAACCATCTTTAGATGTCATTTTCTGGTTTGTATTTGCTGAGAACTATGCAGTGAAAGCTTAAACATTTAATTTTGCATTAAAAATTACAGTAAACAATTAATTTCATGAAAATGTTATGCGAAAGTATTTTATGACAGAAAGTATTTGGAGACTAGCTGTTTGGCCCTGCGTTGCTGGGAAGTGGCCCCGTCGGGAATCGAACTGCGACCTATTGTTCTGAAGTCAAGTGTGTTAACGGTTATGATAGAAAAGCATGTTTTAAATTGATATTTTTTTTAAAGATATTTATGCAATATTACTAAAATTGTTAAAATCGTTCGAAAAACTAAATAGAATTTTACAAATTCGAGTCTCAGGTGCATATCTTGAGTACTTATATATAAAATTTCAGCCTTTTATATGCAGAAAAACTAGATGTTTTGCGACCCACAGACTTCCACGGATTTGATCCTCCACAGTTTTCTTATTAAAGATAGAAACTTTTGAAATCTAGGTAGAAATTGTAATCCAAAAAATCAAAAAGTTTATAGAAATAAGGGGTACGCGTATCACAGATTGAGAACCGCTATTTTAAAAGGACAAAAAAATATACAGGAAGGGGGATTTTTTCAGTTATTCTTTTCGAATTTGTAATATGCTCGCAACATTCGTCACTTCAACATTCGCTTCCAAAACATATAAATATCAAATGTTTGCTGAATTGTTGCAACAATGCGCCATTAAGTAGAAGTTATTGACTCTGAATGAAAAAGGAAGAACCTCTATCTGGAGAATGAACTATTTTTTTTTAATGAATACAATTAATTTTTTTTAGTGTTGTGCACCATGATTAATTTCTAGATTCAAATCGTCAAAATTTTGTGTTCTTGGTGCAATTTTAATTAAAAAAAAGTACGTAGCACATATAGATTAATTATACGTACATGTTTGTACATTTTACTCAAACGAATTTGGGAGAAAACCCGTTAGGAAATAGAAAATGAAGAGCATCTTCTTCCGGTTCATTCAAAAGAACAGGGGAATATAACAGAGTGTTATATTTATCACATCTAAGATAAAGCTTTATTTTTCAATTTATATGTCTGCGATGAGGGTAAGAATATCGCATCAAATAATATGAGGTCGAATACGGTTTATTGAAACTCTTCAAAATTGATGTTAGAATTTCATATTGTGTCATTTGTAGTTAAACTTTTTTTTTCTTTTCTGGTTTTCGTACTTTTGCTTTATTTTTATTGTTTTGATTTATCGATTTGAAAAGATCCGGCGACCATATTTTCTGAATTGCTAGCTGCTCGGATTCGAGTAGTTGGGGTGCAATGGCTCCCAATCATAGATAAAAACGAAACGGTCGTTAAGAGTATTTGCGCGGTTTGGAGAAGGTAAAAAAAAATTACAGTGGTTGATGTCAGTTGGTAGTACTCGTGTTTGAATCTCTAAAAAAAAATCCCCATAAACATATTATTTTTAAAACTCAGAAATGGTTGTAGTTTTGGACTTTTTTACATGTAAAGGAGACATGTAAATGTTTAAATATCTCCTGTGATAGTACTATATATCATTGTTTTTCCCTTACCTACACAATCCCATTCTACTTTTATTTTTTTCTTCGTTAATAGGTATTCATAATATATATTCTTAGTTCTTAAACATTTCAAAATATTTTTTTTAAAAAAGTTGTACACATATGGTCATTGTCCAGTACCGTCCTCTTGTACCTTGGATCATTCTTAAAAATTAAGGGAAAACAACACTTTTTGATCATTCAGCTTACTCCGTCTACTCCAGATTGTTTGAACGATTTAATTTTTCGTATTAAAATAGTAAATTTTACTCTAAAAAAATTTACACGTTTCTCTAATAGAAATTGTCTTCTTAGGCGATGCTGTAACAGCTTTTATAGCTTTTCGTGGATTAAGGATCAGTATATGCTTTCCTCCGTTTTGCTTCTCAGCATCCTCCTGTAGAAAAGAATAGAAATAATATATAACATCAAGTACCTAGGTTTATTGATCCATGGTACCTTATGGTACGTGATTCAAGGTAAAAGAGTATGCCTCTTGAAAAAAAAAAAAATAGATCATGATTTTTTTTTACCACAATTCCTAACATCGATCTGTGGGTGTGAAATGTTTAATAAATATAAATGATGATATGAGAGGCAGTTGCAATAATGGTAACGTAGTTTTCAAAGTAGGGGCAACATTTATTCAGTTTATGTGCAAATAAATAAAAGTTGGGGGCCCCTAAAGAATGGGCCTAACGTGCTTATTGGTAAATCAGGGAGTCTGATGAGATGAGAGGGAATTAGAATGAACCCCCCCCCCCTCTCCCCCATAATTCCTGTCATTCAAATTTTCTACGTAAGTGCTATTGATTTCGTATGTATGGTTAGAGATGGAAATACAAAACTTACAACATTGTTAAACATGCATGCTTATTTTTGAAGAAACTTTCATCACTTGATGTTAGCAGACGCTCACTAAATGGTCCAATGAACCAAAACTGCATATGCGACATCTTCCAGCCTCTAATGTTATTCCTATGGAAGTTCGTAAAAAATGAGGACGATTTAAAATTAAAATCGAAGCCAGGAATCTCATTGTCGTAAGTCACGCGTGCTATTTACCGGACCTGAAAAGTTCGTTTGAATTGTGGCAATATACATATAAGCACCAAATTTTGAAACGAACAAAGAAAAAAGTGAACTACCCGAAAGGAATCGGAGCAGATTACTCTCGTTAAAAATTTTAAGATTCCTGTTTCCTCAAAAGTCAACAATGGACGAAAGTAGCCTTGCAGAATGCTAAAAAATGTGTGTTATTTCTGTGAGTGAATAGGTTGTATACATTATTTATAAACCCTATTTTGTTGAAAACTCGGAAATCGTGGTTTTGTAAAATATATATTTTTCCGTCCTGTGGATAACAAATTAGGAAACATTTTAAGAAGCAAAGAGAAATGACACAATTATTGTTAATAAATTCTTTAATAATCCTTTCATAGTTTTATTAGTATAATTTACTTTTTTCATGTCAACGCAACAACTATAATACATTTGGCTTTATACAGTTTCTAGAACAGGACTAATATTTAATCTAATTCATGGACAAGCTCTAATTCAGCGGGCGCAGTATGAAGCGATTGTTGTGATGAACGAGCGACCCAGACCGCAAAGATCGGGATGAACGCAAACTTCGATTTTTTGAATGAATGTTTATTCTGTTACAAAATGTCATCTATTTCTCTAAGCGAATGATATTTTGATGCAATACCCGATGCATAAGTCATAGCTGCCAAATTGAGATTTGTTCATACTTATTAGGATTACGAACTTTGTTAAAATTGAAATTTATTTCATAACATTTTCTTGGAAATTTCGACTTGGGACATTAGCCGCAATTTCAATGGTGCCATATTTCTAATGTCAATATGCCGACTATATCAGGAACGAGCAAGTTGCTATGTTGGAAATGTCTCATTTCTTTATGGAAAAATATAAAAAAAGTTATTATATAGGAGAAGTAGGAGAATTTTTAAGAGTGAGCTATTTTTTGTTGTAGATGAACTGTTATTTTTTGCTTATATGGATTTTGAAGGAATATTATTTCGAAATTTTTGTAGGACAAGAAATAATTGAAATATCATACATTTTTATTTACTATTATTGCTAATAAATTAAATTTAATGACGAAAATTCAAACAGTCTTTTTAATGACGGATTTAGCTGTATTCGAAAATTAGAGAGGAACAGATACTATTTGATGAATACCATAGAAATTAAAAAATTCTTTTGCCATTAAACAAATTATTTTCGTATGTTCTCTTTCATATAAAATTATAACCACACAAATTTTTCAGGTTTAACTCGCTCGTATTCTCATTTTGGTGTGTTTCGTGATATACATTTCAATGTATTTTTATAGCACTTAATAACACAGAACATGGACATTTTGTTTAGTAATAACAGCGTAGTACAAAAGGATCTTGTAATATTACTTGGCACATACTATAGTTGTCACTGTGTAAAACTGTCGGTAGTTTAATATCTCCTTATAGCAATTTACATGTCCTTCAAGCAAGTTAGTGGAAAACACAAAAGTCACCGTGTCTGATTAAATACGCAGTCTGGGTCGCAGGTAATGTCCCGAACAACGTACGCGTGCCATTCTCATTCACGCGGTTGATTTGCCTACGTGCAATCGACATTGTTGAACTGCCAGTTTGCGGACTGGGCTATCGGTGACGTGGTACAGAGTGGAATAAACGCATATCCATCGTGTCCTGAAAATCCATACACTTAAAAGTACATGCTTCAGTGCTGTCCGAACCTAAAAAAAAAGCAAAGATACTGACATTCTGAATTTATAAGTACTCGCAGCAAGTTATTTGTTCCAACTCGTTATTATGCAGTCACTCAAATTATTCATATCAAATTATGTGCGCTTTGGGCTGAGTTCGTTCTTTCAGAAATTCGTTGTGACGATTATTTAACCCTTTTCACTCCGCTGTCTTTTCTCAGACGACAACATAAATGTCAGTTCTTTGGTTCGCTGTTCTTTAAAATAAACGCGAACAGCTTCATCTTGTGTTTATGGAACATCGATCTTTTTTTCAACTTCTTCACTTGCCGATTCAAAACAGAGATTATGATTTCTTCCCCCTCTGTGAGCAAAAAATTCTGGGAAAAAGACAGTACTGTTCCGTGGACAGAATGCAAACGTCAAAGATGTTCTTAGTGCGAAGGGTTAAAAGCCACTTTTACCGAATCTTTCCATGAATCACTAATGAAAAAATAACTTGCCAGATGAATACTCGATAAAGGTTTAACTATAATGTGATACACGATGAACATGCTTCAGTTTTTTTTAATGGAAATTATACATTTTGTTGTTTTTAATTCTTCCACCTGCTTTATGTAAATTCATATTATGATTCCGTCCTGATCCTAAAAGGTGTATCTCAAAAAAACTACTTTTGACTATGAGCATTATAGTAATTTAGGATTTTAACACTTCTTTGAGATGCGTCTTATTTCTTTAGTGATTTCTACTATTTCTAAGTAAGACACGATTTTCTTGCTTAGGAATAATGCCAAGTACCTCACAAATATTACTATGCAGGAAAAAAAAAGTGATACGCCTTTTAGGCTTCAGGAGGGCAATATTCATACTGGGTTGTAAAGTCATGGAGAGTTTTTGGATTTTTACAATATCTAACTAACACGAAATCTATACTATATGTATTATAAATAAGTTTACTATTATTTTATGGGTTGGTAGCTTTCCAAGTATCGACTGTTTTGCAACTCTATGCAACTATGAGGAAAACGTTCAAATAGATTCAATCATATTACCGAAAAATCTAAAAAAACTAGGTCGAAAAATAAGCGAAAATGTGACCATTTTCCAAAACGATTTATTCTTTTTGAAAGAATCTATACCATAGATTAAATTTAAAATATTTTACATTTATAGGCACAATAAGAAAAACTTATTTCTGTATCTCAGAACCAGACGATCCTAAGTCACATTTGGGCAACTTTACATGTGAGGGAAAAAATGAATTCTACTCTCATTGCAAAACATTGGATTTGGGCTTTTACAGATCTTTATAAAGGCTTAAAAATAATTTTTGAGTGAACTTAATGGTATGATTTGATAGAGAAGAGAGGAACTTTTAAGACATAATCTGCAATTAAACAAAACTCGCCAAATTTGGACTTGGGCTCGTCTGGCTCTGAGGTAAGGATTTTAGTGTATTCTTTGGTGATGATATTAGTGAAATGGTGTTAGTAACTCAAAAGAGTAGTTTTAAAACGGTCTGGCCGGAAATAGGAATATCGCGACATGGTAAAGTTTACACTAGCAAAAAAGTTTAATTTATATGTTCAATATAAATGGTAAATATTGCAAGACTGGATATTTTTATGAATTGAGGAGGAAACTGGAAATTCACGGACGGATACGAACGGCTTTGACGCAACGAAGTTTAAAAACCCATCTCATGACTTTACAAAAACCTAGTTGAGATACTTCAAACTCAGAAACCGGAGACATTTTTGAAAGGTTGGATGCTGTACTTTTCTTCTAAGTTATTGTTTGGCTACATTTTTAGTATCTAAATCCCTTTGAGCGCATGCATGTCTTCGGTTATACTCGATCCTACTACGATCCGACGTGCGACATTAGCGGACTGTGAAGGTTCTCCATGGGGATCTGTGACATGTGGCCCACTAGGGACTTCTCCGGAGTGTCGTAGTGCCGCTGCCTGTACTTCCTGGCGGCGATGGTGGCCGCGCACACGACCATCGTCATGGTGGCCAAGATGCCCATCACCAGCCCCACGGCCACGTTGCTGGTCCGCTGGATTCCCTGCAGCGCGAAACTCTCGTCCCGGGTTCGGACCTCTGTGCAAGAGAACTGCACGTACTGCCGGTCCTCCTTGCTCTTCACGCCTATGCAGAACCTGTAGGTGCTTCGCGGCGCCAGATTGTTGATGGTGTACGACCTGAAGAACTGGCTGACCGTCACCGATTGATACTCCTTTTTGGGGCCTCCCTCCCGCCGGTATACGATCTCGTATTCCGGAAAGGAGTTCCGCGCCGTTCCGTTCCACACGACAGTCACGAAGGTCGAGGCGACCCCTAGCGGGAAGATATGGATGTCGATGTTCTCGACTGCGAGGTGCGTGACTCCCACTGCCTCCCCGAGCGGGTTGTCGGCCACGCAGACGTACGGCCCGGCGTCTTTCGGCTTGATGTGGTGCAGGCCGAGGCTGCCCGGCCCTTTCATCTGGATGCGGACGTCGTTGGACGTCTGGTTGACAACGGCGCCGCCAGGCAGTATCCAGTGTATGGTGGGGACGGGCAGGCCGTGGGCTCTGCACTGGAACACGTGCGTGTCACCGATCTTCTTGTCCACAGTGGCGTTGGCTTCGCCCACCAGGGCAGGGGGGCAGCTCTCCGGGATCTGGGACGAGTTCAGACTGTGGAGGGTCACGATCTGGTCGTCGGACGGGCGGCACGAGAGTCTGTCCGCGCCGAGTATGCGGATGCGGCTCGCGTTCGTCGTCGTCCGCACGATCTCGTGTATCCACTTGATGTTGCAGTCGCACACGAGCGGGTTCTCGTGCAGCGATATCTGCAGGGGCTTTTGGAACGTCCGCACCGTGTCCCCGCTGAGGGCGCTCAGGTTGTTGCCGTGCAGCGAGAGGATGCGCAGGTTCGGGACGTTGATGAAGGCCCGCGAATCGACGAACCGCAGCCGCGCGTTGTTGTGCAAGTGGAGGGCTTTGAGATAGGGTAAGTCCCAGAATGCTCCTTTATCGATGAGAGTGAGTTCGGCTACGTTCTCCACGAAGGCCTCCTCTAGGGAGAGGCGGACAAAGTCCCCTGTGTGTAACTGGGGAAAGGAGTTCCCGCCCAATTTTAGGACCTTTACGTTCTGAGTGGCCCGGAGGGAGGCCGAGGGGACCTTGCTCAGCTGATTGTCCTCCAGGTAGAGGGAGGTGAGGTTGCTCAGTCCGTCGAAGGCGTGGTCGCTCACCCCCCGGATCCTGTTCCCATTGAGGGAGAGGTGCCTGAGGTTGCCCAGCGCTGCAAAAGACCCTCCGTTGACGTATGAAATGTGGTTGTCTTCCAGGTGGAGTTCTTCCAGCCTGAATAACTCTCTGAACCACTCCGGGAAGATGGCGTTCAGCTGATTGTGGGACAGCAGCAGTCGACGCAGCTGTACGAGGCCGTCGAATACGCGCTCATCGACGAACCGTATCTGTCCGTGCTCCATGGCCAGCACCCGTAGGCCGTGGATCCCCCGGAAGACGCCGTTGAACACCGTCCGGAAGTCGTTGCGTGAGAGGTTCAGGAGTCGCAGCTGCGTGAGGTTGTGGAAGACCGTCCCCCGTCCCAACTGCTTGATCTGATTACGGCTGAGGTCTAGCTCCGCCAGTTGGGGAAGGGACGGGGGCAGCTGACCGTAGAGGTCAGTCAGGTTGTTGCGGCTGAGCACCAGTACCTGGGCGTCTTCCGGAATCCGGGTCGGCACCGAGGTCAGCCCCAGGCCGGAGCAGTTGATGGTCTTGTTGGGGCCAGGGCCGATTCCCAGGGCCTTCACTTTGGAGCTGTCGTCTGCCGGGGGAACTTGTTCGCAGGTGCAAGGGGTCGGGCAGTGGGAGGGGGCAGTGGCGGCCCCAGTGAGGACGGGGGTCGCAGCGGCGTTCGGGTAGATGAGCGGCGGCAGCAGGAGGAGAAGATGCAGCACTCGCGGGTCCGTCATGTCGGACCACGGTGGTCCATCCTCAGTACATCGGGCATGCTACGGTGGATCCATTGGAGTCTGCGGGGTGATAAAACAAAGACTAAGTTAATCTTTTTGAATTTTAGAACATTTCTATGATTCGTTAAATTTTAATCAGACTTAATACGAGACACTATGAGCCAAATAGTTTGTACGATATGAAATCAATACGTTTACTTAAAAGATCGCGAGCCTCCACGTACCAATTTTATGTGTCTGTTCAGTTCGTTCTCTTCTTAATATATATTATATATAAGAAGAGTGTCTGTGTTGTTTTTATACAAATATACACTTTTATTCCAAGATTTATGAAATTTTACACACTTGACTTTCAAACCAAGAATCTCATCTACATAAAATTTCGGAAAACACCTCCATTCCGCTTCCCACCCCTTAAAGTAAAAATGACTTATTACTAAAACAGCCAGATGGCGCCACGATGAAGAAGTCGACGATCACTTTACCCAACGCCAGGCCGTCTGTAGGTAGTACTTATTATTTATACGCTGACCATGATTTCGAAAAAAAAACTTTGAATTTCTTCTATCGCAAAATAAATTGAATTATCGTTGCTTTTTAAGATTTTAAAATATCCCAAAATAATCTAGTTTGGGAATCTAAATTTGAGTTAGAACTTTGGTCAAAATAATTTCCTACCATGTGGGAATATGGGGAATAGCAGGAGTTGCTAACGTTAGTTTTTCCAACCATATGGATACATAAGTCTAGTGAAAACGCAATCGTCGTATTATCCTACATTTTAAATATTGTATTGGGGAATCCCGTACCCCGTATTCCTCACCATCTCATTCAATTTTCCTGCCTCATGCGACAGTTGGAACACCGACAAAGAAATTTAGCCGTTGCATATATTTTCGTACTGAAGAAGACAGTTTATCAACAATTTTTATTATTTATGCAGTGTACTTTGATTCATATTCGTTTTAATTCTTCTGAGCACAAAGGGATGTGTACATTTTATGCGCTTAATATTTTCTGAAAACTTCTTTGGTCTTTCAACTATATGTATCATTTCTCTTTAATCACTGTATTAAATTAATGATGTCACGCTTAAGTATGTTTTTCTTCCTACAAAATATCGCAGTTAACTAGGAATTTACTGATTGTTTGTCACTCTTTGTTTACGTAATTATTTTTCGTTCATTTTGTTAATTAGATTGCTTCCTTTTCTGGGGATTTGTTTTGAATATTTTCAAACATTTTTATGTAACGCCGAATACTGCGAATGTATATTGATTATCAGTTAAGGAAATTTTATTTTGTATTAAGTTCTATCTAAATTGTTTTGGCTAGACATTTTTACGGGTAACTTTTCAATAAGAATGTGTATAGGATGTCTTGTCATAAATGGAAATAATTTTCTGATTTCAAAATGCGACTACTATACATTTTATTGTTTATATTAATAATAGTTTTTAAAGTATATGTTATTTAGACTCAATTTTTTAACTTAAAATTTTACTTACGTTTTAATTTTAAAAAATGTTGTTTGTTTTGACAAAATTGCTTAAATTTTCGAGTAAATCAAAAAATGAGATAAGCATTAAATTTTATAAAAAAGTATGGCCTCTATCCCTGTTGTGAACAAAAAAATCTATTTCTGAAAAATGTACTTTTTATTTTAAAACTTAGAAAAAAAATCGAAGGTCATGCAATGCAAACATCTGCCAAACGTTTTTGCTGTTTTCTGTGATTTGTGATCTAACCGACATGTTAGTTTCTGTTCGTGGTGTGCTCCTCAATTCTGGCTTCTATACAAAAATTGTACTTGAAAGCCATATAATTTTCATACACTGTAGTCGTTCACAAAGCGTGGCCACACAGAAGCAGAAAACCGAAATATATGCAACTACTGTGTCTTCAAAATGCAAAGTAATAACATTTTATGGCATAAATGAAAAATTTTAGATTTCTTTACGTGACATACACACTTTTCCCTCTCAAATAGATGCGCTTTAAAAAAATACACTTTTAAATAATAATAAAACAAATCTTCTAAAGTCATCATTCAGCTCTCCCCATATATATATATTTATTAATAATTTTTAATTATTTATCCTCTAAACTGGACTCGTGTTAAAACTACCTTTTTTTGTCACAAGTAATTTACTTTCGAACCTTTTTTAAGTGCCATATCTTTAATTGTTTTAAATATTGTTTTTAAATAATTGTAAACTAACATGTTTAAAATATCAAGCATATGTGCATTGAGATAGAAAACTATGGCTAGCCTTAATTAAACTACAATAATTTAAATTTTTTTTTGTTTTAGATGACGATCGTTATATTTTTTTTATTGCGCACTCCTTTGATTCTAAAAGACTTCATTGCCAACTAACCCCCCCCCCCCCCCTGCACTTGTTACATTGCTAGTGGATAGATACAATTTCAATCTCCTCTCAAACTTAATATAGTTTGTTGTCTTGCTTTTTGGTAGCTTTACTTATTACCTTTTCGTTGTAGTTTTTTCTTCTTCGTTTTTTGAAGTGCATCTTGTCATAGTGTAATCTGAATAAAAAATCTACAAATATAAGTGATCAAAAATCTTAACTCTTAATCTCTACATTAATGTAAATTCCTAATTTAATCTCTTTAAAATGCTGGGTGTTATGTTCATTCATAAAAAAAAATTAATTAAAAAAAAACTTAAATTTCTGTGAATGCATGGTTTTCTTCAACAACAAGTATAGTGGTCACTAAAAACAAATTCAGAAATTTCGTTGAATTTGTTTTAACTTCAGAGAACAAAATATCACCGCTATCATTTAAATCTGTTTTGTATTTTGTTCATAACACACACTACAATAGTTGACAATCTTATTTTTTTCTTAAACATTTGAATCGCTTATTTATTGAACTACTTTTTCACTCCATACGTAATTAGAATTTATCTCAGGACTCCAGAGGTGAACGACCTTAACTTTAGTTTTACTATGTACGAGAGAGGTAATCAAAGTTTCTGCATGCATGTGGAATATAAAGGATTTATTTTTAAAAGTAATATTTAGTTTAAGAAGACAATTCTTCGCGTCAATAATATGACTAGATAACTACAAAATTGACATAATGGGTGGGGATTTTGTATAGACAGCTGATTTGTAGTTATCTAGTTGTAATACTGACCCGACGACATAAGAGATAGTACTTCTGCAAAGAGTGTTGGCAAAGACACATAAAATCGACAAAATAACTAAGTTAGTCTCCTTCATATAATTTGGTACAGATTTTTATATCGTCCTCATAGTGCGCAGATGTGTTAAATGCATCATGTTGTGAACATGAGATTAAGAGTTGTTTTGAATCTTCACATTGTAATCGCAGAGTCTCTAATTGTGGTAGATGAAAAAACAATATTTTAATTTACAGAAACTCCTGCCAATTGTTGTTTTCGATTAATTATATTAGTGCTACACACTTTGAAATGGCTGCCTTGAATGAGCGAATTGTCAACACATCTGCGCTGTAATGGACGATATGTAACATATGAAATGTTCAGAAAATGAAACCTGGAATCATGTATTTTTAATATGTCCAATTTGCGACGCATTGAGGCGAGAATACTTACCATTAATTAAATCCAGTTACATTTTCACCATCCTAAAATTTTACAAAAAAGATTATATTGGTTTTTATAATTACGCAATCTCTGTTTTAAAATTTCGGGAGGATTTGATCAGTGAACTTGTGTTGGATACCGAATAACGGATTAAAAGTCTAACTCCAATTGCCCTTTCTTTGTATTTTTGTCCAAAATGCGTTTTAATCTTTATTTTTGTTATTGTCTTCTATTTGTGTTCTTTTATCTAATTTTGTATCTTCCTTTGTAAAATTGTTGCCAACCATTGTCAATGGGCTACGGCTTACTGCAGTATAAAAACTTATCTATTTTATATGAAGTGATGCATATACGAAGAGAAATCTCTACAAACGTTGGTTTCGAGAAATGCGCGTTTAAAGGTTTTGAATCCATGGCGATCTCAATTAAAAGTTATTATTTTTATACTGTTGAAAGATCAAACCCAACAAGAAATCTAGCATTTTTTTATTACCACTTGAGGATTATTATATAAGTATTCTTTTGTTAATGAGAGAACGTACAACGTCCTTCCAGAAGGACGACGTGTACTCTCGGTAGGACCTTTACAATCGTATAGCGGTTTTTCCTTGCTCTTTTTTGAGGACGGACGCCACTATCACCAGAACATTTCAGAAAAATTCTGATTGGCGCAGCTTGGCCATATTTAGCCCTTGCGCCATTAAACCCCATACAACCAACCAACCAGAAAAATTCTGAAAACCAAAAACAAAAAAGTTTAAAAATTTCAACCGTATAATTTTTTCTGTACAAAAGTGCTGCCGGAAGTATTTTAAGCTGTGCGTTCTATCATTGCGAAAATGAGAGAAGCATTACAACAGGTTTTTTTTATGCTTCTTCGCTTTAGTTTGAATTACATGAATATAGATAGCCCTTTGTACGTTTGACGTCTTGGAAGCTGAGAAAAAAAAAAACGCCCAATGTTGAGTTTTGGCGGACGGTAGGACGCAGCGTAATGGCTGTTGGACTACTCTTGTCTCATATTTAACTAAATTAATATTACATATTTAAAAAAAAAATGCAACGTATCATATTTAACTAAATTAAAATTAAAATATCCTTTATAGTATTATTTCAGTAGCAAAAATCGTTTTCACTCCTCTTACACGCGACGTGTTGTATAAAAAAAATTGGAATTTTCCGGAGCACTGACGAATCCTACGTTCATCTCATCAATATGAACGGTTGGTTTAAAAAAACGCATTTAAAAGAAATAATGCATGAAAAAACATCTTAAAAATAATAGTTCCAATATCTAGCTAGAACGTGCCTTTGTAGCATACTCGAGAACTCGGTATAATAAGTCGCGGGTTCAATTCCCGACTGGGGGCAACTCACATTTATTAAATATGTGTATGCCTTAGCGGGTTTCGCAACAACACGGGGACCAAACATATACTATGAACTCATATCTGCGTTCCTACAACAAGCATGTCGCGGTCCATTTCCAAACATTCTCGAGGACCGTCGCATTAAAAAGAACCGACTCCAGAAGACTGACCTAGATGAGATGGGGCGCCCCTCTGTCGGTCCGGCCCCCGAGTCCGGGGGAGAGAGAGAGAGCCGGACGCCCCCGCACATCCCCGGACAAGAAAGAAGAATGCACCGCACCTGTTGGGGGAGTGTTAGTCCTTGCGTATCAGCTGCACACCTGGAACACGGAGAGACCACCACCTGACGACGAAGATGCTGAAGAGGGAGAGAGAAATGCTCGCATCCCAAACGATCTTTGGAGATCGTCTGGCGATCCGGGGGAGGGCAGGGAGAGGGGTTGTGGTTGACGCATGCGCGGTCGAGTCTATCCTCTCGGGTTGCCTTTCATTCGATTTGAGATATCAAATCTAATATGTGTGGATCAGGTTGTTGTTTTTTTGTGTGAGGGATGTATTTTGGAAAGAGATGGGCTTTTGGTTGATGCTGAGTTTTGTGATGAGAGGCTAGTTGGTTAAATAACGTCGCACTGGAGCTGCACAGTGGGCTTTTGGCGACGATCGAAGGAAAGACCCGGGAACACTGCCTCGTATTTCTGAACCATGGTCTGATGACAAGGACAATGCATGAGCTGGCACCCTACACGATCTCACTTTGCGTCAGGACATCGGATGATTAGATTTAACGTGCACCAGTTCCGTATGCACGCCAGTAGAAAGTGTGGATATTCTCTGACGACTCTTATGATTTAGTAACGAATCTGACAATCTTCCAATCACGAGACCGCAATCTTCTTGACTGCTAGCTGAATACGGTTCCACTTCCCTAGAAGGGGCTTGGTTGCCCAGTGTAAAGTATCCGTATCGTTATCGGAGGATTGAAAGATTCGTACCTAAAAGTAGTCTAAAAATTTCCAAACTTTAACCGGAAAGTATAAATAACAGATTGGTGCACGTTAAAGATGGAGAACTTGTTCTCGCTTTTTCATCTGCAGACGACGCGCTCGATATAATTAAAAAAAAATCTTTAATTTAGAATTTTACCTGTCTTGCTAAATGTGTATAAAACCCACTTTAAGTATTATCAGCACCATGTATTGACTAGAGCATCTCTAATGTTCTCCAAAATAAGGCCTTTAAGTTATTTTTTTCATCAAAACTTAAATATTGAATTAATTTAAGTCTATACCGATTCTTATTTAATTTTTTCTTTGTTTATTTACCTGCCTCAATTTTTTTGAATGATAAATCATGAATATTATAAATGGAGTAAATATATTTATAGGTAATGTATAAAATTAGACAGTATGTAGAATATCTAGGCATTATGGTCTCCAAAATCATCTGGCAAAGTATGAAATAGAACATATTTAACACATTGTTTAGGCCTTCTAAAAGACATCTTATATTCAATCTTATAAGGACAGCTTAATTCCCAATAGTGCCAACTCTTGGGAATTAGTAACTATATAAATACAAATAAATCTGCACCTCGTAGGTATAGGATGCTATATCAAAATTTTCGATTTTTAGTTTAAAATTGCGATATTATGCTTTTTTCACACTCTGTAAAGAATGTGAAAAACTCTTTACAGAGAGTGTGTAGTTTTAAAGCTCCGTAAACCCTTTACAGAGTGTAAAAAACTCATGATATCGAAATTGTAACCTGAAAATTGAAAAAATTGACATATCGTCCTATATCTCCGAGGTACAGATTTATTTTTATTTGTTTAGTTATTAAGGTATCAAACAGGTATAAACACTGTCTTCTGAATGGATTATCACTATCTTTTAAAGAACTTTATGCCATAGAAACTTACAGACATATTAGTCTTTAATCAGCTCTCCTGTGAAATAGTAAATATGTTGTGTACCTCCGAGCTAAAGAAATGTTGACGTAACATATAAACATGGTACTTTAAAGGACTGAATCTTAAGCTCTTTAGGACAATTTCGCATTCTCAGACCTTCGTTTCTTAACTAGACATAGAAAGGGTGGCGAAAAAAAATCCTATCTTCCCTTCGAGGGAAATGATGCTAATAATCCCTGGGATCAGAGGGAGAAACAAAAACATTGTTTTCCCTCCTAATAGAACAGAATATCCGGGACTTAACCTTACTCAGGAATGGGAGAGGGGGGGGGGGAGGAGAGAGAGAGGAAGCAAAAGACTCACACCCCCTGAAGGCACCCAAAGGAACGTCGTCAGCAACTCCTCCAATCAATCGTCTGCAGCCGCTGCACGAATCGGCCAGACGAAAAAATAAATGTTTGGAGAAGGGATTTCTTCGGAACAAGTCGTCTATCGCAAGGGGGAAAGGGTGTGTTCCAAATAAAGTTTTCGAATCTCTTCCACCTCTACGTGATCCGACAAGGGAATTAAGTCAGACGATCATTGGGCGGCGTTGCCACCGTCGAATGGGGGGGGGGGGGGGGGGGAATTTGTCCGGGGGATTAGAGGACGAGCGCCGGAATCGGATTGGGGGGTGCGTCTCTCGGGAATAATAGACGAGGGAGAGAGAAACGCTGAAGACATGTTGGGAGAGGGGGATGGGAGGACATCTACTTTGTTTTATAAAAGCACTATAGGTGTTTGGCCCTGCGTTGCTGGAGAACCCGTTAAGGTATATACATATGTAAACAGTGGCGTAGGAACTTCTTTTTTTCAGGGGGGGCTGAATTTTTTTTCAATATATATATTGTTATACAATATAAAATAGTACGGAGTTGCGAGGTATTAAACAATTAAAAAACAATCAATGCTTTAAATTTTTACAAACCAGTGTTTAACTTGTTAAATGTCTTAACTTGTATCCGTTTTTGTTTGGACAGCTTTAGAACATAAAGTAACCAGGAAAAGATTAATAGTAATTTTAAATGTCCGTATTGTACTTTAAAATATTAATTTTTTCAAATTTGAGGAACTCGTCTCTATTTAACTTTATTTAACAAAATGTAATTTTCGAAAAGAAGAAATTTCAACAATATAAGATGTTTAGAAAATAGTGCATGAATCTGATGGTTTTATTATTTCAAAGGGAATAAATTATGGGAAATACGATTATAATAAATAAGAGGCGCTTCCTTTCGAATTCCTCTTTGTAGGAATTCTCTAGTTATACGATTGGTTTTTTAAGTAATTTAAAAAAAAAAGTATAATATTGGGGGAGCTGAGCCCCTTCAAAATAATTCCTGGGGGGGGCTCGAGCACCCCCAGCCCCCCTACTTCCTACGCCTATGTATGTAAAGAAATTGAGTGGCCCCTTCGGAACTCGAGCCTACGGCCTATCGTTCCGAAGTCTCGCGCACTACCGACTGAGCTACAAAAGCATGTTCTAGACTAAAAATGTGAAATATTTTTTTGAGATGTTTATTTATACAATATTAATTTAAAAAAAAAATCCTTTACAAATTCTAAATGGAATTATACAAATTCTAGCTTCATGTGTACATCTTGAGGACACTTCATATATAAATGTGCAGCCTTTTATATGCAGTGGAAGTATGTGTTATGCGATCAAACAGACAGACTCTTTTATTGTTATACATTAGCTTTTTTTTCGGGAACCTATTAAGGCTTATACATTAAAAAAAAATTTAGTTGATCTTCTCGAGACTTGAACCAGCGATTTATTGTTCCGTTGTCTCACACCGTACGGACTAATCTCAAAGGGCACGCATGATCAGTTCTCGCTCATTACAGTCCTTCGATTCCTATTGGATGGAAACATTCAATATTAACCTTTGAGTACTGTATTATTTGAAGATTTTTATGCCCATGGGACGGATTTGGTGAGGTTTAATTGATCCCATTCTTGACCGACCCTATAACAAATTGTTTGCGATCAATGCCCACTGGCGGGGGTGTCGCCAAACATCAACGCCTGCTTCTTAGATTCAGATGACGAGTCAGACTCGTCCACCGTAACTTCGCCCAAGTAAGCAGATGACGAGTCTCACTCGTCAAATGTATCCAAAGGGTTAATTAAAAAATAACTGTATATACTCGCGTATAAGCCGAGAAATTTAAGTTAAAATTTTCATCAAAAAGTAGGGGGGTCGGCTTATACGCGGGTCATTAAAATTTCTAATATAATTTGCCTAAAATAGGAAAAGAAAAGAAGTTGAAATTAGTGGATTCTTCTGAAACGCGCCGACACATTTCCGAGATCGAGAATGTGCGTCACGTGCTGACTGAAGACCGTTCTGCGCATCGCGGCGTAATCGTAACGCAAAATTTAACTACTCACATAAATAATCAGTTTAACTTAATAAAAAGTATATATTTTGATAAATATTTAATTGGTTTGTAGAATTTATGAAACTAGTAAACGCTACTTTAATAGAATTTTGGATGGAAGACTAAGAAGTTGACATCGTGCGTAGCGAATGACACCGCTTTAAAGTCAATGTCTTTTTTGCTCGATTGCAATAATTAAACAAAATTTATTTCCCCAATATTTATATTCCTTGATAATATTATGTACAGATATTAATAGTTGTTTCGTTAGTATTTTGGATGGAATTGGCTTTAAAGCGGTAAAATCGGGGTTGCTAATCGTCGAATTCAAGTTCTACTTTCAAGTCATTTATCTCGTAATTAAAAACTAAATATTTTAATAAGAAGTATATATTCATCCATAAAGTAGTAGTATTTCCTTCTTAGTTGGATATAAAAAATGCTCATTCGTATTTAATAGCGACAGTAGTCAACGATGTTGACAGAAAATAGTTGACGTTTTCTAAGTGTTTAAATCTTTACAAAACGATGTTAAAGATTAGAAATTGCACATTTTGGTATTTAAGTTTGTGGTTCAAAATATTTTGTTTGATAATAAAGGTAGATTTAATTTAAGAAGTCCGATGGAGGTTTGAAAGACACCAGAACATCGCGAGTGGCACATATACTTAATACTTTTAAGCCCGATTAATCGTCACGAACTGCGAGGAAGGCCGTTTCTTCAGCCACTTTCTTTAAACTTTTAATTTCTAGGCTTAAATATTTATTTTTCTAATTAAAATTTCACTCTTTTGTCGAGGATTTGCCGATTTTAATCGGAATTTTTCATGTATGAAAATATAACTCGGCTTATACGCGAGTTTCCGATTTGGGACAAAAAATCGGCCTAAAATTAAGGGGTCGGCTTATACGCGGATCGGCTTATACGCGAGTATATACGGTAACTGAAATGTTTAAATTCATGTTCTTAGGTGCACAATTAAAGGTTTAATAGTACTTATGTTTAAAATGTCAGGCATTTCCGTGCAGTGAAAGACAGCGTTTTGCGTGCCGCATACACAGTCTCTTTCTTTTATTATTAGAGATACGTTGTACATTTTCTTGGAATACTTGCTATTCTACTCCAAAAAAAACAAAATAACGTAAAATGTTCCTGAACTTCATTGAATATGTAAAGAAGATACATGAACAATTTATATTGGGTTGGAGGGAAAGTTCTGTCGTATTTTAAATAGGCAGGTGATTTTTCTTGTAAATAAAAAGAACATCTGGCTAGTGAGTCAATCGGATTTGTTTTTGTTTTTTTAGACTGCTGTATAATATAAAAGGTGCCCTTTTTTACCGTTCATCATTTACTTGTGATATTTAAAGTGAAAAACATGTCAGTAGATAAAGTGCATTTACGACACTGCATTTTATATGAATTCCAAAAAGGAAGCAATGCATCGGTTGCATGTAAAAATTTATGTGCGGTATTTGGAAAAGATATTGTAAATGTTCGTACTTGTCAAAGATGGTTTAGCAAATTTCGTTCCGGGGATCTGAGCCTCAAAGAAAGTGATCGATCTTGACGACCATCCAAGATCGATAATGATGTTTTGCGATCCATGTTGGAAAATAATCCACATTTAACAAGTCGAGAAATTGCCGAAGAGTTTGGCATTCATCATACAACTGTTGGAGATCACATTAAATATCTTGGATTTGTGTTAAAGCAAAGTGTTTGGGTGTGCAGCTATCAAAGAAAAAAGGCCAGCATTAACGTCCAGAAAAGGAATAGTGTTCCACCACGATAATGCTCGCCCGCATACTGCAATGGTGACACAACAAAAAATGAATGCGTTAGGATGGGAAGTCCTTAGTCACCCACCGTATTCACCTGACATTGCACCATGTGATTATTACCTGTTTAGATCTCTGCAAAATTATCTAACGGGAAAAAAATTCACGTCTTTTGAAAGTGTTTCTAAGGCAGTTGCTGACTATTTTAACTCCAAAGATGAGAACTTCTACAAAACAGGAATTCACAGGTTACCTGAAAGATGGCAACAGGTTGTAACAAATAACGGAGCATATATAATTGATTAATACTAAACACATATTTTTATAAATGAATTCAAATCTTTTCTTTAAAATACGACAGAACTTTCCCTCCAACCCAATATATCTCTTTTACCTAACATTTTTTTATAGTTTTTTTACCCTTTGGAATGTAGACTCTCAGTCATCAAATTAACGATGTGTTCTTTTGTTTCCTGTTCTTTCAAATTGAACGTAAACTGCATGTTCTTGAACATAAAATACGCTTTTCTTTTGTTAGATTTTTTTTTATCTATCTCCATTAAAGATATCACTTAAGTATTAACATATTTTATGAACCATTTACACTCGAGTGTCGCCTTTAAGTCACCGAAATAACGACGTGTTATTTTTATTTATCTGTTCTTCAAAATGAGAAAACATATTACTGAGTTTAAAAAGTTATTCTATCACAAACTTATGGATTATTTTTGTCATCTAGAATCACAAAGTATGTTGGTGTTCTAAAACTTTCTTCAGATTGAAATTCCTCACAACCCGGGTTTTTATTAAAACATTTGACAAATGTCATCAGCCATTAAATATGTGTTTGGTATACTGAGATTAGTATTCATTTTCACGCACAACAATTTTTATAATTATCCACCCTAAATCTTACAAGAACACGATAGAATAGTTCTAATAAGACTATTTCTTTAAAAAGAACAGGAACGGGATGTCACTGTTCGATGAAATGAACGTGAATATCAAACACGTTCCACGAATGCAAAGTGTTAAGTTAGTTATAGGGGTATTACATATAAAAGGATACTATAAGGCGTATAGACTAAATAACTGCTCAAGGATTGAACATAAACATTTTTAATCACATAAGCCTAACGTTACAATAACTCGGGGTGGGACGAACCTAAATTACGCATTCACCGTAAGAATGCAGTTACAAGACTGACGCATTCCCGGCGCAGAGGGAGCGGCATAAAATATGTAGAGGGCGTTACAATCGTAATAACGGGAACAATATATAGACACGTAACGGGAACATGAAATATATACAGGTGACGGGGATATGATAATAGGACAAACATATAAGATAATACATAAATGGATACGCTAGTTACAATACTATAATTTTTAAAGACTATATCTCCGAACCAAACAACTTAGAACGTCATTCTAAATATTATGATGCAGACCTTCTGAAGAGTTATTTGAAAGGCAAGAAATGTCTCTAGGATTGCGCTACGAAAGAGTGTTTATTTCCCGTTCGTTCGCACAACAGAAGGCGTTCGTTGTCATTGAATGTGCTCTTATATTCAACCAATACTATTGAATGAATGTTGAATGTGCAAAACTCTTTGTAGCGGTTCACATTAATTGCCCGTTTGACAGTTGTCCTAGGTAAATGGGATAACAACGACAAAAGAAAAGGATAATACATTCGTTCTTTATTATTAACAAACGTCCGGGATGCTCAAATATTTCCAGACCCACGATCACTGCACACTGCGTTATTGCGCACTAACAATTTTTTTTAAGTGTTTAATTAAACTTATCCAGCGAAAAAGCATTAAATGAATTTATTCATTTCCATCACTTGACTTTAAAAAAAAAATCAAAAGATAGCAGACTTTCTAGAATTTCCAAGAGATTTTCTCTTCAAATTTTAACTCTTTAAGTATTTAATGCTTTTATTCAATAATTATAATCTTTTTTAAAAAATCTTCGCTAAAAGATATACTTTATTTGATCAAAATGTCATGGGTTTTAAAACTCTTTAGATATTAATTCCTCGAAACAGAGTTTCCGACAATTTTACGTCTTTACTTTTCACCGTCTTTTGAGAGTATTAACTCTCCGTCTCTTTATTGTTCTTTTAGCCGCAATGTGTCGTTCTTTTAAAAGTGTTTTTTTTTTATAATCCAGGCGCCGGATTTGTTTATTCAGCTGCAATTACGTGAATATGCAGGAAACAGTAATTGCTTTTAGCCCTTGTACGAATAGGGGGAGTTGAGTTGAACATCGGCTGCTTTGTTTTGATTTTTATCCATTTTAAAACGCATCCCCCTCCCCCCTTTTTTTTAAATAAAAGAGGATAAAGGGATTACGTGATGAGGTTAAGTAAAGGAAACTCTGTGCCAATTTATTTTCTATTAAATATAGAGTAATGAAAGTGTTGCTTTCGGGATCTTTATTTGGTGTAGATGCTTTGATGTTTCTATGCGTTTTGACGCCCTTTGAATACAAAAAGTACTTTGTCAAAATTGGACTTTTTCACGCAATATCAATAAAGGGAATACCGTAACAACCGAATTCGATGTATAGCAACAGCAAGGTGATATTTATCATTTCGAACATTGCAAAAGGCAAGCTGCCATCATGTATGCTGGTTGTTTAGGATGGCAGTATGCTGGTAAAAAAAAGCGACCGGCATTTCTTATAAATCTCCATGACAACGAATATTTAGATGATCTTGTGATTGCCGTGACTGCGTTGAAACTGCATAAAGGACTCAAATGTCAGAAGCACAATTTTATTTCTATGTACTAGGTGTGGTGGTGATTTGAAATACCCGATTATTTCTCTCGAGCTCGAGTAATTGCTTTAGGTCGACGGTTAAAATATCGATGTAGCATGCACAAAGTCCCCGGTTTGATTCCGACTGACTTTCAAATTCACCGCGCTACATTGGTGACTAAGGATCAAACCAACCTTCGAGCAAATATTCGCGGCGCCATCTTGATTCAACCACCACAATTTCATTTGTGACACGCAAAATCATCCGCCACTGCTTACGTGATAACACTTTAAACGCATCAATCATTCATTCCTCCGTAGGGGTTCCTGAGAGGGGGTACTGTGGTAGTCACTCCAAATATCTGATACTTTTTCTCGATCTCGAGTAATCACTTTAGCTCGACGGTTAAAATATCGACGTAGGATGCATAACGTTCCGGGTTCGATTCCGAGTGACTGCCAAACTCACAACGTACAGCCGCGGAAAAAAAAAACGAACCACCGATGATTATTTCGTTAGTTTTTATAGTAGAGCTAAACTTAATATACCATTTTGTAGGGAATAAAGTCTACTCTACATTGATATACAAAAAAATTGCATAGGGGACTATCTTCATACTCGAATCCGCACCAACTTTAAAATTTTCAATAGCAACACCTACTTTTGATAGCGCAGAAATGTTTCCCGCCCTCAAAATAATCTAAATATAAATTTTCGTTAATTTCCTACATTTATATGCAGAGATATTAGACGATATGTATCTATCTTATTTGAGGGGCTATTTCCACATTGGACAAAGTATTAGTGGAACTTCGAAATGAAGTACGCTGGTAAAAAATGTTTTGGCGTTAGCCGTGGTTCTACTTTTTCCGTGATCATTCATTTCCCCACTCCTGTATACCCCTTGCCTTTATATAAGAATTTAGAATTTTATGATAACGCGATCACAACGCTTTTAATTCTCAAAATTAGTAGATTTCTGTTAAGTTTTTCAGATTTTATATTTGTGTATGACCCCTTAAATGATCATTTGATGCTCATTTTAATATAGCCAAAAAACTACAAAGAGGAAAATCATGAAATTTTAGATATGTATATAAAACGTTTTTCTGAATCCATCACTATCAAAATACAGCATGGTTGCTATTCATAAATTTTATGAATATTAATATCCTAATTTAAATAAAATTAAAAAATATACATATAAATAATGAAAGTTAGTGTATTTTGTTTGGGTTGTTTAGAAGTAACACAGAAAAGAATATCAGCTTAATAAAATTATTATTTCGAAAGATATGATTAAAAGTTTAAGAAATTCATTTAACATTACGAGTTCTAAACTTTCGATATTCATAATTAAAAAACTACTTAACCAAATGACTTGCAAATTGATATTCAACGATAAATTTTGTCGTAGATTCTAAATATTGAATCAAAATTGGGTATTGCTATTGAAAATTTTAAAGTTGGTGCGGATTCGAGTATGAAGATAGTCCCCTAAGCAAATTTTTTGTATATCAATGTGTAGTAGACTTTATTCCCTACAAAATGGTATATTAAGTTTAGCTCTACTATAAAAACTAACGAAATAATCATCGGTGGTTCGTTTTTTTTTTTCCGCGGCTGTACATATGTTACCTTTGTCGAGTTTGCTGAAATTCTGCACCTTTACCTTGTCAAAGGTCACACCAAACGCATTCACGTATCAAACTTAAGCCTCTGTTGTAGGGATTGGAATTTACGTGTTGCTACGAAAATGAAGCCTTATTCCCTCTCTTCAAAAATTTCTTATTTTATCAGCTTAAACACCAAACTCGTTTGACTTTAAGATCCTCAATTTTCTGTATAAAATATTCACCAACTTTAAGTAGTTCTAAGTCGCTTATTTCAAAAAGAAATATAGCAAACATCCAATGCAATCTTAAAACCTAAAACTCGATCTTCAGCAAATAAAATATCCCATAAATAAGCATTAAACTACCCTCCTTCGGCAATCAAATCCCATCAAAATGCATAATGTATCAATACTAAACAGCTCATGCGA
Source organism: Troglohyphantes excavatus (assembly GCA_963932185.1). Classification (NCBI taxonomy): domain Eukaryota; kingdom Metazoa; phylum Arthropoda; class Arachnida; order Araneae; family Linyphiidae; genus Troglohyphantes; species Troglohyphantes excavatus. Next base: position 71,642,741 of record OZ010667.1, on the reverse strand, counting down.
AACCAATAGTGAAAAAAAAAATTGATATCGATTTATCCTTAAATTATTGATATATGGACGGGATTGAGGCCAAGTGGTGTAATTCCAAAAAATACGAACCGAAAATAGTTTTTGTTTGGTTTGGTTTGGTTAATTAACGTCGCACTAGAGCTGCACAGTGGGCTATTGGCGACGGTTCGGGGTCAATCTCGAAGGAAAGACCCGGGAACACATACACATTCACACACACACATTCATACATACACCTCGTTATTTTAGAACCATGGTCAGATGACGAGGAAACACCTGAACTGGCACCCAACGCCTTCAATAGACGTCGGGACTTTGGACCCCGATCAGATGTATCGTGCACCAGTCCCGTATACACGCCAGTATAATTTGTTGGATATTCTGGACGACTTTCTAGTATTTTTGTAGCCGAACCGAAAATAGACTAACACCATTTTCTATGGTTTTGTTAAATAACGTCGCACTAGAGCTGCACAGTGGGCTATTGGCGACCATTTTCTATGACTTGGGCATCTGGATCTATCATTTGGTCAAGTGACATGGGTCCTAGGTTCAGTAGGTTGTCTAATAACGATGTGAATGTTCTTCCACTCAACATGCTAGCCAAGGGCAAAGCTTCAAACGCTCTTATTTGGAACTCTATTTTTGGACTCACACCACATGGCAGCCAAACCGCGCATGTATCGTTTGCATTTTTATGGGGGAGTGAAATATCCTTCTTCGGGCGGCCTGTTTGTTGCGGGGCGGTGTTTGGTGGGGGTGTCTGAAATGAGATTCGCCGTTGCATTTTGCGCCCCTTGAATGTCGCCCCTTGCGGCGTGTCGTCACGCACAGCCGTGGCCGGTACGTGAGGCGCATATGTCGAGCATTAGTGATGTGTTGCAGATAGACGAGGGTAAAGAAAAGACGAGCTGAAATTTGCAATGACGCGTGTATTTTGTTTAGCACTGGCCTTTTCTGTGTCTGTACTATTTAAATTTAGAGTAGTGGTCCTCAATCCGTGTTTCGCAGACCACTGATGGTACATGAGCTGGGGGTGTAGTATTTAGTCGAGCCATTGTCTATTCACCCAAATGTTTTTCAGATTTTTTTTTTGACATGTAACGTCTTTAAAATCGGTCCGAATAAGAGGGGCATGCTAGGAAAAAAAACTTACAAAAATGGTTACAATAAATTATTCTACTTATCCTAGATGAAATTTGGCAGAGTGGTTCCTTATACGTCGAAGAGGGAAAAACCCTGAATTACATTTATTACTTTAAGAAATTTGCGGTCCGCGCTTTGTTTCACTTTAGCAAAGCTTTTAGCAAAGATTTGGAACCATTGCTATAGAGAAATCAAAGTAAGGCAAAGAAGCATATGAGAGCGATTATTTTTTACGTTTTCTTACTTTTGGGCACTTTCTTTACTTTGGGGACGGCAAAACGTGAAACAAAAAGATGCTTTGTAATTGTGGACCAGAATTCAAAGCTTTATATTTCTTACAAGGTTTGAGGTTATCATAGAGAGTATATATATAAAAAATCAAACGACGAACGAACGAAAATAAACTTTCTGTGGCAGAGAGAAAAGATCGTCATCCCGTCCCTCTTGCAGACCCAGCGGGGATTTCGGAACTCGAGAATTGTCTCCTTGATGGACGACCTGTTCCCTCCTGACATCTCCTCTTATAGGGGAATGTCTCTCCGAAATAACTTACCTCAAACTGCAGCCGCGAACAAAAGGAACAATCTCTCTTTTCTTTTATCTATACAGAAGAGAATAGTTTTGCTCGATTTTTCCTCTGAGCTAAAATTGACTGTAGCGAAGACTAAGCATGGTGTGTGTGGCATAGGATGAAGTGCAGATCTTCTTAAATCTACGTTTCTGGCTTTCAAAACCCTTCAAACTCTCTGTTACACATTTAATGCTTTGCCTTACTTGCTTTCTTACTTACAAGAAAAAAAAATATTTAAAAAATAATCAAATACTCAAAAGACCGACGCAACACGACTAACAGTGCAAAAGCCAAGATAGAACATATATCAACCTTGTGTTCCGAACAGTATTCATGCACGCGCCACCGTTAAGTACATTTTCCAGTGAAGTTTTCTCTCCTTTTGCTCCAAATCATAAAATGTTTGGGACTTTTCCGGCTGCCTATTTCTGTCCTTATTTATGAGACAACGCAGCTAAGTAACGCTTTTTAATTTTGGAACCATGTTCATATGACGAGATCAACATCAGAGCTGCCACGCGAGGATATCTCAATAGGCTTCAGGATATTGGACCACGATCTGAGTTAACGGGCATCAGTCCCTTATACACTCCGGTTGAAGTTGTGATTTTTTTTAGACTTATTATAGTAACGAATCTAACAATCCTTCGATCACGAGCTCTCTACAACTTGTCAAGTCCACATAGATACTAAAACTGGCAATACTCCGATTACGAGGAGGATACTTTAGTTAGGCGGGCAAGTTACAAGAAAAATATAAATAAACCGTGACAGAAAAAGCAAATATAGTTGGTTTTTCTGTCACGGTTTATAGTCCGGGAGGCAGTTACATTTTAGGATGATTATTTTACACCGGCTGATTTTCTGACCAGTAATTGGTCTTGGATAGATAAGCTATAAAACCTAATTCAGCTGGTCCAGTTCGGGTGGGTGTAGGCGTGGGGGCGTTCGGAACATGTAAAAAAAGTTCAAAAATAAAAATATTTTACATCGGCTGAAAATTTATTTACGGGTTATTTGGACTATTTTATGATGTTTTTGGGTATTCAGCTGGTATGCTGAGGGTGGGTTGTACTTCAGCTTCTCGTTTGTTTATGTAAAAAAACACGTTTTTTCAAAATATTTTACACCGTATGAAAATTTAATATGAGATAGTTATTTAGGTATAAATCAAGAAAACAATATTCAGCTGGCTCGGTAGTGGTGGAAAGACCTTCAGCTTTAGCTATGAAGTGGTTGCGCACTAAATTATATTCGAGCGCCGCGCAGTATCTTCAAAGCTGAAGGTCATTCCACCACTCATCTGAATGGTATTTTTTTTTTAACCTTACCTTTCATACTACTAACATACTCGAGTTTCGTGTCGTGTAAAATTGATTTGATTGGGAAATCATTAGCAAACATCGGGAAAACATTCAAAATTTGACTAGGTTTTTTTTTGTGTTTAATTATTGTTATATCTAGGGCTACCAGAAATTCGAAAAGGAAACCCAACATATTTAATTCTTTGCTGATTAAAGAAGAAAATAACTGCTAATAATAGACAATTAAGTTTATTATGCTAATTCCACTTTGTCATTTTTTACACTTTATTATATTTTTCGACAAAACAACTTTTTTTGTAATTTTTAATTCTATCAAATAAATCAATCAGTTCATTTTAATTTTTAACAATTTAGCTCTGAATAAACCGCTTGACGAACGAGAGAGGAGAGTGGTTTTAGCAATGCTACAAAAAGAAATATCGGGGGGGGGGGGGGATCTGGGACAGTCAATCGCACCAGCGATAAATAGGGACATTTTTACACCGGTAACGGGGATTTGAACTGGGCTCATATGTATGAATGATGGAAAATTCCTTTGACTTGAGTCAGCCCGGGAACCTTCCGGGACAATGGCGAAAACATGGGACTTTCCTGGCGAAACCGGGACGTCTGTTAGCCCTAGTTACATATCAAGCTTAAAAGCGGAAAATATGGCTTATTATGACATATATGAATATTAATAACATTAATAATTTGAAGAAAAACTGAATATTCTAATTATCGGAAATATATAATCATCTGGATCATCGTCTTTTAGTGAACTTTCTTCAGAATATTCATCAATATCGATTTCTTGTGATATGTGTGCATCATGATCTGCTTCAGGGCCATTTGATAAAATGAAGAATGTTTTTAGATAAAATTAATAAAATAATTGTGTAAATTAAAAATAAACGTCAGTTATACCTGCATTATTCTCATCATTAGTGATGCTCTCTATCGATGGACGTAGCTGGTCCTCTTCGAACCATTTGAAACTGTATTAATTATCTACTATCTCCCAACCATAATCAACTGGATCTTAAGTGATTACATCTTTTGATGTCCATAACTGAGCAATGTAAGTTGTTCGTAAAAAGTGTTGATTGTCACGGTGCCAGTATTCGAGCAGTTAAAGTTTTTAATCTCACGATGTCATTTTCATTATTGATATAATATTTTTTCATCTAACTCACCGAGGACTATAAATACTTTAGTGTATTTTTTAGAATTCTTTAAAATACTGAATAGTTTTTGCTTCCCTTTCTTGAAAAAAGCGGGATTAAAATCACACCCCCGTCAAAGCATGGAAGGCTGGTAATGCTGTATACAATTCTGGACCCGTCTTTGTATAATTTATTAACGTCAAGAAACCTTTGGTTATTTCCATTGCCAATATGCATAGATATTTTCGGATTTTGATGAATGAAGATCATGTTTCTCAAAATATTGTCCGTATCAGAAAAGGAATAAAGTAATTAAAATCGACATTGTACACGTGTTAAATAATGTTCTTGTTGGCCTCTTCATAAGATGTACACGATTGGTTTTCTTGATTTGATAGAACAACTTCATCATTAATCACCTCATATTTGAAATAATCCACATAAATGATTTTTCATTGATGTAAGGAGCTAGGTGATTGTTTCGCCAATCATCGCATATGAACTTCACCAAGGCTTCTTTGAAATTAACGTTTTTCAATTCAGCGTGAAAATCTGATGGACGAAGTTGGTCCGGCTCACTGATGTTGAAGCCATGTCTATATTTAGTTCATTTTAAAATGTTTTCGTTGTTCTTGGTCGAGGGATAGAAGTAGCGATCAAAGGTAATTATAATCGTGAATTATGCGTGAAAAAATATTATATCAATAATGAGAATTACGTCCTGAGATTAGATAAAAATTTGGACGGCTCGATACTGGCACCATACCAATCAGAACTGTATCAACAGTTTCTACGAAAAACTTACATTGCTCAGTTATAGAGACATCAGCATTAAAAGGAGCCAATCGCTTTTGATCCAGTTGATTATGGTTGGAAGATAGTAGATAATAGACACAGTTTCAAGTGGTTCGAAGGTGACCAGCTACCTCCATCGGTAGAGATCATCACTATAATGATGAGAATACTGCATGTAACAGCCGTTTATTTTCAATTTACACAATTATTTTATTTCTTTTAACTAAAAACATTCTTGATTTTATCAAATGGCCCTAAAGCAGAATATGATGTACACATAATCACAGGAAATACATATAGATGACTATTCTGAAGAAAGGACATTTGAAGACGATGATCGTGATATTGCCGATAATTTTTACATTTCCAATAATGAGAATATTTATTTTTCTTTAAATTATTAACGTTATTAATATTCATATATGTCATAATAAACCGTATTTTCCACTTTTGAGATATAACGAAATGAAACAAAATAAAACCTAGTCAAATTTTGAATGTTTTCCCGATGTCTGCTAATGATTTCCCAATCAAATCAATTTTACACGACACGAAACTCGAGTAGGTTATTAGTATGAAAGGTAAGGTTTAAATAAATTCCATTGAGCTGGCACGGTAGTAGTGGAATAACCTTCAGCTGGATGTTGAAGATACTGCGCGGCGCTCGAATATAATTTAGTGCGCAACCACTTCATAGCCAAAGCTGAAGGTCTTTCCACCACTACCGAGTCAGCTGAATATTATTTTCTTGATTAATACCTAACTAACTATCTCGTATTAAATTTTCATACGGTGTAAAATATTTTGAAAAAACGAGTTTTTTTACATAAACAAACGAGAAGCTGAAGTACAACCCACCCTCAGCATACCAGCTGAATACCCAAAAACATCATAAAATAGTCCGAATAACCCGTAAATAAATTTTCAGTCGGTGTAAAATATTTTTATTTTTGAACTTTTTTTACATGTTCCGAACGCCCCCCACGCCTACAGCCACCGCGGTCGCGCCAGCTGAATTCGATTTTTGACATTACCAACAACTTATCTAACTATTGTTACACAAATCAGTCGGTGTAAAATGACTAGCCAAAAATGTTGTTGCCTCCCGGTCTATTATTTATATACAATATGAAACCGAAAAGTTCGTTTGCTATCGTTCGATTTCTATTTATTAGTTATTGTTCGAAAACTACTCTAAACTCCTTTACGATTAAGATCGGTGAAATCTACATATAAATTTCTTACATTATTCAGCATTAAAAACATGACATTCTGTCTTATAAACTCTTTTTTTACGAATTGTATGTAAGTAAACCTCCTGAGGGCCACGATTAAAATAATTATTTTGGTGAATAAAAAGCACGTGATTTTTATTCTTGAATCACAGAGTTATCTTCGATGCGTGCTTTTGTTTATCCATAAGCATTTTAATCTCGATACTAGGTCATGCATAAGGTCCATTATCCAGTCCACCCTTACCATATTAACCTTTTATTTTTTGTGTTCGAGAGTTGTCTCTCCAGCCCCATTTGGTTTGATGCGCTGATTAGCTGTAAGAAATTCAACAAACATGCGGAAGATTGCTTCGAGTTGCTGGTTTGTCCGAGCGAAAACTACCTTTATCGCAAAGGGTTTAATGGTCACGCGGAATGCATCTAAGTATTAATTTTGAATATAATTAGTTGAAAGAATGCTAAACTAGGATCGAAGTGAAGGATATTTTGATGGCGGGCCATGAACAGACATGTGACGATGGCATATAAGTTTTTTTTTATTACAATGGCAATCCTTTCTGTTCAATGGTATTCACAGCACTCATTTGTTTAAATTGGAAAAAAAATTCCTTTCCAATTTACCTTTAGAATGCGAGACTGGATTTCTTCTTTTGTACCGAGAGTGCTGCGGTCCCCACTTCCACAATGGGAAATCGAATCCCCCCTCTGGGACAGAACCGCTTTATTTCGTTATTTACCGAGGGAGGCTCTCCTGTAAAAAAGGACCCCTTTGTTTGGTGGGGAGTGGAAGACAAAGACCACAATTAGAGACCCGGAGAATCGATTCTTTGTTTTTTTTCTCCCTTTTTGAAAGCACCTGAGGATTGGGGGATGTTTTGTTGTCTTTGAAAGGACGAGTCTATCTTTTAAATTCATTAAAAGCTCCTTCTCCGTAATCTGGTCTTTGTGAGACACGATTCTCGTATGAATGGGACTTAATCCAGGGCCTGTTTAAGGAAAGGGAAGGGGGGGGGGGGGAGAGGGGGTTAAGGTTGTCGAATTTCGTGAAAGATTCAGTTTATCCTATAATTTTGGCAACATATTTGATTACTTCGATAACTAGTTAAATGCATCGCAATTCATTAATAAGTTTATTTATAACATTGGGATATTGGTTCCTGGTTGTGTTTTATGCGCTTTAAATATTATTTATTGGAATAATATTTCAGAAATTTAAATAAATTGAAGAAATTAGAAAGAAATGTAAAACTTTTCAAACAGGCCGATTATGAACCCATTAAGTGCTCTTACCTTTGTGCACGTGGATGGGGAGTTTCGACCAACTGTAGTATGCGATTCTGCCTGAATAACTCCCCGTGGAATCATCCTATGGGGATAAATGACAAGCCATCGCCTAGAAAGTGAGGCCGCGTCGACCAGGCACATTATTAACCCATTACCTCCTCTGATATTTTACCGCTTGAGGAAAGAGTCAATCTTGACTGCAGTATGCGCTTAATTCCACGGGGAATCAGCCGTCGCCAATAGCCCACTGTGCAGCTCTAGTGCGACGTTGATTAATCAAACCAAACCACGGGGAATCAGGCTTTTGGGATAAATGACCTACCATTCTTTAGGTGAAGGTGGGCCGTGTCAACCAGGTTGGCCATTTATTCACTCTCCCCTCTGATCTTTGTACCGCGTAGAATCCAAAAGTATTGCGGTACAGTGCGGCCTTTAGCTACGCGAATTTGAAAAAATTTGAAATTAGTGAAATCCGCGTAGAAATAGTCCAATAGGTAGCAAAAACATTTCTTTATAACTAACTTCTGTCGAACTGGCAAAAAATTCTTCTGTTACGACATTGAAGAACATTGCCGGAAGCATCTAATTAATTTGTAAAAAAACATGTCTTTTTATGAAATAAAATAGTTGCTCTATCATCAAAAATCCAGTAAAACATATTTAGGCGATTTGGCTGTTAGGTGGTTAAGTCCAAAGACAAAGTTTCGTGATAAGAGCTTTGAAAGTTTGCAATTTGTCTTTGTTAGTGAATGATATGTGTTTGGGCATCCTGTTGATCTAAGAAGCAACCCACTTAGGGCCAAATGATAGATTTAGCTGCCCATGAATGGAAAATCGATGTTAGTCCATTTTCGATTTTTTTTTATTATCACCATCTGGCAAACAAACAATTTAACTAATTTTAGGTTAATTATGATGGATAGCGATTGATATAAAATGTTTGGCGTTGTACATGCCTTTTTTTTATGGCTTGGAACGATGAAAGCGAATTGTTACGAGCAGTAGAGATTTCTTTAAAAATTCTCCAGCGAATTTGTTGTTTGTAACTTAATGAAATGTTTATGCTATTCACAGTATTTATGTTTTTGTGCAATCGGATCCATAGCGAATGATAGCCAGGGCATTTGTATTCCACTCAGACATGTACAGTCTGATTTCCCATCGGGCGGGGCTTTCTGAACCTCTTCAGTGACTTCTATGCTTCAGGGGTTGTCAGAATATCAACCATTTTGAATCCCCTTCCCTTGAAATCTAATTTTATAATCATAGTTAAAACGAGTCGTGCACATGCAACATCAGCTGTATGCACGTTGTTGTGTACATCTTTAAAACAACTATTGTTAATACAATAATATATTTTTTTTGGTAAAAAAGAAGACTTTTTTTTTCACTAAAACTTGTTAGTTCTCAAATTATTGAATAACTTATAATCTAAATATTTTCCTATAACGTGTTTTGTAACTGGAATTTAGGATTTAACTGTTTTTTTTTTAAATATGTGCGTCGCCATTTTGTTTTTGTTTCAAGATTCAAACACCGCTATATCCACATTTCATTCAATCAGAAATCAAGTTTTCTCCTACTCACGTTTGCTGGATATAACTGCTCTTGAATCTGTATAAAACTTGACTAGCTTGGATATAGCTACTTTTGCTTCCGAGCGACTTCCTTTTTGAATTTTTATTATTAAATAATGGATTTTGCTTCTTTATTAAAGTTTTAAATTGAAGACCATGTTATAAAGTACTACATGATACCAAAATCTCATTTTTCGAATTTTTAGATATAACTGCTTTTGCATTTGGGCTACTCATATATCTACTCATATATCATTTTTTATGTATGAAACACAATATATCAGTAGAATTTTCGTTTTAATAAATATTTAAATAAGATTCGTTTTAATTCTTTGGGATTAGGTGGGTTAGCGACTGCCCCACTTTTAAATCATCGCCTTTTTATGGATGGTGGGATATTTTTCACCCATCCCGAATACTTGAAATAATTCAGAACACTAATTTTAATATTTTATTACTAGTTTTTCATACTATGAAGGGGAACTAACGGAGTTTTTTTTTTAAATAAATGAAAATCAAAATTTACAAAGTTAAAACGCGTTATAATATGTTCTTGAATTTGGTGGGTTGTGCAACTTGGGCTCTTTTTCTCGTAAAATCACATGCCTCAAAAAGTTAAGGATTATCTACTACAACTACTTCTCTAGTGTATAAATGAGTCACTTTGTACTGTCCTATTTCAGGAATTTAACTCTGTTTCAGAGCAAAAGAGAGAAAAGGGGCCTTCTGGCCATATTGGGCTTATTGTTTTGCATTATTTTTACGTAAATATTTCTTTATTTTTAGTACGGTACATAGTCGCACAGAGTTGCATAATGAAAATTGACGTTTGTCCTTATAACTTCACGTGGAATCATCTTATGGTGATAAATGACATACCATCGTGTAGAGGAAGGTAGGACGCGTCGACTAGGCCGATTGTATACCCGTTACTCCCTCTGACCTTTGTACCACGCGAGGGGAGAGAATGTCGCGCCCTTGGCTGAAGTGTTGCGTTTCCCCACATAACTCAACGTGGAGTTATTCCTCCCAAATACTCCACGAAGTGTTAGCCTTTGGGAATAAATGATCTACCATCTTGTAGACGATTGTTAGCCTCGACAACCAGGTTGGCCATTTATCCTCACCCCCTTCAGTTTTCTACAACTTGGGCATAAAAGGTTTCACAGACCAAACCTTGCGGTTCAGTGTGGCCTGTACCAACCCGTTTTTTTTAATTTAGACTTTAAGAATCACAGTTTACATCAAAATCAATTCCAGCGATGAGCGCCCCTTTCGCTTTTATCTCTTTTAACTGGTTACTGTTGACATTTCTGCGGAGACCAAGTGACGACTTCCCCTTTCCTTTCCCTACTTTGGATGTGACGGGGTGGTCTGAAGTTTACGGGGGGCTTCGAGAGGTTCGCTTGAGTTATCGTCGTCTGCCGGCGGCTGTCGCACACGCGGCCGATATCGACTGTCGGCTGTCATCTTTTTGCAATTTGTCATCCCTCTCCTGCAGGGGGGAGGGAGATGTCGGAAGAAGAGATTGCGGACGGTATTCTCAATCGTCTGATCACGCTTCCATCTCCCCCCCTAACTTCCCGCGGCGAATTATCTTGATAGAGATGTATTCATTTTTAAATAACTTTTGTTCGAGTGGGTGTCATTAATCTTGGGGGAACCTGATTTTTGTGGTGTTTGGGAGATGTTCACACAAAAGTGGGCGTTTTCTTTATTGATTTTTGTTTAGTTAGCGTTGGTTCGTTTTTGTTTGTAAATGCGACATTTAAATGTTTCTATCGTACTCGGAGAAAGTGTGTCTGTGTATAGATCGCAAAACATCTACTTTCTTTGCATAGAAAAGGCTGATTTTCTTTTTTATATAATAGTACTATTCATCCTCTAGATGGACACCTGATGCTCGGATTTGTAAAATTCGGTCTTGTTTTTTAAAATGATTTTAACAATTTTAAAAATATTGCATAAAGTATATTTTTTTAATAATTCTAGAAATATTGATTAAAAATATATCTCCAAGATGTAGAGCGTGCCTGTGTGGCTTAGTCGGTTGCGCGTGGGATTTCGGAACAATAGGTCGCAATTTTCAGTCTCGATGGAAGGGGGGGGGGGGGGGGGCACTCATTTTTGTAAGTAAATGTATGTGCCTTGATCGATTCTCCAGTAACGGGGGATCAAACAGCTAGTTTTTGAATACTAGATCGCCCCAATTTGGAAATAAAAAAAAATAAGTAGGCTGTGTTTATGGAAACGACCGCAGAGTTTGAGGCGGGGAGAGTCAAACCCAACTGTAGGTTCGGGTACAAATTCAATTTGAAATTAACCACAAAATACAAATGTAAATTAAAGTTTCAATATATTGACGTACAGCACAGTATCTTACCTAGATAATGTACTTTGTTTCTTCGAATGTAACAAACTATCTTGTAGGCTGTGCAGAAAAATCGGCAGCTTTTATTCGTGCGCAAACTCCTACCTGCAAACAAACCCGTACGTTGCAAGGAATGTCAATTTTTGTAACGGTATTCGTGAGGTCAACAACGATGCCAGAAGCATTAAGGTGTCGTTATTAGTTTGCAAAGTTACGAGCGAACCTCTAACCCGGTGTTAAGCACGTTACACGTTAAATTTATTACCTAGATGTTTTAAGTTTCTTCCTTGGGGAGGAGATGAACAGAGTCTTTGCGTCCTCATATTTAATGGCGATTTTGTCACATGCAGGTAACTACCTCCATGGCTTGTCATTGCAAAACAAAGCATTGACTGTTTTATCGTTTCAAGTAATTTTTAAGACGTGGCGATTAAAACATTGTATTTTTATAGTTAAATTTGATGGGCAAATTCAATTTGAATTATTTTAAAAGCAAGTTTTGTTACACTATTTCTTTTACTGGTAATTGATTTGTTTTATTTGTAATCGCAATAGATTTTGCTTCCAATCTTCAGAGCAATAGTGTCAGATTAGCTTTTTATATACATAGTGTATGATTGGTTAAAATTAAAAAAAATGGAACAATTCACTCTTTATATCACGCACGATTTTAATTTAATTTTAATTTAGCTATTATATTCCTACAACTTTTGTCAAAAACTTGGTGTTCAAAAACATTTTGGTGCAGTGCGCCCCCTAATATTAATACCTTAACCATTTTTATTGCAATTTGTGATGCTTAATTCTTATATACATTTTTATCTCAAATAATATTGTAATATCATTAAGCAAATTCGCTTTAAAATGATATTAAAAGCTTTTGATTTCAAATGGTAAAACTTAAATTTGTTTTCAAAAGTATTAGCGAAATGTAATTGTTTCACATATTTTATTTTAATCCTATAACCGGATCCCATTGTACACAGTTTTCATGGTAGATAAATATAGATTTAAGATAATATTTAAGAAATACTTTATATTTATTTTTCTTAATCTGCGCATTTACTGATTCTGTTAACTTTCCATCGAATTTAAAGTAACCTCATCTTCAAAAATTCACGACAGCCAAAAATGATTGAAATTTTAACGTGCAAGAAAAAGAAGATTAAGAATTTTTATTTTCTTTCCCTTGCAAAAAGAAGACGACGACCCCCCCCCCTTTCCCCCCATAAGCCTTTCCCACTTTAATAAGATTTTGTCATCGTGCATTTTCTTCACATCTCATGCAATCCTATTTAAACCTACCGACAGTTCTTCCCCCAGCGAAGGTAAACAAACACGCAGAAATTCCTTCCTCAGAAAACGGCCTCCCTTCTTTTCCCCCCTCTTTTTTCCCTTTACTCTTTTCTTCTTTCCGTTGCAGTGGGGGTGTCGAAGCCGTTCGAATATTTTTGGGCGGAATGGAAAATGACTTTCGGCGGGGAAGTGTCTGCCTTCAGGTTCTCCAAGGCGAAGTGATGGATACTTTTGTGAACTAAAATGATGTGTCTGAATGTCTCTTTTTCTTCTTTTTTATAGATTTTGAGATTTTTCTTTAAATTTATTTCTTTAAAAATCGTTTTCTTTATTTTTATTGTAGTTTTGAAATGTCCCAAAATTTTTCTTTTTAATACATTTTAAATTTTGTTTCTACGATAATAAGAAGTATTAAATGTTTTTTTTTATTTAACTAAACCGATAAATATATTTTTGTTTATTTTGTATCTTGTTTTATAAATTCGATGTACCTTATCTCAGCAACTACTACTATAGTTAAAGCTTTCAAAATGTTACAACACCATTGCAACTTATACGAGTTTACTTTAAGGTTGATTTTTGAAATATAACAACAATTTAATAAGTTTTTTACTTTAGGCTTACTTTTAAGCACTTTTAATATGAAAAAAAATGCTATTTTTTAAATTGAATTTTGGAAATTTGTCAAATAAATATATTGTATTTTAAATGTTAAAATATTTTAATCGCTAAATTCGAGCTTCATTGTATGTAAAAATGTCCCACTAGTACATAGGCAATATTAGTTCGTATAAAAATGACCGTTTCCCGATTTATAATGCTGTATGTTATGAGACATGAAATTTAGATTTTAGACAGTTTAGATTTCCGTTTCGTCCAAATCGCTTTGTCTGTACCGTCGTTCTTCCTCTTATTATCCGAGTGTGCAGTGGATACATTGGGTTACTTTGGTAATTTTTTGTATTTTAAAATTTTTCAGGACTTTCAGAGTTGTCCGAGAATCTCCAGTTTTTCCAGCTGAGTACATTCATTTGATTTTCATTAAAATATGAAAAGTTTTTCAAATTCCAAGCTTAAGCTTATTTTTAAAAACTATCTCAGTCAATCTTTCGTTGAAGGTGGACTTGCACTAAAGCCACCTATTTACAAATTTGTAGGATGAGATACAGTAGTTTCCATGGTAACCATACTTGTGAATAGGAAGCGTAGAACGCAATGTGTTGGGTGTATAGCGTAAATTTTAGCTTCATTTGTAAATAACAGCGAACAATTCAAGAGTTACTCACGCAGAGAATTGTGCAAAGAAATATTTTTTTTTTTGTTATCGTGATTTTTGTTAAAATCTGTCAATATGTTTAATATAAATTTTTGATAATAAAGGAAATAGTTTTAGTTTTAATGAAGTTTGGTGGTTCAAAATGGAAATTAAATTCTTTAAAGTTGCTCCTTTACGGCGCCCCTTTAACGTTTTTAATTTTCTAAATGATTGATCGAAAACTTCTGTGAAAAGTTAAGTGTCACATTTTAATGAAGACAATTTAAAAGAAGAAAAAAAATTTCACTACGACAAAAAAGTCGGGAATTACAGGGTTAAAATAACTAGTTTTTTTTTGTTGGAAATATAAAACAGCAGTGAAAAAAACTTTGCAAATTCGATGTTTTCCATGCCACCGAAAATAGATTATTTAGTCAAGATATTTTAGTAAAATAGATATAAAGTGCGATGCCAAAGTAATGACTGGTGAACTAAAGCAATATAATTCGGAGCCATGACTCCCAAGTTACTCGAATATGAAACTTACATTTATGATTCCTGGGCAATTGGGACCCACGAGACGAGTTTTGGTTTGGTTGTTGAGTCTGTGCCTCACTCTCGCCGTGTCCTGCTGGGGTATCCCTGCAGTGATGCACACTACCAAAGGGATTTCAGCATCCATGGGCTCGGAAATGATTGGCCCTGCTGCAGACGCAGAAACGTAGATGGCAGTTGCGGTTGCACCTGTTTTATCTACAGCCTAAAAATTTAAGAAAGGCTTATCAAATATAGAAGTTAAGTATAATTAAATGGCTTTAACGCTATCTGTGGTCAATTAGATGGTAATGTAGCAGAACTGAATGTTGTTGAAAAATTGTAAATAAAAACATGAAAAGTGACCAAAATATGCTCATCAACATTATTAAAATCAAATACTTTGCGGTTGGGTAACGCCCCCCCCCCCAAAAACCAGTTTCAGCGAATCAACAACCGAATGTATGCGAGTCGTCGACCCATCGTTTATCTGAACTCTGCAAACGATGTCACTTCACCACGGCCATTTAGCTAGAGGTATACCAAAGGGCACTTTTATGCAACAAGACTAAAATTGGAAGGCACTCATAATTCCAAATCTAAGAAAAGTCTCCATTTGTCACCGAATCTGAGGCCGAGTTTAATCGTCAGGACACCAATAAACGTTTTCCAATAGGGAGATTGCAGTTCTTGATGACACGGTTAAACGGAATGCAATTTTCGCACCACCTCGTTTCCGCCGCAAAGCATATTCTGATAACGAAAATGGAGGGGAATTTCATTTTCTATTCATCCAGAAAACAGAGAAAGAAATGACGGAAAAAGAAGAAATTGTCGCCGTCGTTTTTTTATTTTTATTTCTCTTAAGATTATCATCTTACACTTCTTTTTTCGCCCCATCCCCTTTTCTTCTCTATCCTTTTGGTTAGTAATCATTCTCCAGAATTCCCGCCCAACGATCATCCGAAGAATGCCAAGAGAGGGGAAAAAAAGGGAACTTTTTGGCGATGAAAGGGATGAAGTGGAATAAGAAAAATGGCCGCCAGATGCGGATAAAGAACAGAAAATGATGTTTTTCTTCTTCTTTTTTTCCACCCTTACTCGAAAGTACTTTTTTCCGGAAAAAAGACAACTTCGCAGCTCAACGAAGAGGATTAAAATTTCTTTTCTGTACTGGATTTGTAAAAAAAAAATATCTGAGATGTTTATTTTATATATATTCATTTAATATGTCGTTTTTACAGAAAAATAAGATTTTATTTGGTAGAACTATTGATTTTTATTTAAAATGTGTAATTTAGAATAGTTCTATGGTGGATTTGAATAGCTAGTTTCCTTTTACGAGTTTTATTCATGTACCCATTTTGCTTTCGACACATATTCACATTATGTTCAAAAGTTATTTGTAAGCTTTTTAATTTAATATAGCTTTGGCTCTTTATTTAAATATAGCCTTGAAAATCATTAGAGATAAGTTTAAAAAAAAGTAGATTTTTTTCTAATTTTTTCGTTGGAATGTATTAAAAGGTTTCTTTCCTATGCTTATACCCAGGAATAGTAGTAAATAATTCGACTTTTCTAGTTTTTAATATAGAAGTATTCACTCATCACACTATCTTTTTTTATTTTTCGTAAACTCGAATAGATCGACTGCTGGACTTGAATTATCAAAAAATTTAATGTTTCTTAAAATGTATTCCAATAAACGAAGTAAATTTAAAAAAAATAGAACAAGATTTAATTCATAATTTATATTTAATTTCCATCTATAAAGTATAGAAAATCGTTTAATACTTTCTACTAACTTAGTGTTCCTTATTTCAAAAGCAAAGAAATAAACTTTTATTTATTTGCAAAAATGTCATTTGAGTTAAATGTATGATTATTACATTAAATGTATGATACATTACATATCAGAACTTGAAACGTGGCGCAAAAACCTGTTATAAAAAAGAAAGTACACATGCACGAGACATTTTGACGCTAGATCGGGAAACGGAGTGTGATGATCGAGTAAAACGGGGCATAGTGTATCCTTGTTTGTGAGATTTCGGTAAGTATTTTTGTCCATGTAAAACAAATAATAATATCGCTTATTTACGTTCTTTTGTATTAGTTAGGTTTGACTTGCGTTTTATCAATTTATTTTAAGAAAACCTGTTATAAAAACGTAGACCTTTACAAAATATTTTAGTAGTTTTTGATAAAAAATTCTAACACAACACCACAAACAAAGCGGCTGTCACTTCATCGTAGGCTTGGGTAGTTTTAGTCGTGCACTAATAACAGTTGAATTACTGAATCCAAAAAATATAACAAGAACACTTTTGATTATTAAGTTTACGTAATAGGTTTCACATTAGGCTTTTGTAACTTTGAATTATGCACATACATTTTCACAAATATTTTATACTTTAAACTTAAAAACTTTAATGCAAGTTTCGAAAAAGACTAACTTTAGATACAATTTAAAAGCGATATATTCTTTCTTTAAAGATATTTAGAAATAGTAAAAATTTGTGCAATATCGATTTTCAAATAAATTGACGAACAAAACTTCCATTCGCAATATTTTTGACCCGCATCGTTATCAAGTGACTCTCCAACATCGTCACCGTTTACGCCGACATTTTTTTTAAATAAATAATTATCACTTAACCACACACGATTATTTTAAATAAAGGAGTTGAGGTTAAGACCAAAAGTTTTTTATAACACTAAAAAGCTGGTTTTAGACTTTTCTCTATCGTTAATGTTCAGCAACCGAAACTTCTTAAATATTTTCCAAGTTAATCTTTGAAAACAGTTACAATTTTAGGGCTGAGAATACAAATTGACCAATGACAACCAATGTTTATTCTTTAGGAAATGACTTTAAAGTTGTGGATTTCCTATAAATCTACATATTGACCTTTTTGTATTATAATGTTCATTATTGTTTTCGGATTGGAAGGTCAATTTGTATTGTGATAAATCTAGCCAAGCTGTATCCATAGATATTAATAAGTTTTAAAAAAAATACACTGGGTGTGTGTGTGAGGGACGCCGAAGTAAAAACAAACATGTGTTAGCCCGATCGCAAATATCAGAAAACTGCAATAACGTTGGGTTGATGCATGCATTTCTAAGGACTGACCTTCGGATTTTCAAGTTTTAAAATAAAAGAGATATTTTAGGAAATATTAATTATTTTTTTGTGAAAACGGATGGAAGGAATATTTTTTTAAATAAAATTAATTGCTGATCTCGTTTTTTTTAAAAATATTTTTTGACAAGTTTGTTTTTCTGTGCGCGGCTCTCATGTATACTTATTGCTCCAGTTAAGGAGTAAACTATCAAAACGCGTTTTGTCAAAACTTTCTGAAAATTTGATTATTGCATCACTGAGTTCTCCGTATTTTATATACAACTGACTTATTTTATTCGTCCAATTCACATTTTGTCCCATTGAAATTAACTTGCAAAAAGTGAATTCAGTACATGAGTTAATGCATTTAGGGAAAAAGTTATTTGCGTTTTCCCACGAATCCCTTTATGTGAAAAATACGCTGTGAATGTTAGTGTCTCATATTACATTAAGAAAAAACTTTTTTTAAAAATATATAAACTTTGAAATGGGATGCACTGTTTTCCCACACAGAATAAAAGTATTTCTTCCAGAATTCCTCGATTCATTTATTTCGAGAAAGGCTAAGGCAAACAGGAAAAAGCGAAACCCAAGCACAAACTGGACGGGGGGAAAAATACACAGACCGAAAAAAAGAAACTTTTTCTGTTGAACTTCCATCCCAGTTGAAGCGGTCACGGCTTAGGGATTTCTCTCTTTGAACGGAAAATCCCTTTCCAAAGGGGGGGATGAAGAGAAATATGCCCCCATTTACGGAAATATGACAGCTGGAACCCTTACCCCCCACCCCTTCCTTTTAGAAGGAGACTCTTAGAAATGGCACAAATGGCATGTGGATATATTTATGGATTTTTGTGTTTCTAAGACCCCTCGCAAAAGAAATGGCGATACGTGGAGGTGGAAAATAAGTTTTTTTTTTAAAAAAAATGCCTTGATATTTGGGCGAGACGGCTGCCCTGTGGTGCAAGTCCAAAAACAGAGTTCCTTCAGAAGAGCGCTTGAAGTTTGCAACTCGCCTTTGCTATCATCTTAAATGGAATGACATGCACCTCATTATTGGGCAACCTACTGAACCTAGGACCCACACTCTTTGGCCAAATGATAGATCTCGTTGTCTAGTCACGGATAATGATGAGAGTCCATTTTTGGATTTTTGGGACTCCCGCCACTTGTGTCCGGCAGCCCGCCCTTTTCTCCCGTTCCGAGTGAAGGGTTCTCGCTGGCCCCACTCGGTACGAGGGATTTCGGGTCGTTCTTCAAAAGTATATCGTTTATTGTTGCTTTTGCACTTTGCCTGTTTTTGGAGACAGTTTTCGAGTCGGGATATTTTTTTTAAGGGAGATGCATTAGTTTTATTTTAAAGCATTGGCGAAAGGTGATATATTTCAAGTATTTCTTCACTCGTGGTTTATCTGCTGGAGAACGTCGTAAAGTATTTTTCGGAAGAATGCGCTTTTGTAGTGACCAGCTCTGTCCCTGACCGTATAACTTGAAGTGTAAGAGTATAAAAAGTATACTTTTTCATTCCATTATTTTACAGAGTGTTTCTTTGATTATTTTTCTTAAGTTTACTGAAAATGTGTACTTTTTTGTTTAAAAGAGGATTGCATAATCCTCCCTCCCTCAAAAATATGAAAAGTACTATTTTTTTAACTTGAAGGGAATGCAGTGTTTAAGTAACGCAATACTACTACATTTTTAACTGGATTTTAATGCTGAAATGTCCCGTACCCCACAGCTAAATTTCGAATGTGTCATTGATGCATCCTATCTATTATTATTACGCTTTCCTTTTCCTTACCGACTTTTAAATTTGTGATAATAATTGGGTAGTCGTCAATTTTTTTAAGCGAATGCGCTACCGTAAATTATGCTTAGAATAGGCTCTGGTGAAGATATTAACCCTTTGTGTTCGAAAAGTTACTCTCAGACGCCACTTGGTTTGACGCGCTGATTAGATGTAAGAAATTCATTAAATATACAGAAAATCGTCTCGAGTTGCATTTGCTTGCGTGACAAAAGCATCGACCGTAAAGGGCTAACAACATACTTTTCTAACAGAATTTCAACCAGTTTCTATCCGTAAAAATCCATTGGAACTTTAAACTTTTAGTATGTCGATCCGAAAAGCCCCTTCATTGAGACAGTCACAATCAATCACTAATCGAATCGCCCAAATCAACTGCAGCGACTCGTAAACGATCGCTGCCCCGATTGGAGAATTATCGCCGAAATGGACATCCACCCTAACGAGTACTTAGTTTAATTTGGAAAAACACTCATTAAGCCCTGACGCGCTGATTAGCTGTAAGAAATTCATTAAATATGTAGAAAGTCGTCTCGAGTTGCTGTTTCGCTTGAGTGAAAAAAGCATCGAACATAAGCATAAAGGGTTAACAACATACTTTTCTAACAGAATTTCGAACAGTTTCTATCCGTAAAAATCCATTGGAACTTTAAACTTTTAGTATGTTGATCCGAAAAGCCCCTTCATTGAGACAGTCACAATCAATCACTAATCGAATCGCCCAAATCAACTGCAGCGACTCGTAAACGATCGCTGCCCCGATTGGAGAATTATCGCCGAAATGGACATCCACCCTAACGAGTACTTAGTTTAATGGGGAAAAACACTCATTAAGACCTGACGCGCTGATTAGCTGTAAGAAATTCATTAAATATGTAGAAAGTCGTCTCGAGTTGCTGTTTCGCTTGAATGAAAAAAGCATCGAACATAAGCATAAAGGGCTAACAACATACTTTTCTAACAGAATTTCGAACAGTTTCTATCCGTAAAAATCCATTGGAACTTTAAACTTTTAGTATGTTGATCCGAAAAGCCCCTTCATTGAGACAGTCACAATCAATCACTAATCGAATCGCCCAAATCAACTGCAGAGACTCGTAAACGATCGCTGCCCCGATTGGAGAATTATCGCCGAAATGGACATCCACCCTAACGAGTACTTAGTTTAATGGGGAAAAACACTCATTAAGCCCTGACGCGCTGATTAGCTGTAAGAAATTCATTAAATATGTAGAAAGTCGTCTCGAGTTGCTGTTTCGCTTGAGTGAAAAAAGCATCGTACATAAGCATAAAGGGCTAACAACATACTTTTCTAACAGAATTTCGAACAGTTTCTATCCGTAAAAATCCATTGGAACTTTAAACTTTTAGTATGTTGATCCGAAAAGCCCCTTCATTGAGACAGTCACAATCAATCACTAATCGAATCGCCCAAATCAACTGCAGCGACTCGTAAACGATCGCTGCCCCGATTGGAGAATTATCACCGAAATGGACATCCACCCTAACGAGTACTTAGTTTAATGGGGGAAAAACACTCATTAAGGCCCTTCCGCGGAACATCGTCCGGACGAAGTGAACAACGCTGGGATTATTCAACTGCCGTCATGTGTCGCATCAAGCAGCAGAACTGAAATGGCTCTCGAATACTCTCCAGAGATCTCCTCGAAGTTTCCATTATGAAAATGAATTCCGGGAGAAAAATTATAATTTCGAATGGGACCTGCGACGGATCTCGTTCTGAATAGGTCGGAGAGTGATTTAGGGAATGTATTTAAATAAATAGTGATTTTTGCTCGCTGGGGCTTGAACCGGGATCGGGTTTGAGGGGACCGATTTAGGAAATGATCCGTGGATTCGATTTCGGGTGACTTCATCCTCCATTAAACAAAACAGTTCGGTAAATAATGTGGGCGCTGCGTGATATTTCGGAAATGTCGGCAGTTATTTTGAACAAATGAGTATTGATATCAGTCGTGATTGAATCGTTTATTTCAGAAACTCGCTAAGTGGACCACTTCAAATTTTCGGAAAACAAAAAACAACTTTCTATCTTTGATATTAACATAAATTTTGGCTTAAACAAATTTTGAGTATTAGTTAATATCTTCTCGGATGTCACATGTAATTAAATTATGTAATATTTATTCTGTTCTTTAAATTAAAAAAAATATTGAATTTGCGAGTTTCTACAATAAAATACGTTTTTACAGTAAAAAGTTGATTATGAGTTGATCAAAAGTTGTAAAAAGTAGCTGATAGGCAGCAGATGTCTTTTGCTTAAAAGTGGGGAATATGTGCCACCTTTTTTTCTGTAGACGTCGCCCTCAACGTTCGTGAAGGATTCCGACACTGTATTGGTGGGATCTCATGTCTCAGAGGAAAGCCAACCAATCCAATATCACGGAAGCTAAGATTAAAAATACGATAAGATGTGCCAGACCTTAAAGGTGGGGGGTGTTACTGGATTGTTTGGCTGCTTTTTTCATCCGTGAACGCCGCACTTGACGTCGGGATACACTGGATTGATAGTTTCGAAGGGAACCAACCAATTCTGTAACTCCTGACGTCAAGCGAGGCGTCTGCGGAAGAAAAAAAGCGGGGACATGTTCCCCATCTCAAGGCCGCTTTCCACATACCGGGAAAATCGGTGACGGCATCTGCTTCGGATGCAGTGTTATGTTATGCAATGCCGGACTTCAAGAAAAAGTTGTAATTGAATAACATTGCCTCAGGCCGCAATCGGCTCCGGTTTTCCCAGTGTGTGAAAAACCGGCTTAACTGTCATTAGTTCAAGTAAAATTATTAATTGCCACTGGTTTGGCCATTAATTGAAGCAACCCAAGCGATGAATACCGAATGTGCAACATATATTCGTTAAAAAGTTTAAATTCGAGCGCCTGAACCTCTAGAACGACCCTCCCTTCGTAACTGTGCAAATAATCAAAATTCCAACGGGGAATTCTTTTTTCCGAAATATTCTAACTCTACTTATTTTTACTTTAAAACCTCAGTCACGTTCTGTGAGGGAATTTCTTTAAAAAATCCAGTTACAAGCTCTGGAATATTTTCTATCTAAAATAACTATAACGAAGAGTGTAGTTTGAATTTTAAAATGACTCTAGCTTTTCTCTAAGAAAAACATTTTTTTCCCCATAGGATTACAGAGGTCTAGTTTTTTTTTCAAATAAAAAGAATAATCAATGTACAGCGTGTTTAAAAATTATCTTTACAACTTTGACATGCAATAAAACTTAAAAGAAATAAGATAGACAAGTTACGTTGCCTGTTAATGTAACAGCAAGACGTCAAGTGCGGCGTTTATGGATGAAAAAAAAAAGCGGGGACTGGTTTCCCATCTTTAGCCCGCTTTTCCACACACCGGGAAATCCGATTTATTTGTACACAGGTTTTGTTTTTAAAACTGTTAACGCACCCAATACACCATCAACAGTTTTATTTATATTAAATGATGACATTCTATTAAATAGGGTGAGTATATGTTGGAACTATTTCTCTAGAGAATAGTAGAAAATACGAAATTTTCAGCTACCTACACTTTTTAAAGTCGTAATATCTTAAAAATGTTCACGTCGGATCGTAAAAGATAAGGATTCTCGCTTCCATCGTGGGGTTGGTTTTAATACTTAATCCATCGCTTTGCTGCCATGGTTACCGGAGTCATTTTTTCTCGTGCCCAAGTCATTGCGAGGTAAACACTTTTTACAAGGAAGTTCTTGAATATTTGAAAGGGCGCTTTACGCGATGCGATGAGACTGAAACGAAACACGCAGCGAGGAAATTCAATAATTTATGATTTTTTGTGATGGATGTTCCCCGAGGAGTTGTAATGGAATCCTTTTGGTACTGATGGAAAATGAATGGAAAAGGAT
The DNA here is from genome assembly GCA_963932185.1 of Troglohyphantes excavatus. Classification (NCBI taxonomy): domain Eukaryota; kingdom Metazoa; phylum Arthropoda; class Arachnida; order Araneae; family Linyphiidae; genus Troglohyphantes; species Troglohyphantes excavatus. Next base: position 71,619,371 of record OZ010667.1, on the reverse strand, counting down.
CGGTTAAAAGAAGAACCATTGCCATCCACATAAATCCACGTTTCGTTAAGTATTTTTACTTAACCTTTTGCACTCCGATGTCGCCTCTCAGGCGCCAACATAACGACCCGTTCTTTTGTTTCCCTGTTCTTTCAAATAAACGAGAACAGCATGATCTGTTTAGAACATGTGTTTAGAACATCATGTGTTTAGAACATCAATCTTTTTTTCAACTTGTTCACTTGCAAATACAAATCAGATTAGGATTTTTTTCCCTTTATGAGTATTAAAAAAAACTGTGGAAAATAACGTAAAGAGGAGTAACTGTTCCATAGAAAGAACACAAATTGCAAAGTATTCTTGGAGTGCAAAGAGTTAAGTTTAACCCTTTGCACTCGAGTGACGACCCTCACGAAAATAACGACCCGTTCTTTTGTTCTCTGTTCTTCATTTTGAAGGAGAAAAAAACCCTGCATGTTTTGCAACATAAAAATCGCTTTTATTTCGTTTGCTTGTACTTTATCTGACTCCATTTAAAAGTGGGATATCACTTGGGAATCAACATATTTTTTTTAACCATTTGCACTCTTGCTTTTAAGTCACTAAAGTAACGACGTGTTATTTTTCTTTTCTCTGTTCTTCCAAATGAAAGAGAATAACATATCCGTGAGTTTAAAAAGTTTTTCTCATACACACTTTATTAGAAATTAATTTAGTCATCTAGAAGCACCAAGTTTGTCGCCGAACCAACATTTTCTTCAGATTAAAATTCCTTATAACCCTTGTTTTTTTTTTTTTTTTAAAGTTTAGCAAATGTCATAAACTACTGAATATATGTTTGGTATATTGAGATTAATATTCAGCTCCTCGCGTAATTTTTTTTTATTTTTATAAATATCCACCCTAAACATGAAAAGAACACGCTAAAGTATACCTATATACTTTACCTATATACCTATATACTGTTAAACAAGAAATAAAGAAGTCCTCCATTGCCAAGCACTCTTGGGAACATGGTCATATATTTAATTTTTCTAACTCACATTTAATTTGCAAACCTAAATCTCCATTTGAACTTGACTTCCTGGAGGCGTTTCATGTTTTTAGTAATATTGATTCGGTTGTCAATGAAACGTTTGCGGTCCCAATGTTTCCCGCTTGTTGGCACACAATAGTTAACTCCAACCGTTTGTAATAGTTTTTAGTTAGTTTTTTGGTCTTTGGCAACATTTTAGATTGCTTGGGTTTATTTATATTTCATTACACACATACTTTACATTTTCCGCTGATGAAGGGTGATGTATCTCCCGAAACATGTCCGGATTATTACGGACTTTTATTGCGTATTTTAACGTTGCATTTGTATTTTAATATTCTTAACGCAATGTTCTGTAAGACGAGTTTTTATCTTAAAGTATACCTCTTTAAAAGCTAAAGAATACCTGTTTTTATTACCCATAAAGATAGCGTAATTATCAAATGAGCATGTTCTTCGAGAGCAAAGGGTTAACAGCAGAGAGTTGTAATATTAAATAGAGAGCGCCTTCAATACCAGACTCTCGTAAGGCCGCGGTGTCAACATTGAAAAGAAAACCCCACATCACGTGGTTATAGCGCTGCCACATTTGGCGTACAGACATCTGCAGGAGTTCCAAATTTGGCGCACTTTCTTCTTTTTTGGTGATAAGGAGTTCAACTTTTTAACATATATGTACGTATTTACTTATTTTCAAACAATATGCGATAAATATTTCCTCTTCATTAATGAAACGAAAATATTTTATTTATGTTCAATACTCGAAGAAGCGAAACTCTTTATATTTCTCAGGTTTTATTGTTCACGTTTTTTTATTGAAGTATACAAAATAACAATTGAAAGAACTTCGCTTATGATAAATTTTTTACATAAAAACGTAATGCAATTATTTCAAAACTACAAAGTAAGAAAAATCTCTTTAATATATCTGTTAAACTCCCTTAAATTGTGCCACTCGTTCAAAAAAAAATATATTTAAATACAAATTAAACACAAAACCCTATTACAATACTTCGATCTCGTTCAGTTCTTAAAGTCGCCAAGGCCTGCCAAGTAATATTGGTGGATGAATGAATTGGCATTTCCACATATACCGTGGTTTCAATGATGGACACACGGAAATCAGCATTTTTATTCCTCTATTTGTATCATTACTCTATGGTTAACAGCAGAGCAACAAACTTCCACCTCAACAATGCGCGGGTGTATCTCTAAAAAAATTGTATCTCTTTACCTCACATGGGCTGATGAATATATTTCTGAATTTTCATTTATCTGGTATATTTATTTACTATTTTTTGCCATATGGATCAATTTCCTATGCACGATAATCGATCTGCAGGCCACGATTAGAACTAAATACCACACTTGTAGAACTTAATCATTAGAAGCATAAAAAGCAAAATAATTCAAATCTATAATAATAATTAAATAAAGTTTATGTTGTCGTATCGCAAAACACCTAATTTCTATGATTATGAAAAGCCGAGAATTTATATATAAGTACTATTCATCCTCAAGATGTGCACCTGAGGCTCGGATTTGTAAAATTTTATTGAGTTTTTTTTTAAATAATTTCTTTTTTTTTAATATTTCCAACATTGTGATAGAACGTGCCTTTTGTAGCTTGTCGGTAGCGCGCGGAACTTTGGAACAATAGGTCGCGTCACGGGTTCGAGTCCCAATGGGCCTTTCTATTTTTTTAATGTACATTTGTCTTAACGCGTTCCCCAGCAACGCGGGGCCAAACAGCTGGTTATAACATATATTTTTATACCTTTAGATGAGTGGACACTTGCAAAAGTGTAGTGTTACCAAATCAAAAATTTCCCGACTAATCTTTTCTCACATTTTGCAAGCTAAGATATAACAAAATCTCACTTTTTCGAAAAATAAAACTTTTTCCTAAAGTACAAAAGCTTCATTATGTGACCCAGTGAAAAGAAGAAAAAAAATATTATCCTCATTTCTTTACGATTAAAATTTTCGAGGCGTGGATATAAGATTAACCACATTATTATTCCGACAGATTTTATCATATGAATCGCTTACGAGGCATTCTCTCGATTGCTGAAAAAATGAGATGATGAAGTCATCTCTTTCATCATCGTCATCGTAAAAAAAAGAACGAAATCTTTTTAAGTACTCAACAAAGACCGACGGTGAGATTAAACGGGAGTTGAAGGCTGGATTTGTTGGACATGCATCACAAGCACTTCTTCCAATGCTGACCCTAAGCAGGCCCGTCGCACCGCCCCCCCCCCCCCCCTCCAATAACCTGGAAACCCTGAACGTTATTTCAACTTTTAAAAACACCGAGTTGGAAAAATTTATGCCTGAAGAAAATTCATATTATTCACAAATAAAAGCTATGGAAGATTATAAATTGCCCACCTTGTAAGATTACATTTAAACTAGACCTCAGAACGGACACTGTATTGTAATATGGGTGCAACAAATCAATGCTTGTGAGAGAACCGTTTAATATTACCTAAAATATATACATAAAAAAGGGGAAAAATGTCGATAAGTTGGAACTGGGAATTACGGTCGATAGGTGACTATCAGTCAGTCACAAAACAATGTTTCGTAGCGTGGTGCCGTAAAATTTGCCTGACTGGACTAAGTGAAAAAGTTTCAATTGAATAACATTATGTCCGATGTCGTCACCGGCTTCGGTTTCCCGGTGTGTGGAAAAGCGGCCTAAAAGTCTGACTTCGAAACTTATGCATTGACAATTCCGTAGGCTTTTAATAAAAATATCATTTAATGGTGACGTTTTTTTTTGCATATAGCATACAGATTTTTGTGAAAATTTGAACAAAGAAATCTTTGTGTCTTTTTACTATTTTGAAGAAAGTTGTTTGAGTAATGAACGAAATCCTACTTCAGGACATTTTTCCTTCTTCAATTGCGATAGAGAAGCGATAGGAACTCCAGGACAAACTGCACGCACTTCTGCAAAACTAATGACACCCCACACTGTATCTGTCCCTAACTGAAATACGCTCTCAAAGGAAATCGATGCCAGAATTCCAATTTCGAGCGAAACAAAACCCGATTCAAAGTAAACAACCAGTTTTGTACCCGCGCATCATGGAGGGGGGGGGGGGGGGGGGTCTGGGAAGGGGCGCAAATCTTAATGAATCAGTCCCAATACCGGAGCCGAACTACAAACTTCGGTGGAACAATTAGAAAAGGGAAGAAAACTTTCGAGAGGAATCCGAGCGCACTTTCTCGATCTCTCACGCTATCGATTCTGCAGGGGCGGCCCCTTCCAGACAGCCCCAGGAGACACTCGTTAAGTCGGTTCAGCCCCAATCGTGTCGCTGTCTTCGGAGTGATTTAACGACCGCATTAAGGAAAGGGGGGGGGGGGGGCATGGAGAGAGATTTGCGCTGTCAACACAACCCTCTTTTAAAAAACAACCGAATGTCCTCCATTTTCCTTTTAAAAGACGAAATGCAGAGGTCAATTTCGATTTCGTCAGTAGTCGAAATTCCAAGCGCAGTTCGTCATTCGCAAGTCGCAGAGACGTGTGTTTGACATTTTGTTAACTTCACACGAGTCTTTTAGAAGTGTCAGATTCCTTTTGCTAGTAGAATGTCAAAAAATCTTTAGAAATTTGCTTCTTAATTCTACATAAATTTACCGTTCTTTGAAACAATGGTTCTTTATCAATATGCAGATTTTCATATAATCTGCACTTTTTTGTTGAAAAATTTGCATTTATTTGAAACATTCTTCAAAAATCTGCAAATTTTCCTTTGCTTTGCACGTTTTCTTCAAATATCTACTGAAATTTGCATTTATTTGGAACATTAATACATCGCAAATCTGCAGGTTTTCACATTTGCACTTTTTATTCAAATATCTACAGAATATTACAATTATTTGAAACAATTTCTCGTAAATCTGCAAAATTTCATATATTTTTCACAAAACTGCAAATATTTGCATTTGTTTAAAACATTAGTTCTTTACAAATTCCGCACTTTTTTTTTATAAAAAAAATCTACGGAAATTTGTAATCTCTCTATTTTAAAAAAAAGTAAGCCCTAGGGGGAAAAAGTCGGCCCTAGGAGGAATTTTCAGTTCGTTCAATGTTATTCAGATCGTATCTCAAAATGTTAAAGTCCTAAAATTACGATATTAAGTGAATTTGTTAAGAAATGTTTGATAAATAAGAAGAATATATTTTTGTTTCAATACTGTTATTAGTTTATAAGTTATTTAATATTAAAGTCGTCGTTGATAAAATTTCGCTTACAAGTAATTTTGTCCGTCGAGTTTCTGAAACACTATTAAGAGGAGAGATCCAATTTTTTTAGGGAGTGTACAAATAGGTTTGAACTGGAAATCCAAGTAAGCATTTTTTAAAATTCGAATTAGTTTTGGATTTATAAATTTTTTAAACATTTGAACACGCTCCACTTTTTGAAGTTTTTTCGCCCTCATTTTTGAAACGTGATTTCTAAATTGCTATAAGTCATTTAAAATTACATATTTTCTTATTAAAAAAAATATATTAATGTTCGTTAAAACTTCATCTTTCCGATGTTATAAAGATTATAGTTCTATCTTTACAATTAAATTAGATGTGGTCAATTAAGATAGGTATAAAAAATAGTGAAGAAAGGAAAAATGTCGGATATTTCGAGAAAATTTTAATTTGCGAATTTTTGTCTCATTGTTCCGCTTGCATCTCAAAAAGTAAATGTCCTAAAATTATGAAATTATGCCAGTTTATTAAGAAATGTTTGGGTAATAAGATGAATATTTTTGTTTTTCAATACGATCAGTATATTAGACGTTATTTTATGTTAAATTCATGATTTTAGAACATTTTGAAAATAATTCATACATTTTTGTATACTTGTCTTCCAATTTTCAACAAAAAAATAAATAAAAAATTAGGGGTATAGATTAAACTATTGGCTACAAATGATCCAGAGCGTTTGTCAAATTTCGATTTAGTTTTGTAGTTATAAATTTTTAAATAATTGACGAAATGTCTGAAATAATCGTCAATTTTACGCGTAAAATTTTAAGTGATAAATTAAAACTGCTCTAAGTAGTTCAAAAATATACTTTTTTCCCGTTAAAAAAATATAGTTATATTCGTAAAATCTTCCTTTCTTGAATGGTATCAATACTGAAATTCTATCTTAAAAAATAAATTAGATGTAACTATTTATGTGAAGTACTATAATTATTATTAAAAGATATTTCGGAGCAAAATGCCAACGTTGGCAAAATGCCAACATGTATGTAAATCTAAATCCTGTAGCTTATTATATATTTTAACGGGAAATTATTATTAACGCCAATTCTCAATAATCTTACTTTATATAAATAAAAGTTGGCGAATTATTTAAGATTGGCGCGTTTATGCTACTGTTTGTTTACACATGTTTCGCTTTTCAATGAGTAGAAACAATTGCGTTGAAGCAGTTGAGATTTTCCAGTTATCCAGGGGGGGGGGGGGGGGGGGGGGGCTGTAAACTTTTATACCTTAAAAGTTGGGAATTTCGAGTTTTAAAAATCCCTGAGTTGGGAAAATTTATGCCTCAGGAAAGTTAATATTATTAGCAAATGAAAGCGATGGAAGACTAGAAATTGCCCAGCTTGTATTAAGATGAAACTTAAATTAGACCTCAAAACAGAACACTGCATTGGAACATGCGTGCAATAAATCAATACTTTCGAGATAACTGTTTAATATTACCTATAAAAAAGCTGACAAATGTCTATAAGTTGGAACTGGGAATTTTTTAGCACTGTTGCGTTTTGAATTTCGAATCGTTAAGTGTGGTCTGGTTAATTAACGTCGCACTAGAGCTGCACATTGAACTACTGGAGTTGGTTCGAACAAAGCGTCCTTGATTGGTTATTGGTACGTATTTACTTACTACATCAAGGACGCTTTGGTTCGAGGCCTTTCTTGAAGAATAGACTCGGGAACGATGTCTCATATTTTTAACAATTGTCAGATAACGAGGACAACACTAGAGTTGGTACCTGACGTCCTTAAGTTGGGAATTTTGAATCGTTCACTTTCGGAATTTCGGATCGTTAAGTTGGGAAATTTCTTGTCTCAACATCCCAAAAATAAATTTGTGTGACGGCACTGCCAGCAATAATTTATATAACTAAAAAAAGTATTGTTGTTAGGACACATTGTCATTGTCTACAGTGTATGAAGCCGGTATTGTTTGCGAAGCAAACTATAGAGGATTGCGTAGCAATCCTCCGGGGGTTGGTGAAGCGTTAGCGGAGCAGGGGGCGGAGCCCCCTAGTTATTTAAAACATTGGTTCTGAAAAAAATCTACATTTTTTTTATTTTGCTGATTTTTGTAGAAAATGTTTAAGATAACCGCAAATTGTTTTGAAAGTAAAAATGCAGAATTTTTTGGCTGGATTATCTCGCATTGACCGGATTAAGTATGTGGGTGGAACACGCAAGGCCATCTGTGAATAGTATTGAACCGAATCGAGTAAAACTCTGGAATAGTGAAATTATGCTAATTTGTAGTGTATTTACTTTTCAATTAATATTCGAGTTGAATATTTAGGAGTTGCTTGTATTTTCAGTAGAGATTTCCTTTAAAATAATTCACCGAAAGCGCAAACGCTTTTAAGACTGTCTTGCAAAAATCATACACTGTACCGAGTACAAGCGTGCAATAATTTTTACTATTACTCCTGACGCCAAATATCATCTTCCTCGAGTTTGGGAGATGTATTATTACGAAACTTTGCTGAAAAGTATCCTACTCAATATGCTTCTTCTTCAAAAGCACAGTATGATGCAGAAAAATCAAAATCCCCATTTTGTCAGTTATGTCTGATGTATGTTTTCTAAACGACATGGTTACGGGTCCAATATATGAATAATACTTATTGGCTAATGTATATTCTTATAAAAATATTGCATTTCCATTGCAGACATCATTATGCAATTGTTGATTTAATTGTACTGATGTAAGACATATAAAGGTTTAAAAAGTTTCAGACATCTTTAAAATGGGAATTTCTTTTTCCAATAATGGTAGGCGTCATTAGTGCAGAAATGTAGGCCATCAGTGATCAGTGTAAATTTGCTAGAAACAGCCTTTCTAAGGTCGCTAAGGTTATTGAAAGTCACTGGCAATTATGTATTCAAACACCAAATTAATACTTTCGTCTTTTAGAACCCACACACAACTTGTTACTAATAAGTTTACATGTATAATTGGACGTTTTATGCATACAATGGCTGCTCCCTATACCGCCCGGTTAACTTACAAATCGAAAAAAATAATGTCGCTTTTAACGTAAATGGAGGTCCAAGGTTTCACTCTTCATGCTATGAAAATAAGTAGCGATACTGGACATGTAGCAAATTGTTGCAGTATGGATTTTCCTATTGAGTAGTTTCCTTTAAAGCCGGTTTTCTCAAAATGAACATTGTGTGGGTTAACTAGTAACCGACACAATTGCCTACACAATTGTAACCTACACTAAACCTACACAATTGAACCGTGTTACGCAACGTAACATGGTTCAATTGTGTAGGTTTCTTCGATTTTGACAAAACTTTACAAACTCACCTACAAACACAAGGTGACAAAGGCTTCAAAAAGAAAATACTTTTGATGATCTTATTTAAAATTATGGATTTTATCATTTTATTTATCCCTTAAATTTCCGAAGAACTTTTTAAAAGGAAGGGACGAATATAAAAACTTCATTGATTAATGTCTGTATTAGTTAACGAAGGAGCACCGATAACTCTCCAACACCGATTAACAAGAATGCCTTATATATTTTATCAACTTTTTTCTTCGACATGAACCAACCAGACATTAACCCTTAAAGCAAAAATACCGCAAAGAAAATCTTTCCGTCCCCATTGGAAATATTCCCCCTGCGTTATTCAGATTTCGGAGACACCCCTCATTTAAACATCGTCAGATAAATCTCCCGAAAACTTCTTTTCTCGTTAAATGTGTCTTTTTTTTCCGAAGTAAGAGGACTCAAAATTCAAATACTCCCTGTACTGACATGGAAGACCCCTTTTCTCCCCTCTACAATCTTCTAGGAGAAACTTCCATAGTGTCTATCCGCAGACAATTTACGGAATGGCGGAAAAAATGTTCCAACAGTAACGAGTTTTTTTTTATTTTCCTTTTCTCTGAAATATATTTTTCATTCATGTCGGTTGGAAGCAGTGGGGTCCAAAGACAGAGGGAGGGATGGGGGGAATCATCAGTTTTCTTGAAGGAAAGGGGGTAGGACGGCTCTTTGCGTAATGATTCCGAGACTGGATGCGGTGTTTTCTTTATTCTAGTGTGGGTATATAAACATTCGGGGCTAAAAAGTAAAAAGGAAAATGCAATCTATTCTGCCAGAGCAAAAGCAGTTATGTAGCAAAATAAAAGCTATATGCAAAACCATTTATATAGCTGAAAAATGAGCTTTTGGTATCAATAGGTAGTTAACTTTGTTTTCAATTTTAAAATAAAGTAAATAAGTTCAATCTGTTGTTTAATAATAATTTTTTTTTAAAAATGAACTCAGAAGCATGAATAGCTATATCCGCACTATCCACGCTTGATACAGATGCAAAAGCAGTTACATTCAGCAAACGTGAACGTAAGCGTCAGAGAACGTGATTTCTGATTGGTTGGGACGTAGACATATCGGCTTTTGCTTCTTGGAAAAGATAAGAAGATGACGGCGCATACATTTGCAAAAACAGTTAAAATCCTTATTCGAGTTGCAAAATAAGTTATGTGAAAATTAAAATTTGGAATATACAGTTTTCAATAATCTGAAAACTTAACACGTTTTAGTGGATACCTGTTGTATTTTTACCTCATTTTTACAAAAAAAAATATTGTATTAACAATAGTTAAGTTTTGACAGTTTTTTGCTTTTACTCAAACACGCTTTTTGTGCTTTTGCATATGGGTTACTCGTATACAAGAAAGTTACGGTAAAGATAAATCTTGTTAATTATATATAATTTATATTACTGACATTAAAGGTGGGCGGAGAGCAGGACAGGGGGCGGGGACCACTTTAACGACTTAGGAAATCATAGTGATTAACGCTTATAGCGCTTTTTAATGCATGTACTGTGATGTATTATATGGAGGTCTGAAAATACAATTAAACCATTGACCACCACGAGATAGTGGTTTATTTGTATTGTAATGTACATTATTATTTTTGGGTCCTATAATAACTATCTATTTGTATTTTGATAAAGCTAGTCAAACTATCTACATAAATATTGATAACTCAGAACAGAAAAAAAATTGACATGGTCTGTTTGTATTCTCAGTCTTTAATGATAGAACGTACTGCGTCCTTCCGGAAGAGCCCAGCGTACAGACGCCAGTATAACTCACCTTTACAATCGTGTAGAGTTTTTTTTTTTGGCAGGACAGCCTGAGGAAATTCTGAGTTGGCGCCAAAAAAAAAAGTTTAAAAATTAGAACTGTAACATTTTTCTAAGAGAATTTGAACATTTTGAAGTTTGTTACTGACAAAAGTAAACTGAGCTTGTAAAACTCGTTTTACGTGCGTTAAAACCGGTGTTTTCGATAACTTCGCTATTTATGCAGTAATTGGTAGGAGGTCATGTACAAAGTGCTTCCAGAAAGTCCTTCTAGCAGGACTTTGATTGTACGTTCTATCATTAATGTATATGCTGTTGCTTTGAAGATATTTTTCTATACACAAAAATTCAAACGCACAATCAAAAAGTTAATTACCTTCAAAAAGGTTTACTTTGCTCCGCTTTTTTTTTAATATAATTTTTTGTTTAAACTTCTGTTTTGGGGTACCTAATATGCTCCAAACGAAATGATTTTTGGTGTGTGCTTTGTAGTTGTATCAAAAATGAAGAATGTGAAGTGGCAATCACCTGTGATAAGTTAAAGGTTTGTTTGTGTTTTGAAAAATGGAGCAAAGTTATCCAAGGATGTATGAATACTTTGCACCACATTCAAGAACTCATACTTGACGCACTGCAGTCTACTCTTAAAGCAATGCAACCCACTCCGAAACATAAAAGGATTAAAAATTATACAAAAATGTTCAAAGATTTTTAATTTGAATCAATAAACCATATTTGGTCAATGTAATGAGGCTTCATATGACAAGGCCAAAGAAAGATGATGAAAAAGCAAGATGAATTCTTCAGAACAAAGTGGATCAATATACATTTTCCTGATGGACGATATAAGTTTTTTCATCATCAATGCAGCAAATAACGTTATTCCATCTGTAGTCCACGACGTCCTCCCTTTCGGACCACTTCCAACTTACTGTCATCATTGTATACCCTCTCGCAGTTTCCTCATTCAAACTCAAGATGACACCGGGATATAAATTGGCGTCATATTTAACAATGCAATATTGTTCAGGTGCCTTTATCAGATTTGAGGCTAGTTTGTGATATCTGAGTGACAGGCACATCATCATTATCGGTGTTTTCCTCTTACAACTGGTTCTTGACCTTGAAAAATACTAAAATACTTTTCTCCAAAACAAAGGGGAGCGAAGTATTCCCTTTTTTCTAAGCAATGTTACCCCGATACACATTTTTACTTACTGATAAGCAAATAATGGTCAAAGCGTAAAAGCTCGGAAAAAATTCGTAATCAGTATTAAATTTCTATCAATATATCATGGACACTTATTCTCTGAGGCGATCGCTTGAAGCTGCACTAACGACTTATTGGAGACAAAAATTTCTGTGAGAAACGATTCACTGTGATAATAGCGAAATAACCCAGCAAAAGAAGTCAGCATAAAACCTTCATCAAAATTTTGAAATTGAAGGTTTTATGCAGGAAAACTGCAGTTTTTTGAAGATCTATAAAATTAAAGGTTTTTGTTTCAATGACCTTCATAAAAACTGCAAAAAACCTTCATAAAAACCTGCAAAAACCTTCATAAAAACCTGCAAAAAAACTTCAATTTTTAATCATGAAGGAAAAATGCAGATATTTTAAAGGTTTTATGCAGGAAAATTAAAAACTTAAAAAAAACTGCAGTTTTTTGTTTCAATATCCTTTATAAAACCTTCAAACAACCTTCAATTTGACAATTTTGATGAAGGTTTCATGCTGACTTTTTTTTTTGCTGGTAACAACGTGGTAACCTGCTTGGAGGTTTGTGACGATCAACAGAGTTACTTCTATATATCTCCTGTTGGTAGTAAAGTTTAGAGGCTACGACAGACAAACCGTCTGGTCTGTCGTCATCATCGAAGTTTTTATATTTTTGAAGCAAAGTATTCATGACCGGATCAATATAAACCCTTATAACGGTACTATTAATCAAGCAAGAACATAACCCTTCCTTTCGTCCTTTACTAACATTCAGTTCTGTATCCTCTTTACGACTCAGATTCTAAGACCTTTCTTGGATGGAAGTACCTATTTATTGTTTAGCCAGAAACGATAAATTAATCGAGGAATAAAGTTTTATCCAGCATTCCCTTTCGATTAAGCTCATTCAGGCTGCTGGGGGGGAATCTTTTGTGAACTCCTGCAGAGTTTAAATGGAAGTCTGCTTTGAAAGAAGCGAAAAGAGTATTAAAAAAAATTCTGGTCTGTCGATCTCATCTCCATCGAAGCTTCGAATTGAAACCGGAGGCCTCCATCCCAATCGATTACACGGTCTCGGAGAGCAACAAAAGAATCGGTCGCCAAATCGAATTTTTCCACGCGGGCAAATGCAACCTTCTCGAATAGCGATGGAAAAGGGGATGTAGTGTCTGGAACGAAATCGAATTGTATTCCTGTACACTAACGAACAGTGAGATCGCTTCTCTATCCCTTCCTTTTTATTCTTTTGGTCGGAAAGACAGAAGAGAATCGAAGATTTTCGGAAAATGTCAGCAGACGCCGGTGGGCAGGCGTTTTCGAAGGAGCGGCCTTGTAACTCCAGCACCGTTTTATCAAGAATAGTTCAAAGAGAACGAGAAGTTGCTTGATCAATATAACCTTTTAAAAAATAATTCCAATATGTTAATTAAAATTAACTATAATTGAAATTTAGTTAATTTGATTTAGTTTTAAAAAAGGCAGTTTATATTAAGCGCAAGATACCTGTTTTCTCCAAAACAAAGTGGAGCGAAGTTCCTGTTTAAGTTTAGCGCTATCAAACATCAAGAGTTAGAAAATTACGCTATTAGCACATTATACTATTATTTTTACGCTATATATACTATTATATTATTTATACGAAATTATTATTATTATTTATAAGAAACTGTGTACTGTTTCGTACTATTTTAAAAGAAAAAAAAACATAAAAAACTTAATTAAGTTACATGAGACTCGGGGGTGTCGAATGTTTGGATTTTAATATGAGTGATAGAACGAGAGGTCGTGAGGTTTAAATTAAACAAATCACATTTTAATCCGGAAGGGAGTATTATTACATTATTTTTATAATGCAGTAATCTACAACTGGAACAACTCTCCAGTGAGCATTGTTAATTCTACAAGAGTAATTTATTTTAAGAAAAGAAGTTAGATATTAGTTGGAGAACAGTCATAAGATTCTAGGCGGAGCAAACCTTGACGGCCTTTAAACCCGTAGTTGGTCGTCAATATTTGTATTTGTAATTACGGATAAAATTAATAATTACGGATTTCTTTATATATGGTGTATAGCTTTTCCAGTGTGAGTGGGAGCGTGTTGCTCTCATAAAAGTATAGGCAGAGTTTTTCAGCTGTTGTTTCGTGCGCACCCGTAACGTTAACTCTGCGCTCTTTTAAAGTTGCACACTTTTTTAATGTCAACCGCGTTGAGTTTCACATCGTTATTTTCCTTAATATTTTTTCAAAAACATTTTTTGAAATTTGCATGAGCTTCCTACCTTTAACAAACAACTTCACTACCTTCAAAAAACAACTTCAATTCATTATTCTATAGTTCATCTATGGTTTCCAACTTTTAAATGACCGCGGATCAACCAGTTGAAAGTTAAAACCCTCACACGGTACGGTTGGGTTCGGATTCGACCTTTCCTTTTCTCTCCCTTATCGTGCGACAACGCGTTTTTGAGATCCTAAAGTTTTTTTTACTAACTTCTAATACTAGGTATATAACTAAATTACATTATAGAACAAAATTTCTAACTAATTACATTTCGTAATTTAATTACATTAATGTTATTAATGATACAGTTTGTCTCAATTATTACATATTTCGTCTCAAACGACCATGTCGTTTGAGGGGTAAACAAAGTGCGGACATTTTACAATATCTGGAAAAAACAATGCAAATATGTAGAATTATAAAAGTAGGGTTCCAATGCGCTGTATGCTTTATAGCAAAAACTTTGGATTACCATTTATTCTTTTGCTTAAAAACAAACTTTATTTTTAAATTTTAAAGCAGCACACTATCTTGATCGAACAATAGTTCCAAGGACCACTTTAGACATTCTGGCGGACCACCAGTGGTCCGCGGACCACGGGTAGGGAACCACTGATCTACGTTAATAAAGAAGTAAAAATAATATCTGAACACACACAGGCCGAAAATAAGTGAAGACCTGGAGAAGGGAAGGAAGCATCACATATTAATTGAAGCAAAAAGCTCTCTTCCTCTGGATGGGAGAGCGTCCATCTGTTCCGGAGAGAGCACTCCTTGTCCCTGGATTATTTATCCATTACAAATTCCGGAGCAGGGCCCATCTCCAGTTGAAGGGGGAAAAAGGCCCCCTTCTCTCTCCCTCTTCCTCAGTGGAGTGGGGGGAGGGGGGATCGTGTTAAGGTCCTCTCCCGGCTCGAGATTGGTTCTTCCTCTTTCTTCATCTTGTTGCATTTACTTGTACGCAGTTCTTCATCCTACCCTCGTTTGTTAAAGTTGGGATTTCTATTTTCGGATTAAACCCCCTCTTTCCTCATTTCCTATGCAATTTGGAGAGAAAGGTGCATTGCGTGCTTTCCGCTTGAGGGGCTCCATGTTAGAGCTGTGACGGCCCAGATCCTATATTCCCCCTTTTAAGAGGACTTATTAACTCAAAATATTTATAATTTTCGATTTTTTTTTGTTTGTTAAAATTATAGTTTTGAATCTTCTAAATATGCTTGCAAAATTCTAGAACTGTATCTTTGTTTTATAATGAGTTATTTGAGATTTAATGCTTGATGACAGATTTGTTTTTTAAGGCACGAACACTTTAGATCGTCATTTAGACATTTCACGTCAAAACTACGAATGATATGTAAGCGAAAAGTTCAACAATAACAAAATTTGATTTCCAAGTTGAAAAACGACAATTAATTCCAAAATTACACATTGCTATTTGATATAATTAAACTTTTTGCACACCGTTGGCCGTCGCTTAGACGACAATATGCAACCCGTTCTTTTAGTTCCCGGTTCTTTAAAATAAACGAGAACGGCATAATCTGGTGTTTAAAAAACATCGACTTGTTCTCTTGCAGATCCGAAATATATTATGATTTTTTTTCTTTATGAACATTAGCAATTTTTTGGGAAAGAATATAAATATGAATAACTGTTCCGTAGAAAGAACCAAAAAAGCAAAGTGTTCTTGACGAGTACAGGATTAACTATAAATTCCTAGGCAGCATCGGACCATAGTCTCTAATATCCTCATAAAGATGTTTGCTCCTATACAGCGAGTTTATATGCACAGCCCACTACTGAAAGCGATGCCTGCCCATTAGGCGCTGAATCATTAGAGCTTTGATAATTCTCGATCAAGAAATAGCTGAAAGTGGGTCGGAACTATTCTCCATCGCAACTTCTTGGCGTTAATATGACTTCCATCATCCATCATTGAAGTTGATATGATTGATAACGTCAAGGAACCATTAGGGATATAAGGTATCATCTACTATTAAACTTTTCCCATTTTGTGGGATAGGCTTATACATTAGTCTAACCCTATATTGTAAGTTTTGGAGCAAAATGGAGAAATTTTATGCATAAAAGTTATATACATGAATTTAAGTTTCTTTATCAATTCAACTAGATATCATGATAGCAAGCTAGCTAAGTTAAAAATTTTATCGTTCGCAATTATTTTAAAGAAAGTAATACCTTTGGTGACATATTTGAGAGTCACCTCTCGACCACGACGGGTTAATATCAAAATGACATTCAATTTCCTTAACTGCGCTGTCTTAAAAGTGGTGTTTATCTTAATGGAAGACAAAAATGGCCAATGTGATATGGATTTGAAAAATAAGAAGGGCCGAAGGCCTCACACTTTTTCATCATATATTTGCCATAGGCTTATGTCGGATTTGTTTGCATCGGATTTACACTTATATTAAAGCTTTTCGGGCATTAAAAGTGAGAGAAAATCGTTAGGTTAAAAGCTTATATGAATAATGCACTATCGAACATATATGAGTCATTAAGTCCTTAAAGTAATTAAGACATTAAGTCCTATGTTTAATAGAAAAGCTAATATTTTTTTTTGATAAGTTAAAACATGCGTTTATAAAAAATCAGATTTTCTGTACACATATACGATACGCAAATGTTACCTTTAGCTTTCAATAACAAAGGTTAATCAAAATCAGTAAAACAGAAGTCTGTAATTTTTTGCTGGAAATAAATCGTTTATTTTTATAATTGGAAATTCCGAAATTTCAAACATATGCATACTTCCTACTTATTCATTTTTATTAATTTAATTATAAAATTTGGCATTTTTTTTTACTTTTACAGCAAAATAATAGTTAAGGAAAATTTGCAAAATATTGTAAAATGTTATAATCAAATTACTAACAATGAATAAGTAGTGTATTATTTATATGTAAAAAGTTTAAATTAAATGTTTTAAATTTTTGTTTGGTTATTTTTAAATGCATTTTTCTCAATCTTTTTTTTTTTTTTTTGTAATACACTTACAATAATCTGCTAAACAAAATAGCTTGTTTTTTTAAGTAAGTAGTCTAGTGTTTAAAAAAATAATTTTAATTTGAAAATTCATAAATTTTTGCAAAATGTTGCTGATATCACACATATATTTATTTCTCAAAAACTTTAAACTATTTTTAAAAAACTTCACGATACTTTTTTTACAGCAATATACTATTATAAACAAGTAAATTAAAGCTGTAACTTAATTTAAAAAAATAAATAAAGTAAGCTTTTAAAACTTTAATTTTTTTTTTGTAAATAAATTTTTTAAAAATTAACAGTATAGAGAATTTTTTTATAGAATATTGCTAATATGAGGGTACTTTTATTGTATAATAACTTTATACATGTAACACAAGAAATAATAATAAATAGAAATTGCTCTACAGGTCTATTTTAAGTTGAGGTTTTTTAAACTGCAAAAAAAATCGTTTGTTAAACTCGTAGTATTTTAAAACTTAGCATGCGTTGTCTTCAATATTTAATGTATTATTTTATGCAATAAAAAAAACTCGCAATTGTATAAAAAAAATGAGTGAATTTTGAGGTATGTTATCTTAATTCTCGTTCAAGATTATATGAAAATGCAACCACCATTAGAAACCAACGTTTCACGTCAACAACATTCCCATTCGTTTCATATCCCTCCTACGATTCTATTAAAGTCCACTCTTGGCTGGCAATCTCTCCACTCAATTCGCCTCCGTGCGAGTGCCACTCCGAAGCAAGGCAGGCAAGGGTGATCTCTTCATGCCTCTGTGTGATGGTGGGAAGGGGGGGGGGGGGGGGGCACACAATTAACGTCTTCCCCTGCCATGCCTTTGCCTTCAAATCGTGCTTCGTGTGTTTGGGAACAGAAGCAGTTGCCTCCGCTCCCATGCTGCCCGACTTGTCTGGCGAGATCGATCTCTACTGAAGGAGAGAGATGCTAATCGATTGAGTAGGGGGAGGGGGGGTAGAGAGTGCAGGCTCGTGCAGTGAGTGGACCAAAAGGGTCAAGTGGGTCAATTTTTGCCACAAGCTTACTGTTTAGTTGGGTTGGATGAAGAAACGCCTCTCTAGAGATATACATTGGGCTATTGGTGACGTTTATGGAAGTATCCCGAATACACCTGGAACAGACATTTTTGTCATTTGTAATCATGACCAGAAGACTATGACAGAACCTGAGCTGGCACTCCACGCAGTCTTCATATTTGTGAGGACGTCTGGCTCACGAGAGATTTAAAGTGCATCAGTCCCTCTCTACCAGCGCCCACTGTATAGAAAGCTGTCTGGCACGTGCTTACTACGTTAGAAACTAGAAACTGTAACCTGAAAGGTGAGGAGGGAAAAAAAACCTTACTCTTGTTGGTCACGATACTCTTAGAAACTGGAATAGGCCTACAGTTTAGGACATAAAAAACACGTGTCATACGGCTTTGTATGCAGTGAGCGCTGTCTCTACACCTGAATTTTTTTTTGTTTGGCAAAGGGAACGAATTTGACAGCCTTCCGATTGCCAGATGCCTATACACTTGCTGTGAATCGAACCAACTACAACTAATGCTGAGTAAAATGCGCTACCACCATGGCTCTTTTAATTGAGAAATCGAAGTTTTAGAGCAAAATCATCCGAGAGATTTTTATTGGAAAGCAAAAAAGGAACATTTATCAAATGACTAAATATATAATTAATTTTCGATGAAATAAAAACCATGTTATGGAAGAAAGTAAGTCTTCAAGAAGTAACTTGTAAATTAAAAGAAAAAATGAAACAAGGGCTCATATGCAAAATTAATGTTTTAACCAGTGTGTTATTAAGTACTATGCAAAAATTAAAAATTACTTTTATGTATGTGGCCACTTTTTGGTGTTTCAACTGAATATATAAAAACACTCATCTTTTGGCGCCCATTACAAGTTCCGTTACTGGCATTAAATTAATTTTCATAATTAGATTTGTTACGTTTACTCAAAGTTTTTTTATCTTCTTTTTAGAGAGTTTTCTTCTTCGAAGATTCTTTTTTTTTTATTATTTGGGACGCTATTTAGCTTATTCAACACTATAAAACTCCACTATTATATTACATTCCTTAATTGTTGTTAAATATATAAATATACCCTTGCAAAACACTTTAAGTTCAGTTTGCTATCACACATAAATGGCAAAGTATACTTTTAGTCCAGATTGACGGGGATGATGAACAATTCATAATTTTTGGGTTTTGGACTTCCACATTCTTTATCCAGTGAACGCTGTATTCTTTCAAAACCTTGTCTTGTAGAATAAAATAAAAAAATCGTCAAAATACCAGTTGTTGCCACCCTGGCCCTGAAGAGATATACATCATTACGAAAAAGTTATAGGCTAGGACATAGTTCTCTCATTATATATTTCGTTGTATTCATCAGCCACAACATTGCAATTTACAAGATTGAGGATTAGTTGGGACAAAACCTATAAAAAGTTGTTTATACAATGGAATATATAATTTTTTTAACTTTTCAACTTAAGTAATATATATGCGTATCTTACAACCCCCCTAAAATATTATATAAAATGACAATGGGATGTAGCTGTGTTGGGGCACGGTTGTGTTGGGACTGTCAGAGCGTGTGCAACATGGTGTTTCTATTCTGATACAGCAAGTATCTGATTTTAAAGACGTCAAATGTGAAATTGAGTTATATATTGAGTCTTGTTAAATTCTGTTTAATGGATTCCGCCCTATTTAATTTTCGTTTCCAATAACGATTATCCAAAATTGAACGAAAATGAGAAGTAGATATTTTTCAGATAAACAATTTCCAAATTGCAATCCAAACATTTTTTTAAAGATATTTCTGTCCTCATTCGATTTCCCCACAGCTTTTAGTACTTGTCAGTAAACTCACTCTTCCGTAATTGTTTTTTAGAAACAAAAAGGAAATGCGCGATACATTAATAGCCTCACAAACTTTCACGGTTTCCTCTGGTTTTAAAGAGAATCGGTGCTTTGCCAAAATCACTTTGGCGTTATGGAGGCATTTTCCCAGCCGCCTGCTCTTAAGCTGTCATATCCAGTTTTCATTTCGTAAATGCTTTTGGAAAGAAACGTTTCCTCTGCGAAGCAGCTTTCGGCACTTTAATTTCTCTTAAGTGCTCATTGACTTCTCTTTATCTGGGCCGAAAGGAAAAAAGCGACTGATTTTTTTTCTACTTGTCTCTTTCTATTGCCTGGTTGCAGTGGCGGGCTTGTCTAGAAGTACCGCGGAGCTTCAGCATCGTCCCTAATTTATTAAAATATATTTTTCTTCATTGAAAGACAACATTTTTCTAGTCTAACAAAATTCAGTTGAAAGTCATCGCAAGTCAATCGTAATTTTCTTAACGCATGCAGAAAAGGACTATTTTTTTGGGGCCCTGAAATGCTTGTGGAGAGACATTATCCCTCCCTTGAGTCAACCGTCTGTGAAATTTGCAGTTCAGTAAAATCATAAAGACGATTACAGAGTGTGCTCAGGACTACGTGGGAATGCCGCAACCGGAAAAAAAACCACGAAAGATTGTTTAAATCGGGTTTGTCGAACGCGAATGTCGACGTGTATCTTGTTATTATTTGCATGTTTGCAGTGAAAACTGTGGCTTCTTTTCTCGGTCCGCACCCATTCAATCGCATTACTTATTCCTTTCGACTGTTACACACACACTCACAGAAAAAAATATTGTTTTGCATTTTTAAAGGATTTCTTGCAGTTTCCTTTGACTGAAAATATTTCGATAAGCGGAATACTTTTGTCGAATATAAAATATTTGTATTCATATGCTTAATTTCAGCTCGATAGTAAAATTTAGAAATGCATTTTAAGTTGAAGTATCCAAAATTTATTTCATCTCTTAATATTACATGTATTTTCTCTTCTCCTTATCAAACTATTTTTAATATTCGAAGTTTATTAAATGTTCTTTTTGGCTTTTAAGGGCAATTGCCCTTTCTATTTGAAGAGTCCCAATTCAAAATCGAATGAAAAGCGACCCCAGGTGTTGTTCGGCTCCAACCCAATACGAAAACTAACTTCTCCCCCGCCGCAAAACTTTTAAATTCCAAGTAACACAAAGTGAACACTTCGTTTGCTATTTTTTTTAAAAGGAGAAAACCTCTTCTTATGAAATTGACTTGAATTATTCATGTCATTGTGAATTCGTCGAGAGGCGGCGGCAGCAGCATTTTATTTAAATCATTCCTCTTTCTGTTTCTCTGTGCGAACCTGTGTATCAGGAAATTCAATTGAGCGGGCTGTCTGACAAGCGGCGCAAGTCAAAGACAAGAGTTTTGAGGTTAAAGCGTTTAAAGCAGAGCTTCCCAACCTCTAAAATAGCCACGGACCACTGAGTATAATATTTGACAAGTTGTGGACCACTAATTTTTAAAATTACTAAACCATACTTAGGTATTTACTGAATATAATTTAAGTACTAAATATAAAATAGGTGTTGACGTATTTATTTTGTAAATAAATTTATTAATTAAAAAATAAGTTTTTAACTTGAAACTTCAATTCATTAAAAATGTGCATATATGTGTACTTGTAATATCAATATGATAATTGGACTTGCCGTTTGTTTACTAAGGAACAGTCCTTTGAAACTGCAAATTGAAGGATTCCGTTTACATTTTTTCTGTTCAAACGCAGATTTATTTATCCATAATGTGTATCAGTAATGATGATATTCGAAAGAAGCGCGATACTTTCTTCAACAAAATACATTGAACTCAATTCTCAACCCATTGATAACTCAAGCAAACGTATAAGGATTGAAATGGTGATACAATTTTGTTTATTTTATAAAAAATAAATTTTAATTATCAATTTAGATTGGAGTCATTAAAGGAAATGTTTCAAACATCATCTGCTTTTTTAATAAAACATTTTTTGGAATTGGTCATGAAGCTCCACGAACCATAGACCGTCTCGTGAACCACGGGTTTGGAACCACTGGTTTAAAATTTGCAAGTCGGTTCGTCTAAAATGTTTAACGGAATGACATGCAGTTCATTATTGCGCAATCTATTGAGTTACGATCCACATCTCTCGGTAAAATGAGAAATCTAGCTACTAATCATTAAAAGGAGTGTTTTTCCATTTTCGGATTTTTCTGTACTTACACCACTTGCCAGAGAGCCCGCCCAATTTACAGTCGCCCCCTCCCTTCCTTCTAAGAATATGATAAATAGTTTTCCATTCTGAAGCCCTTAAGAAGATTGATTTTATCGAGTGCGATTTTTGTAAATCGATGTACAGACCGCTGTGTAAAGACGTCTGTAGGAGGAGGATAAGGTAGAAACACCGACATACATGAGACTTTACGGTTATTTTATGATCGATTTTCAAACAGCCAATACTTTCTTCACTTGAAATTAGTGTGTACCGTTTATTGGGAGGCTTGTCAATTGTATTCTACTCTCTATTTTGCAGCATTTACTATTGGGCGTTTTAGTTTGTTCGCTTCATAAATATCATTTTGAGAAACTTACGTGGAATTTTAAATTTATCTGACATATTGTTTGTGTAGGTCGAGAAAACTCGGCTTCTGCTTTGATATTTAACCATTTTCCAGCAGTAAAAAAAAAGTTTTATATATATCCCACTATAATAAATAAAAGCAAAATAATACTAAAAAAAATAAAATACACTATAA
This sequence comes from Troglohyphantes excavatus, assembly GCA_963932185.1. NCBI lineage: Eukaryota > Metazoa > Arthropoda > Arachnida > Araneae > Linyphiidae > Troglohyphantes > Troglohyphantes excavatus. The sequence goes on along the minus strand of OZ010667.1, from coordinate 71,596,776 downwards.
TAAATAAAGCACTATATTAAAATTTAAGCAAAATACTAAATACTATTAACACTTCTACAATGTCACATACTTGTTTTTGCTATAAGAATTCATATTGTGTACGTACACAATTTTGAATATTTTTTTAAAAAATTAAATTTGAAATTCAGCTAAAATTATTGATACTAAGGTGAATGTACAAATTTTCGACCAAGCATAAAATATCCCTGTGACTACTGAACTCACATTACACTGTAAAACGAAATGACTTAAATTATAAAAGCCTAAGAATAACAAAGGGACTTTTAAAAACATGATATGCTCTTAGTGTTTATTAATGAGTTGTTATCGGATAATTCAAAATTCCTTATAATCTTCAAATTCGGTTGATTTTTTTTAAGTTCGAAATTAGAAAACTGTTCAAATTTTATTTACGAATTTTGATAGGATCTATCTTGAGGCTTCGGATTGCCTTGACCTCTTTGTCCTCTGCCTGTTGTTGACATTCACTGTCCACTTATCGATCCACGTTCACAAAATCGCTCTCTTGCCAAAAGTCTCCCCCCCCCCCCCCCAAACCCTACAAAACCTCCGCAATCCGAATCAGATCTTCCGCGCGAAGTGTGCCCAACGCCCCGTCATCTCATTGAATGGACATAATTGATTCATTGCAGTGGCACTTTGTTTTCCTCGCCACTTTCCACGCCATTTGTCTCTCGCCGAGGGTGTTTGGCGCTCTTAATGATGTGGGCACCCCCTGCGGAAAATATCTCCTTCCATAAATAAAGCGCCGATCCCCATTCATCACAATTTCATCTTTCATGAACTCTTCCTCCAAGCGCCCGCTAACGACTCTTGGCGCGCACTCTGGTTTCGTATCACGCCATCTTTCGCCATTGCTCTCTTGGTTTTTCTTCTCTTCTGCTTGTTGGCGGGCAGAAGCGACAATGTTTCGCCGTGGTGTAAAGAATAAAACCGCCTTTTAGGAATCGGAATCGTGAGAGGGCGCCAAATTGTTCTCTAAGACAAACGAGGCTCCGAAGAAGGGATGTCTAATGGTTAAATGACTTTAAGAAACTTTTCTTCTTTTGTGTGCGCTCTTTCTCAGCGCTGAAGAGTAATAATGTGTTGCAAGTTAGCGATTGCGAATGTGTTTTTTGATGGTACAGAACAGTTTCTTTTTAAAGCGAAACCAAATCATCTGGTATGAAAACCATTTCGATTAGGAGTGCTTACATTTTACGAAAAAAAGCGAGCAAGCAAAAACAAACATGTTAGTCAGAATCGCAGGAAACAGCAAAAACGTTTACTAGATGTATGCATTTGCTCGAAACTCCGGTTCTTAAATTTTAAAATATCTTGAAAAGGTTAAGATTTTTTTTATTGGAAAAACGTATAGTTGTTATACTTATTTATAAATTTCAATGCTTATCTCATTTAAAAAAAATATGTTTTTACTTGTTTGATTCACTTAAGCATTTTTATCTTATTCTAACCCATCTCCGAAATGTTTATGATTTTCTGCTGAATATACCGAAATGATATTTTAAACTGATTCGGTATTAAAGGATACAATAATTTCGGTTAGTCATACTTCAAAAAGGATAAGATCAAATTATTGAGCATCATTTATAGAATGCCAAACTTGTCAATTCAATAAGATTACGTATTTCGAAATTGATACATTATATAGGAAGGTCCCTGTAAACTTTGTCCCAGCGCAAATCTTGGTTCGTTGTTACTCTTGAAACCCCCGAACAATTCAGAACAACACCGGACACTTGATAACACCGGACACTTGATAACACCGGACACTTGATAACACCGGGCACTTGATAACACCGGGCACTTGATAACACCGGACACTTGATAACACCGGACAATCGAGAACACCGGATACTTGTTACTTTTGTTTTCCCAATCCTCGTCCGGTCCGGTCCTCGCTCTCCTTTTTTTCCTCTCCCTCCCAAAAAAACAGAACACTCTCTCGAATTCATTCCGTCACTTCCGGTACACCCGCGCCACTCCGCGAGTGGCAAGAGCAACATCTCACAGTCCCCTTATTTGCTAAGGGGCTATACATAGCAAGTCCACTGACTATACTCCATAATAACCTAGTAACTGAGTTTAATATTTGTTTTGGTAAAATATACGTAACTACGTGCTCTTTTGAGAATTCTCTCATGAACAATTCCACATTCAAATGGAACATACATATTTGAAAATGGTTACTTTAAAACCGTAATTTTTCAAACAAAGTATTCTGTGAATTTAGAATATCTACATTTTGTAGTACCGTGCCTTTCTCACTTCATATACGTTGATTGTAATGCCTTCAAGGAACATGAATGTAAATTTGAAAAAAATTGTGCAAGGCGTGTGGTTGTAACTGCGTAACAAACATATGTCAAAAGGTCGAGTTATGACATGGACCTAAATGTCGCTCGGTCAATTAAATAGAAATATTTAAAATTGTTATATGTTGTACTTCAAATTACACGAAGTTATTTCCATGACAACATAGAAAAATATAAATATTTCAACTGATTAAACTGTTGCCACCGAAGTTTTATACGTAAAACTTAATTAAAAAAAACTATTAAAAATATTTTTAGCAACTTGCTGGGGATGCAGCGTGCTAAAAATTCGATTCGTTACTGCTCCGGGAAATTTTCTTTCTTTTGATACAACACTTATTAACATTCGTCGTATGTAAGATGCACAAAAGGGATCTGTACTATAGAAATAATATATATAGTGATGCTTATAATATTTTAACGAAGTATTAATTCTTAATTCACCAAAAATTCACACATTTCATAATTAGGTGTATTGTTGTGTGTGTTTCAGTGACACAGTAACTCTACGTTAACCAAACTTTGTATATAAGATGGTGAGTTATATGGGACTTGTGTGTGAAAGTAAGGGTTTCACCAAAATCAACATTATAAAAGACTGCCATTGTTTAATATTTAAAAAAAAAGGTACCATAGGAACTTGAAATAAAGTTTTCTTACATCTCATACAAGGGAAAGAATTTGACTGTTTGTAACTGCAAAACTCGAATTGCATCGTCTCACTCAGCATTTTTTAATTGCACACATTCTTTCACTCGCTACCGCGCTAATAGCTTTGGCAAATAAACGATAATTTGTTGGTAAATAATCCGAGTTTGGCGATTTTCACTTTCACTTTGACCATTGAGAAATCTAAGACCGGGCAGCCTTGAGTTGGATGTAATTAAATAAACGCTCGCAGTTGCAGTGAGATTTCTTAGTTGCTCAGTTGATTAAAAGTTGCAATGCAATAGCAGCTCGTGCGCGGCCAGCTTAATACTTTAAACCCGAACTATGTACATCCCACTAACTACATCTAAAATAACTTAAAGGAATGTTAACATTTACAATGCGTGACATCTTCCATTACACGGGGCTCGTTATCTCTGAAACATGCTGCTCTCCATTAGAATGTGGAAAAGTTTCTTTGGAAGAGCCTCCTACACTACCAGGGCCTCCTCACACGCACATTGCGAACTCTAAACTAATACAATCCCTCGCATTATGAACACATGACGTGCAAGGTGGGGAATTTTTAAAGGGCGATATCAAGAAATCGTTATCTTACAACTCTTATTTCTTCAAATATTTTATTTCTTTTACCCCCCCCCCCCTTAATATCAGATATAATGTTAAGAACTTTTTTTTTCTCGGTCATTATTGCGATGCCGTGTTTTTACTCATATTTCATATTCCCGGTGTTTTGATTTTTAATATACCCTCTGATAGTTCATGAAATTAACCAAACTGTAAAGTTGTTTTCTCTGTTAGACAGTTTAAATGATATTTTAATAAAGTTATATATAAATAAAAAAAAAACTTGTTTATTCTTAAAGTTTTGGTTTTGGTTTTGTTAAATAACGTCGCACTAGAGCTGCACAGTGGGCTATTGGCGACGGTTCGGGGTCAATCTCGAAGGAAAGACCCGGGAACACATACACATTCACACACACATTCATACATGCACCTCGTTATTTCAGAACCATGGTCAGATGACGAGGAAACACCTGAACTGGCACCCAACGCCTTCAATAGACGTCGGGACTTTGGACCCCGATCAGATGTATCGTGCACCAGTCCCGTATACACGCCAGTATAATTTGTTGGATATTCTGGACGACTTTCTAGTATTTTTGTAGCGAAGCTGGCAACCCTCCGATCGCAAGATCACTACTTTTTTACTTTTCTATGTCAAGTCCATTGCACGGATTTGAACCACCAATCCTCTGATTAGTAGCTGAACGCCTTACCAACTGAGCAATTGGGGCTCTTATTCTTAAAGATATGGCTTTGAATTTATAACCCAATAAAAAAAAGTTTGGAAAATATTAGAAAATTAAGTATTTTTATGAATTTAAAAGTGCTGTGTATTGCTGGAAAAGCTACAGATACAAGGACGCAAAAATACGTTTGTAACGGTCAGAAGGTTAATTCACATTAATACCTTTAATATATTAGATTATCTTACAAAGGTATAATACTGCGAAAGACCAAAAGCGGGACACAACGCAATTGTATGTAGTTTTTTAATAGAATATTGCATTAGAAAGTTGTTTGATTTATTTTTATATTAGAATTGAGCAGTGTATCGACATATCGAAAAATTTCGAAATGAAGACGATATCACGATAATGATTTCGCATTTTCAAGTTGACGGTATATCGAAAGAGACCGATGCGTTTTTTTTTAAAAAGTTAGTGAGTTTCCCAGCGTATTTAAGAATTTTTGTAGTACTAGGGGGCTCCGCCCCCTGCTCCGCTAACGCTCCACCAACCCCCGGAGGATTGCTACGCAATCCTCTTTAGTTTGCTTCGCAAACCAATACCGGCTTCATACAATGTAGGCAATGACAATGTGTCCTAACAACAATACTTTTTTTAGTTATATAAATTATTACTGGCAGTGCCGTCACACAAATTTATTTTTAGTATGTTGAGACAAGAAATTTCCCAACTTAACGATCCGAAATTCCGAACTTGAACGATTCAAAATTCCCAACCTAAGGACATCGGGTACCAGCTGAAGTGTTATCCTCGTTATCTGACCACTGTTAACAATATGAGGCATCGTTCCCGGGTCTTTTCTTTGAGAAAGGCCTCGAACCAAAGCGTCCTTGATGTAGTAAGTAAATACGTACCAATAACAAATCAAGGGCACTTTGCTCGAACCAACGCCAGTAGTTCAATGTGCAGCTCTAGTGTGACGTTATTTAACCAGACCACACCTACCTATTCGAAATTGCACAACACAAAAGTGCTAAAAAAATTCCCAGTTCCAACTTATAAGACATTTTCAGCTTTTTTATAGGTAATATTAAACAGTTCTTTCGAAAGTATTGATTTGTCGCACGCATGTTCAAATTCAGTGGTCCGTTTTGAGGTCTAATTTAAGTTTCATCTTAATAAAAGTTGGGCAATTTCTAGTAGTCCGTCGCTTTCCTTTGCTAATAATATTAATTTGCCTGAGGCATAAATTTTCCCAACTCAGAGATTTTTAAAACTCGAAATTCCCAACTTTTAAGGTTTCAAGTTTACAGAGGAGGGGGGGGGGGGCATGCTTCCCCCAATCCCCCCCCCCCCCATAACTGGAAAAACTCAACTGTAGAACTGCTTCAACGCAATTGTGCTCATTGAAAAGCGAAACGTGTAAACAAACAACAGCATAAACGCGCCAAAAATAAATAGGCTTAATCGCCAACTTATATATAAAGTAAGATAATTGAGAATTGGCGCTAATAATAATTCGCCGTTGGCAGCCAAATACACGTTGGCATTTTTCCAATGTTGGCATTTCCTTCCGGAGTATCTTTTAATAATATTTATAGTACTTCACATAAATAGTTACATCTAATTTATTTTTTAAGATAGAATTTCAGTATTGATACCATTCAAGAAAGAAAGATTTTACGAACATAACTATATTTTTTTAACGGGAAAAAAGTATACTTTTGAACTATTTAGAGCAGTTTTAATTTATCACTTAAAATTTTACCCGTATAATTGACGATTATTTCAGACATTTCGTCAATTATTTAAATATTTATAACTACAAAACTAAATCGAAATTTCACAAACGCTCTGGATCATTTGTAGCCAATAGTTTAATCTATATCCATAATTTTTTATTTATTTTTTTGTTGAAAATTGAAAGACAAGTATCCAAAAATGTATGAATTGTTTTCAAAATTTTCTAATATCATGACTTTAACATAAAATAACGTCTAATATACTGATCGTATTGAAAACATAAAATATTCATCTTATTACCCAAACATTTCTTAATAAACTGGCATAATTTCATAATTTTAGGACATTTACTTTTTGAGATGCAAGCGGAACAATGAGACAAAAAGTCGCAAATTAAAATTTTCTCGAAATATCCGACATTTTTATCCTTCTTCGCTATTTTTTATACCTATCTTAATTGACCATATCTAATTTAATTGTAAAGATAGAAATATAATCTTTATAACATCAGAAAGAAGAAGTTTTAACGAACATTAATATATTTTTTTGAATAAGAGAATATGTAATTTTAAATGACTTATAGCAATTTAGAAATCACGTTTCAAAAATGAGGGTGAAAAAACTTCAAAAAGTGGAGCGTGTTTAAATGTTTCAAAAATTTATAAATCCAAAACTAATTCGAATTTAAAAAAATGCTTACTTGGATTTCCAGTTCAAACCTATTTCTACACTCCCTAAAAAAATTGGATCTCTCCTCTTAATAGTGTTTCAGAAACTCGACGGACAAAATTAGTTGTAAGCGAAATGTTATCAACGACGACTTTAATATTAAATAACTTATAAACTAATAACAGTATTGAAACAAAAATATATTCTTCTTATTTATCAAACATTTCTTAACAAATTCACTTAATTTCGTAATTTTAGGACTTTTACATTTTGAGATACGATCTGAATAACATTGAAAGAACGGAAAATTCCCCCTAGTACTTACTTTTTCCCCCTAGGGCTTACTTTTTTTTAAAATAGAGAGATACTCAATTAGACCGAAAGATTACGAAAAACTTTAGTTATTTAATAGCCTCAATATATTTACAATGTGCTAAAATGTGATATCTCCTGTGTTTAAAAACAAGTTGTTTTTAATAGATAATTTTTTTTCATATTAAAAAAAAACATTTCATTTCTATCCAAGTGTTAAAATTTTTATCGTATAAGTTGCATAGTACACACATCGATATATTGTAAATATCGATGTTTGGCTGGCGATGCATCTCGATTTTGAAATGCGACGTCGCACAATCTAATGTATATACATAACTTTTTGTTACCGAGAACAACTGTTTGTTTACTAATATAATTTAAAAAGGAAATGTTGTCGTTAGTGTTCTAAGATTTAAACTCTAGGGAGCTAATTCAATGAAACTTTACACGTACAATTTCATAATTTGTGTTGCTATTGATAGAAAGTACGTTTCATTCCTACGATTGATGTGGGGTAAAGAGAACATTTAAGAAAAATTTAACTGGTAAATAATATTTAAATTTTATTATCAAAAGAAGAATTTTCTATTTAGAATGATATATCATCACAAGTATAATTTTTAGGGAAATTATTTTACAAGAGACTAGCAAATGTTTAGTCTTTTTTGCAGAAATATTTTAATGTAATGCTTCGGTTTAATTTTTAATTTTGTTTTGTTTATTTAGGTATATATTATTTTTATAGCCGTCCATTTTTTCAATGTAGTTTTTTAATATTATTTACGCTATATCCTTAAATGGTATTTACTTCGGAATGTGGTTTGCTTTAAAGATACCTACATGAAAAAAAAAATTAAACTTTATACATAGTTATTCTCAAAATGTGGGCTGCAATACTGCGAAGGGTGGAATCGATTTTATATGAATAACGGATCTGGAATTGTGACATAAGATCCTGAAAGAAGAAACACCGCTACCACGATCGGGTGAATTTCGGAAACCGAGTTCTTCACCAATGGTGTAAGTTCCAAAAATTTCTTCACCAATGGTGTAAGTTCCAAAAATTAGGAAATGAACGAACACTATGTTCCATTATCAGGCATCTACATCCATCATTTGGCCAAACGATATGGGTTCTGGCTCAAAGGGTTGTCCAATAATGAGGGGAATTTAATTATATTCAACCTTGTAGCCAACACGTGTTGCAAAATTTAAATGCTGTTATCTCGCAACTCTGCTTTTGGTCTTACACCACTTGGCGTAGAACACGTCCATTTGAAGAAAGACGTCGGCGCCCTTTGGGCTGTTTGGCGCGAAATGTATGCGCCCAAAGTGCTGGCGATGCGTCTTCTTATTGACAATTTGAATACGCTCCGGTGCGCCCTTTACCCGTGTCATCCTGTTCAGAGGTTTCTCGGATGTATTGGAAATAAGAGTTGCTTCGCCCCTTGCTACAGATAGCAAGGGGCGAAACGTTCTGCTTAGTTGATTTTTTAAAAGAGGTACACAACGTTAAAAAGAAAAACTGAATTGAAAATAAACTTGTTTTTGAAATAGTCCTTTTTTTTTAAAACACGCAACATTTAAAAACGTGATACTAATATTATGCCTATTACATATTTTTTTAAGTTGGTGCCACTTTATAAAACTAATTCCTTATTATCTTAAAAATATATTTTAATTAGTATTTCGTATTTACATTTTAATGTGTATTAGTGAAAGGGATTTTACATGAAACGTTAAGTCAGTGGATAATCGAAATAGGCATTGGTTCAACACTTCTTCCCGAAACGAACAACTGGCGAATGGCTTCACTGAAATAGGAAGATGACAGCAGTGAAACGGGTTTGCCGGTACTCTAGCCAGCCCGAGATGTCAAAATGGATACCCCTTTAAACGTATCATGGTCTTCCTATCTTGATACCTCATGTTGCAGACGCTTCATGTTAATGCAAATTCTTGATCTGAAGTGTACGAGATGGAGCTCCGCAGTTCCAAACATAAATTCCGTTGACTATTACAGAAATGCTTCTTTTGTTCTATATTTCGTACTTTTGTAAATAGCCTGTTTTTTTTTCATTTTAAAGCTAACTACATATGCATGTCTTATACGCATTACAATTTACTTATTTAATATTATTTGTCTACTTTTACATAATAAACATTGGCCACTTCAAAATTTGATCCATGTCAGGTTATGCTTAGTCTAATATTATGTTAAATAAGTCCTGTTACGCTAAACCCTGTTGTCCACTTTGCCAAATTTTAGGGGGAGCAAAAAATCCCAACTAAGGACTTAAACGGAGTTTAGGGTAACAAGCCAACTTTAACCGTTTGAGTCCCAAGCTGCGCGATCGCGCTGTTGAGATTTTATGTCGTGAAAACCCAGTACATTTCGAACATTGTGGACAACTGACGGTACGTTACCGATTGTTGAAGTCGCGCGCTCAGATTTACTGAAGCAAGTACAGCCGGGGGAAAAAAACGAACCACTAATGATTATTTCGTTAGTTTTTATAGTAGAGCTAAACTTAATATACCATTTTGTAGGGAATAAAGTCTACTATACATTGATATACAAAAAATGTGCATAGGGGACTATCTTCATACTCGAATCCGCACCAACTTTAAAATTTTCAATAGCAACACCCACTTTTGATAGCGCAGAAATGTTCCCCGCCCTCAAAATAATATATATATATAAATGTTCGTTAATTTCCTATATTATATGCAGATATATTAGGCAATATGTATCGATCTTATTTTAGGGGCTAGCACCACATTGAACAAAGTATTAAGACTACGAAAAGCAGGATCAAGGAAGTGAAGGAAGATTCATCGATGTAAAATAAACAAAGCGCTATCGCGCCGCTTGGTATTTCTCGACATAAAATTAAACAAGCGCTGTCGCGCTGCTTGGGTCTTTTCGTACTCATTTAGAGAAAGTGCGGTTGCGCTGTTTGGGATTCTTCGACAGTGTTTTTTCAATACCCCCTGGGACTCAAACGGTTAAAGTCACTTCCACCTAGATATAACGGATTTTGAATGATGACATTTTAGCCAGAAATGAGTTCTTCAAAGTTGATTTTAACAAGAAATAAATAAAAACGCAGTTTACGACAAATGTAGATTTAAAATCGTTTAGCATAACAGGGGGGGGGGGGGTTGTTATAGCTTATTATATAAAGGTTAGGATAACATGTTTTAAGTAGCAAACTCCTATTCAATTCTAAAATATTTTGTGATCTTGTATTCACTTTATAGTCCCATGTCCTCCATAAGTTTTTTTTGTAACAAATATTATAACTCCCAACCGTTAGAAGATCCCCATTCGGGACTTCATAAATTAACGAATTTATTTCATAGCGTAGCTTGATATCCTGACGAACCGGAACTATTATCTCCTAGCTCCAGTTCACCGGATTTTTAAAAGGGAAGCTTAGCAGACCATAAAGACCCTATCCAAGAGTTAATCCAGGATCCATTCAACCCAAAGAGAGACCAAATCCCCACATCCAAACAAAGCAAAGTTTTTTTTTTTCTTTTCGGAAAACGAATTCTGTTTGTCCCGCCATTATTCCGGGATATTTCCCGTTTCACGCTCGACCAACCGGAAAAAAAATCCCGGGATAGAGGATGAGTCGGCGTGTCCCCTAGGGAGGCGAAGTTCTGGAGGAGGAGATTCCTCTGCCCCAGGTGGAACACCTAATTAAGATAGATCCCGTATTTGCTCTCTTCTTATTTGTGCTCTCTGTGTGCCATTTCCTTTTCTAGATTGTGTTTAGCAATATTATTGGTATTTATGACACGTTTGGGACTGGGATATTATAGTACACTATATATTTGTGTGCGTTTTTGTTGTGTACATTTGCGGAAATTGTGTGTTATGGTTCATTAACAAAATAGGTATTAATATAGATATTTTTGAATTTTCTTTAAAAGTTATTTTGTTTAGATTTTTAATGTTGGAGGTACGCTGCAAGATACTAATAAAAGTTAATAAAATATTTTATAACATTTATATACGTCAATAACTTAAATTTCAATTCTATTTAAAAAAATATTCGTGTAAAAAATTTCCACAACACAAATTTTTATAATTATATATAATATGGGTTATTTTTAGAGAAAGTTGCATTTAAGGTAAGTTGTTTAAGGTAAGGGTAGGAGGTATGAATAGTGAGGAAAATGTATGAAATTTTTTTAAGGTTGTTAGAAACGTGCCTTTGTAGCCTAGTCGATAGCGCATGACTGCGGAATAATAGTTTAATGGGTTCGAATCCCAACATAGCCCACACAATATTTTAAAAATAAGGTATATATCTTAACGGATTCCCCAGCAACGGTAGGGGCCAACCAGCTATTTTTTTATCAGCTATTTTTAAACAGCTATTTTTTTTATCCAAACAGTTAACTATATTTTTTACATGCATATAAACGATAACCCAAAATCGACGATGATCATTGCGGGTCCGTCTCAGTTTTCCATTGAAACGACCCGAGCGATGGCGAATCATGTTCTCAGAGTGGCTGTTTGCAGGTCGTAAAAAGGGTGTCTGCGGTTCTCCCATATCCGCCGAAGATACCCCCCGAAGAATGGGGGGAACGGGCGTCGGTCGCGAGGGGACGATTCTTCTCACAAAACGTCACGCCTCCTTTTATGGGGAACCAGAGACCCATTCCACTCCTTTAAGTCGAAGAACTTCCCACCTTCGCGCTGCTTTTATTTTTATATTAGGGGATATTATAAGACTGGCTTTTTTATAATGTATTTTGCGTCTTCTAGCATGAAGCTCGTGTGGTATGCCCATGAACTCAGCACCGCAGGGAGCGGGTTAGATTCACAGCTTGTGTGTACCGTTCGGTTAATCGGAGTGTTGTCAGATTCGTTCCTTTCGTCCACTAAAAATAATTCGTCGTATACAGGGGATAGGTGTACGTTAAATCTGTCGTTGATGAAATCTCCACACTCCTACTCAAGTTGTGTGAGGGTCAGGTCTTGGTCATCTGACTATTGTTCAAAATGACGTGGCAGTGTTTCGTGGTCTTTAATTCGGAATATATCTCGAACCGACGCCAATATATGAGATGTGTAAATTAAGTAATAAGAGTGATTTTTTCTAATTTTTCTATTGAAATAAAATTACAAATTCACGTTGTCTCCTTCAAAGTATCTACTTTTGGAAGCCACACAGCGCTGGAGATGATTCTTTCATTCATCATGGCAGTGCTGGAACTCGGATACTGGAATAGCCTTCAGTTAGTCGGTTACGGCTGTTTGAATATTCCCCAATGTCCCAAAATGACGTCCCTTGAGGTGATTTTTCAATCTTGGGAACAGAAAAAAGTCACATGGACTCAAGTCGGGTGAATAAGGAGGCTGAGGAGCCACAGGAATGTTATTGCTGGCCAAAACCTCATTGATAGAAATCGCGGTGTGACAAGGAGCATTGTCGTGATGCAACACCCACATGTTTTTGATGGTTGGTCTCACACGCATGGCCCTTTTTCGAAGTTTCTCGAGAACTTCTCGGTAAAAATGTTGATTAACCATTTGGCCTTGAGGCACAAACTCTTTGTGAATGATTCCTTGGCTGTCAAAAAAAGCAAAGGCTTTGACGCTGCGAGGCTCGTTTTCAATTGATTCTCTTCCTTCTGAAAATGCATTAAACCACCTAAAAACCTGGTCTCTCGACAAAACACTGTCTCCATAGACCTGACGCAGTTTTTCAAATGTTTCCGTTGCACTCTGTCCAAGTCTGAAGCAGAACCTGATATCACAATGTTCGAAATTGATATCACTCATTTTTAGAACGCACTAAAAAAACCTTTCTCACAAAAAAATTCACTACAGACAGCGCAACAAATCTAGTGTGTTTAAACTTGTACTGGCGCGTATCAGATGTTTACCTGCCTACCCTCTACGTGTATTTCCATCCTGTGTGTATTCTCTACCTCTATTTTCAGGTAGAAAAAAAACATTGTACAGTGAAGGGTTAAAATTGTAAAATGTTCAAATAAACTTAAAACTATTTTTTACTTATCGAGAAATAGAGTATTAATTAATTTGTAAAGAGTAATTATTTGCGCTAGGAATCTATTTAATAGTTTATAAAATACGTCACGGCATGTTTCTTACCAACGATACCAAAACTATTTTTTTAAAGTTCCAGGTAAGGGCAATTTCGTTATAAGAAGCGAATATCCCTCGAGTTCCAACCCCTTTGAAGCTCTTTTCCCCCCCATGTCTCGGGCACGACTGTTGTTTCGTTTCATTTTATTTCCGGTTTGTTCTCTCTAATGGCGATCTCCGGCCTCTTTCTTTGTTTTATCTCTCTTTTAATGGGTTTCCACATCTCAAATGCATTTCGGAGATAAAGAGGAAATCGCTCCGGGAACCCACGGCGATTCCGTCACACGCTGTTTGCTTTTCCGGATCTTTTCTGTTTTTTTGTGCGTGTGTTTTATCTCTTTTTAATGGTATTTTCTCTTTAGTAATGGGACAGGAATATAGTTCCGCCTCATTAATAAACGTTAAATGAGCTGTTTCATGGGGGGCTCGCTTCAGAATCAAATAATGCATCTGGAATTTTTAAACTCTTAATGTAACATCGCAATAGATTTCCAACAAACAGACTGCACTCAGCGTCATTCCACTTCCTTTCAACACAATGCATTGTTATTTTGCACACAACAAAGCTGTCTAACACAAATCCGACACTGTTCAGTAAGCTATTCAGCACAAATTAACTCAATTAAATACAATTAGAATAAACGTTTCTATACGTTAAGAATACACAATTCAACGCTGTTTAATACACAGCGTTTGTACTCCTACATGCAAGGTGAATCGAATTGGAAGTGAGGCGCTTTGAAGAGATTCTTATGGAATGACATCAAAGTGTGTGTGCGTGTGTGTTGTACCGTGGATACCTTTTTAAAAATATCAACGGAAAGTACCTATGTATCGTTGTATTTCCATTTTAAACAACAAATAATCATACTACCTTTATCTTTCTTCATTTATAAGTTTTTATTTAATATTTTTAATTAGTACTTAAATTGTTTTAAATATAAAAAACTACAAACGAATGATCAATCCTTGCAAAGGTTCAAAATACGACTAACGACCGCTAATTTCGAACCCTGCGTAGATCACTCTTAAAAAGTAAGATTTTTTAAAAAATAGATTACTCAATTTTTAATGATAAATATTAAAAATTGAGTATCATTGGGCTCAGCTAACAGGTTGTAATAAAATATTTTTTACGGTCGCATTTGTGCAAAAGAAAATGCAAATTTTCGCTGTAATAAAAATAACTAAGTAAGGAGATTTAATGAGATTTCCGTTCTTGAAGGTAAATAATGTTTATCTACTATGGAAATCGGACTGCAAGGAAGAATGTCTGTGGGTTTGTTTTTTATACAAATCTACAGTTTTATTCCGAACTTAATGAAATTTTGCACATTCCACACTTGACCTACAAAACAAAAGAAAGGTTACTGTCTATATGAAATTTCGAACACCCACTCGCTACTCCCTTCTTACCCCTTAGAGCAGAATTCCCCATGACGCCAACTGGACCCATGGTGAAGAATTCGTCTAACACTCTAGAAGTCCGGACAACGCCGGACTTTACGCACTTACGTACTTACTTTTTTAACAAAAACTTAGGAAACGAATGTTGTTCTTGTTATTGACTCAATCTGAGGTAAATAATGAAATCTTCCCCAGTACGATATTTCAAACCTTGCAGTAAAGTGACTTCATAACGAAAGTGATTTTAGGCATTAAAGACGCTTTCTCCCCGAGACCTGTCGGAGTCGCTGATCTTAGTGCGGGATCAGAAGAGCCGTCGACCGCGGGAAGAATGGAAATTGCTTTTTTCTTTTCTCCTCAAAGTGCACGGCATCCCCTTTTACGATCTGTCATGCGGAGTGACGCGTGGTTTGCTAAAGTGTTCTTTGGCGGGGGGATTTTCCTGTTTTATGGAATCCTTTCCAAAATGTGTTTCTGCCGTGTAAGGCAATCTGGAATAAAGGTTTTTCCATTGTAAGTTATACATTTCGGGTTACTGTTTTGTGAGATTTAAGAGAAACACTAGATATGCATATTATCTCCATTGTGCGTTTGCGAAATCGAAACATTGATGTACTTAGACGTCAAATTTATTACTAAAATTTTTCTCGGTGGATTGCTTGTGGGGCTTAAAGCGTAAGCATTATTACAAATAATTTTTTTAAATATATTGTTAATGTGTAGCATACGTATTTTACAACATCCACTTCTAAAGTTTATTATTTTGTTTTTGAAATAAATAATACTTTGGGATGTTCTAAATAAGTTCAATTCAACAATTTCAATTTTTAAAAAATATTTAGTGTATGTGTGTTTTTATGTTAACTCTTTTTTAAATGTTTTATTTTTGTTTAAAAATAATAGAAATGTTAATGGTTGCGACGTAAATTAGTAGTATCCATATATTTTAACACTCTTATAGAAAATGATAAGATCTTATAATTGCATTTCTACATAATACTATGTAAATAGAATTATAGGTAAGGCAATCACTAGAAATAATTTATATCGATACTCAATTATTAAACATTCTCGATATTTTTCTAAAAATCCGTTCAAAACACTTTTTTTTAATTGTAATAATGGAAAAATTGCTGACAGTTACTTTTTCGTTTATCTCAAATGATTAAAAATGCAATTGTACAGTAATACTGCTTTCTAAACTTTCTATAAAGGCAAACGAATTTCATAACAGACTAGTTTATGAAATTTGTGTGCATTTACTTAAAGCTAAATGTCCAAAAATAGGTATGTCGATATATGTGACCTAACATGCCTATGCCCTGACTTATGTTAAAAAAAAACAGTTAAAAAAATGGCATCTAGACATCTATAAAGTTTAATATGTTGCAAGTAACATGCTACCACGGAATTTATCATAATGGTTTTCTAATATTATTTCCTCAAAATAACTTTTATGATATTCTATTAACTACTAATTAATTAGTTAACACATAGCAGACATACAAAACATATTTGAATAAATAAGAGTTAATTTTTAATGAATAAATGTAATTCTAATATGTTTATTTCCGAGGTGATATGTTACGTTTCAAGACACAAAGCGAGTAAGATCTATACTAAATGTTTTTTATATATATTATTTCATTTCTAACAACGGTTGTAAAAATGATTGTCGATTATAGTTCGTCTGTCTGACCACCTTCTTTAATGAGTTGCCGGCTAAAATTAATTTGCCATTTTCTTTAATTTTCCTTCTTCGATCTTTATTTTCTTTTCCCCAAAAGAATTCCCATCAATATTTCTCGAATTGGGTCGCCGCTTTTGGCGCCTCAGAATGAAGAAGGTTTATTATCATCACCTCTCTTTTTTCTTGCTGAGTTCTTTTTCTGTTTATTCGCAGCCGTTTCTCATCGCATTTGTTAGTTTTGTTGGCGGCGCCTCTTTAAATGTTTCTTTTTTTGTGGGTGGGTAGGTGTGGGGTAAATTAATTATGATTCATAGGTTGCAAAAAAGAGTGTTGCGACATGTGATTTTCAGTTTCAGATTTTATCGTTCAATATTTTAATTAAAGTTAGCTGATTTTAAACTTGTGGTTTTAGTTGCGTGTAACAGTATAGCGGCCCGTGGTCAAAAATGTTAGTGCAGCCGAAAACATGTAACTCCCCCCCCCCCCCTTCCTCTCGCCTTTTTCACAACCATACACGAACGGACATTCTTTAAAATTTATTACTCAAACCAAAGTTTCCTTTCAACTTTTATGAAAGATAACATGTAAAAATAATAGAAAACACTTATTTTTTCAAAATAAAATCAATCCTCCTATCAAACTTGCGAATCGGTCAATTTTAATATTAATTTAAGTAAAGAAACAACAACACACGTGCAAACTTATCGAAAACTATTTCCGTTTGGAGAGATTCTTCGAAATTATCGTTTTCCTCCACCCCGCCTCGCCGATTCAGCAATGAACCAATCATTTATTCGAAATCCCTAGTACAGCTAATTTGAAAAAATCCTTTTGCGCTACGTTTGTGTCGTCACATCCTCCATTTTAGCGTGCTGGGGAAGTCATACTACGTAAGGTTGCCATGGCAACGATGCAGCCGATTTCGAACTTCGCTTTTTAGCTGCAATTTTGATTGAATGGAGTTTTTGTTTTTTCTTCTCCTGAATTTGTGCATTACGGAAACACGCTTGCTATTTATCGGAGATTTTTTTTACTTAGAGTTGAAATTTAATCTCCATTTCCAATTCTAATCTTCATTTAAGAAAATTAATAAAATATATAATTTTAGTTTTAAAATATAATAAAATTAGGTGCAGCCCGGCTGTACTTGCTGTAGTGGGCGAGCCGCCACTGGCGTGTAACCTATTGCAGTTCACACTGAAGAATTCAAGCTAATAGCGGGTACAGAGCCAGGCGTTTAGAGTAAGAGGTGAGACGAATTGAAATGCTGACGTCACTTCAGTCCAGGCAGGGGCTGTCACTTATTCCGCTACTCACCGCAATTTGAACAATTCTTGGTTTTGTCATCCATCAAGTTAGTTCCGAGTTGAAGATCGAAATTGTTTGCTCACATCATTAAGTTTGTTGGTTCTGACTATATTCTATATTTTTCGGCTAGTTGTTAGTTTGAAATGCATTTTGATTCAATCTTTGTTTAGTCGTGTTTTACGTTGAATTTCTATTAGCTTAGTATTTGAAGCAACTGAAGCGGGTATTTTCTTGTGTCGGATAGCCACCGTCTGTCAAACATGTTTAATTCGTAAATATTTCAACATTGAAACCTTTGCAACCACGCATGAATTGCAGAGATAAATCGTGAGGAACATAGCTTAGTCCGTTAGAATAGGTGTGTCGGAGCGTGGCGTAATAAGTGACGGCCCCTGAACTGCAGTAACGTCATATTTCAGTCCGTCTCACTTCCTATTCAAGGCATCTTGGGTAGGAGGCCATGCTACAGGAATATTATATAATGATTCGGCTTGATGACACCACATGAGCACATTAAAGCAACCGAGGGCTTTCGAAACGAAATAACCCACCCATTTAACAATCTTATGCCCTCTGACAGAGAGTAAGGAACGAGAAACGTTGCGCGTTGATTCCATCTCGCTAGAGGGCGCGCGTGACCTCCCTGCTGGAGGGTATTTTAATGAAGCAGGGGGCGTACTCAATTATCTTCCGGATGGGGTGACACCAAACGAGATTAGGGGGTTCATCTTTCCGAAAGGGTGGCAGTGGCGTGCCCATCTCTTTCCCTAATAAGGTGGCCGAGTGGCACAGAATCTGGCCTCGGGGCGCTTTGATAATTGCCAGTTTTACTTTACTTCTATGTCACCTGGGATCGCTTCTTGGGGTGGTTGTGGGATCGGATGGAAATGGATCATTCACTTTGGAAATAATTACTGTTATTTTCTCATATGCTGGATGAAATAGTGTTATTTTCGAGTATAAAGTTTCGGTGAAGATTTTTTGGGGTTTTTACACGTTTGAAGAACCTTTTAGTACAAATAAAGTAGTTAACAAAACTAACTAAACTTCTATCGGCATCGATCGGTAACTGTTATTAATTCAACCAACCAAATATCTCTCTAAATACCTTTCCAATCCGTCGCCAATATCTCATTATGTAGCCCTAGTGCGACGTTATTTAA